>JBAMYA010000015.1:14187923-14204670 GCA_037176975.1 Arrhamphus sclerolepis
GACATACAGGAATCACTCAGCAACACAGATAAAATATATTACAAAAAGCAATAAAAGCAATAAAAAGCAATAAAAAAACTAAGGCTACGGATTCACATTAAAACAAGAGCAAATGCGGTATGAAGCTGCCCCAATTTCTGTCACACGAGTTCTCAAAGATCCAAGATCAAGCTCCTTTAACTTTAGAGTTTTCTGCAATGTATTCCAAGCAGCAGATGCAGCATACTTAAAACAGCGCTTACCAAGTTCAGAATTAACTTTAGGTATGTTTAATAAATAAAGCTCGTTGGAAAGTAAGTGATGATTGCTTTGGGATTTGGAGAGATAATTACATAAATAGTGGGGGAGCAGACCCAAGATGGCTTTATAAATAAAAATATGCCAATGTATAAGGCAGCGTGCTGTCAGAGACGGCCACTCAACTCGAGCATACAAGGTGCAATGGTGAGTGAGGGCTTTGCAACCAGTGACAAACCTTAAGGCACCATGATACACAGTGTCCAGAGAATGCAGACAAGTTGCAGGGGCATACATATATAAAAGGTCGCCATAACCCAGTACAGGGAAGAAAGTGGCAGCAAGTTTTTCCTGGTAGAAAAAAAAATAACTAGCTATCCAAACCAACCTCCAACTTACAATAAAATAAGTTATTTTGGTTAATATTTATCTTTAGTCTACTCATTTATAACTCAACACCAATTTTTTTTTCATCCTTTCTCTATTGTTTTAACATATATGTTTGTATATTATTTGTACTGAAGAGTAAATTGTGTCGACTTGTGTCTCTTTTTAACTATTTCTTTGCCTGTTTTCTTTTTTTTTCTAACTGAAAATCCTACTTTTTCATCTGTGCTGCTGCTATAATTTCAACAGGTGAGAATATTAAAGCCTTATCTTATCTAATCTAATCTTATCTGACTTTATCATACGTTGTTTCAGAACCCAAGTGCTGTTAACTTCAGCTTCAGTCACTTTGTTTCTCATCTGTTCTTGAATTTCTTTAGTTCGAAATACGATGTGGTATTGTTTCTTTTTTTTTTTTTGTATAGATGTTTGAATTGACTTCAGATTCTGTTTAAGTGATTTATTCGTTCTGCATGTCTGTCGGGAGCTGTTAGAATGTTGTTAAACTGAACTTAGCCCATATATGTGTGTGTGTGTACACAGCTGGACAAATGTTAAAAAGTTACCAGTGTAGTGCTGACTTCCTACCAGTTACTGGAGTTATAGAACAAACTGTGATCGTCATCCATAGAAGAACAACAACAGCCAATCAGCGCTCCTTTCCCCCGGAAACAGCTGACTAGTCGCCTCTGTCTTTCAGAGGGAAAAATTGAACTGTTTTTGTCCGAAATACGATTAAACGAAAGAGCTGAATCACCCCGGATGGCGAGGAACAGGAAAACAGGAGAACGGAGTCTTTATAATGTGTATTCTGTCAAAATTATTAAAAACGAGAGGGTTATTATCTGGTCTCTTATGGGAAATAAAAACAGATGAAATAATATAACTGTTAAAACTCACACGTGAACACATCCACCACACCTGTTGATGTCAGGTACTTTAAGTTTTGTCGTATGTTTTAATTTTATTATAATTATTTTGTTTGTTGATAACTTTAGAAAAACGCGATGGCGGGAAACGCTGCCAAAATAAACGATATAATACACTTCTTCACACCAAGCTATTTCATCAAGATAAAAAAGGTTCACTTACTAAAGAAATATAGATCAGTCTGAACTGTGACATTAGTATATAAAGATGTTCTTTATACATTAAAGGAAACGTAATTTTATAGCGTTAGATTTAACTCAAAAGACAGTATTACTCTTTAAATGAAAGCTGTGTTGTCTTTAAAATTCAAATTTTTTTCGCGCTTATTTTAAGTTTTATAACTCTTGATTTCGGAGTTTTGTAACTCAGAACCGTTTGAGTATGGTGGGACGTCAGCGCCCTGCGTTCTCATCTGATTGGTTGCGTGATTATGTCAGCATTAAAGGCCCTCAGCAACCGCATGCTGATTGGCCAGCCGAGTTGTAGCGCGAAGATTTCAATAAAAAGACGACTGAACAACAGAAGCCGCTTCAGTCTTTGCTGCCCGCTCTTTACTTTCTACCTCTTTTAGTTTCTCTTCCTTTTTTCTTTTAGCTGCTTATCTTTTGTGTGTCCGTGAAGTCAAAAATGCTGTCTGTACGCGCTCCTCTGTCCGTCGTGAGCGAGAAGACTGTGGAGAGTCAGATGAACAGTCTCTCTGTGGACAAAGAAAACACGGTAAGAGCACAAATCTGACTCGAATGCAGTTGTTACCGATTTAAAATCATTCAGTTATGTTTACAAAAGTGTTGTTTTACGTTCCAGCCTCCGAGCCTGAACGGAACCCGCGTCCTGGCGTCCAAAACGGCGCGGAAAATCTTCAGCGACTCCACGGTGAGTGAATGAAAACCGACCCGGAGAGTTTAGATTGTCTGAAATAAAAAAACAAACAAACAAACAAAAAAAAAAAACTACCTCTACCATCATCTAATTACATTTACATCTGCTAGTGCCTAAACGGAGGGCGAGGCGCCATCGGTCCCCCAGTCAGACTATCTTTTAAAAGGTAGTCTGTAAAAAAAACATTTATACAGTTTGTATACACTGTGCAGAATACTTAAAGGTATAAAATGAGATATGTAGCCTTGTATATATGTAGTGATCTGAGGATAAAAGTAAAATAACTGCTCATCATTGAGGCGACTTTTTCAGATAATCATAGTATTGATTTTAAGGTCATAATTTGTCATCAATAATTAAGTTTATGTAGGTTAAAAGTAGCTCAATGAAAGTGAAATATTATCTTTTGTCATATGACCTATTTAATGATCAATTGAACATGTTGGAGTGATTATAATTAATGAACAATTATTCATCGCTGATGAGGTTTTTGCTGGAAACATTAAAGCTGAAAGTGCAAAAGAATGAGTCAGGAGCGTTGAAAACTTTTAGTTCAAAAATTAACCTTTTAAGTGTAGCAGGTTGAGAAAGTAAAGGATAATTGGCCCTTTAATGGTAACCGTGGTGACGAAGTGTCCCAGGATGAAATGGTTCATAGTTCAGACTTATTAGCATTGCCATAATGTATATAAAGTGTGCTTTAAAGCATTTTGTCTGCTGACCCAACTTCTGTTGTGTAATAATTGTATTTTGACGGTACTGGGGTGCTCAGAAAGCACTAAACGTGGACAGACATTATGTTTCGCTGTCTTTTATATTTCAAACGACCTGTCAGATCACAACCTAGAATGTGATCATCCAAACGTGTGGTCTCCACCTGGAGGGTAAAATGATATTTTAGCTGCTTTCTGATATTTAGCATGAACAGAAGTGATTGATAAATCAGCCTCAGATCAGTTTATTGATGTGTGTGTGTATTTATTTATTTTTATTTTTTGCCCTTGGCTTTTCAGCCCAAATCATCAAAGAAGAGCAGCAGCTCTGAGGAGGAACCACTGCTGCAGGAGAACCCTCGTCGCTTCGTCATCTTCCCCATCAAGTATCACGACATCTGGCAGATGTACAAGAAGGCAGAGGCGTCGTTCTGGACGGCGGAGGAGGTAGGCGGGAGCCTGGCTGCTCTGCAGGTGATCAGTGTGGTCAGAAGCCGCAGGTGTCCTCATGTTGAAGTCTTCTGTCTGTCCAGGTGGATCTGTCCAAGGACTTGCTTCACTGGGAGACTCTGAAGGACGAAGAGCGCTACTTCATCTCCCATGTGTTGGCCTTCTTTGCCGCCAGTGACGGGATTGTCAACGAGAACCTGGTGAGAAACCTGCTGCCACCGGTTGGGGCAAGTTTGGGGGTAGTCAGTTTTCTCACCTCCTTCCTCTCTTTGACCACCAGGTGGAGCGCTTCACACAGGAAGTGCAGGTGACGGAGGCCAGGTGTTTCTACGGTTTCCAGATCGCCATGGAGAACATCCACTCAGAGATGTACAGCCTCCTGATCGACACCTACATCAAAGACTCCAAAGAAAGGTGAGTTGCAGCCCGACAGATGTCTGACTGATTCTGGTTCTGGTCTGACGCTGCATTCAATCACCTCCAGAGAATTCCTCTTCAACGCCATCGAGACGCTGCCGTGTGTGAAGAAGAAGGCCGACTGGGCCCTGAACTGGATTGGCAACAAGAATGCCACCTACGGTAAACCTGCACACTGTCGCATCACAGAAAAGGGCTGCTGCTGCTGATGATATTGATATTGATCAGGTGTGTTATCGATCACTCAGGAGAGCGTGTGGTGGCCTTTGCCGCCGTGGAGGGGATCTTCTTCTCTGGTTCGTTCGCCGCTATCTTCTGGTTGAAGAAGAGAGGTCTGATGCCTGGTCTGACCTTCAGCAACGAGCTGATCAGCAGAGACGAGGTGAGAACAGCAGTCCAGTCTGAAGAAAGCAGCACAGTTTAGCGCCATCTTTTTTACAAAAGTTTCTTCTTTTTTTTTAATTAGTGATTTTTACAAGAGAACCTTTCTAAAGGTTTTTACAACAAATTTGATCATTTTTATCAAAACTTTTATTTTTAAAGACGAAAATGCTGGAATTTAAATTCATGTCTTTTGTAAATGCTGCATTAAAGTTGATATTTTCATAAAAGATTATAATTTTAAATCAGAATTGAGACATTTATGATTGTATAATATATTATTTTGATTGGCAGGGAGAGGATTGTTTTGTTTTGTTTTTGTAGTATTATAAATCTTTGTTTTATGATTCTTAATCTTGCAAAATCTTACTCCAGCTGCTCTAACTGTGTGGTGTGTTCAGGGTCTGCACTGCGACTTTGCCTGTCTGATGTTCAGACATCTGCTCAACAAGCCGTCTTCAGAAACCGTCATCAAGATCATCAGGAACGCTGTGGAGATCGAGCAGGTGGGTCAGGCTGGTTTCACTGCTTCTGCTGGTGGGTCAGGCTGGTTTGACTGCTTCTGCTGGTGGGTCAGGCTGGTTCTGACGGTGGTCTGTGTGTTCCTCCAGGAGTTCCTGACTGAGGCTCTGCCAGTCAAGCTGATTGGAATGAACTGTGATCTGATGAAGCAGTACATCCAGTTTGTGGCCGACAGACTGCTGCTGGAGCTGGGCTTCTCTAAGGTAACGCATGTCTATGTGTCTGGTGTCATCACACTCCAGGTGTATGTTGTCTGTGGTGATGATGATGTGATCAAACTATGGGTGTGGTGATGAGAGGCGCAGGGGTACTGACCTCAGCCAGAGATGGGGGCTGAGTGCTGCTGCAGGTTCTGATCAGGAACATGTGGTTCAGGTTCAGTCAGCAGCAGCAGGAAACAGACGCCCGTCTGAACGACCCAGTGGTCACTTAACCTGCCACCATCACCTGACCGTGGCGACCGGCAACGCATTCACACTTGTGCCATCTGTGTGGTCTCTGCAGATCTACCGGGTGGAGAATCCCTTCGACTTCATGGAGAACATCTCTCTGGAGGGAAAGACCAACTTCTTTGAGAAGCGGGTGGGCGAGTACCAGAGGATGGGCGTCATGTCAGGAACCACAGACAACACCTTCAGACTGGATGCTGACTTTTGAGCGTGCACGTGGAACCACAGAAACAGCAAACAGACTTTCTGATGCTGCAGCTCAGATGGAAGCAGATTGTGAATCCAACTATGAAATGGGGTGGCGTCAGATTTGTGCTTGTACATTAACTACATGTATAGAACTTAAATTTTAATCTCATTTTTATGAGTCTCACAGTTGTAACATTTGTACATATGTATTTTTTTTCCTACTGCATTTGCTATTAAAAGCTCTTGTTGGTGTCAACAACTTTTTTTTCTCTCCTTTTTTTCCCCCTTCATCTCACGTCCATCAGGGTCGTGATTTAAACTCTAATCATGGGGGGATTGGCTTTTTAGTGCAAAATCTGCCCTTGTGGGTTGTTTTTTTTTTTTTTTTTTTGCTTTAAATCTTTAATCTACTGCTGTGTTTCTGGTATTGAAGTATAAAGATTGTTTTAATCAGCTTCATGATCAAAAAGTTTCTTTTGTCAAGTTAAAGGCTTCATCTGTGTAGCTGTGCAAATAAACTTTAATGTATAATTAAAAAGTACAACTTTCAAAACTTTTTTTTTTTTTTTTTTTTTTAGCTGATACAACTTTTGCAGGGTAAAAGAAGTTTTTCACATACAATTATGAATTTACATCCATTTTTTTGGTCACTTTGTTTAAAAAAAAAAATTTGACATGCATTTAATGTGTAGCTGTTGAGCACATTTTATCAAGTCTCAACTTTTTCACTTAATGATTTTATGTCCTGAAATCAAATTTTCGTCACAACTTGTTAAATCAAAAATGTTGACAAGTTTCCAATCTTTTGTCCAAACAATTTTTACTTTTTCTTTTTTTTTAATATATAAATCACTTTGTATTTCAGCTATTAGACCATACAACTTAATTTATTTATTCCGATATATGCAATTTGTCTTATTTCCAGTAGGGGGCATATAAATGATTACTTAAATGTGAATATAAAAATGTATTCGTCCACTTTTTGGGGTGGAGAAAATGCAACTTAAAAAAAAAAAATCTAAAAGGTTGTGTATATAATCTAATTGGTATTTAAAGGCGTTAGAAAAACAAACTAAGTGTTAAAAGTTTGGATTTCATGATCAGGAATTTAAAAAGTGAACAGTGAAAGTAGGTGTTTATATAACATTTTATCAAAGTAAAAGCAAAGATGCCTAATAATCATTAACACTGCCAAATACACTGCCGAGTACATTTAAAGTCTCGTTTATTCCAGGTTAACACAGAGTACTTGTCAGAAAATTTTCATCAACTTAGGGCAGTCCCAGGGGTTGGCTCACAATGTAAACAACAGCTGGAATGTCATCAGTTTACCTATTAAGTTGAATTAATAATGCAGGAGCAGCAATGTACAACTACAGATGTTCCTGAAATAGCATTTGTCTTTGAATAGAATCCTAGTAGGCTGACTCGTCTGTTATCAGTCCTACAATAGTGGTGTCAGCAAATTTGTCAATGGTGTGAGGAGGGGCCTAGGACATGTTTGTGGTGCTCAGGATGAGAGTGGAGGATGTGCGGTCTCTCATCCTGACCATCTGGGGTCTGTTGCTCAGGAAGTCCATGCGCACGGTGAACTACCCAGGCCCATATTGCTCAGTCTTCTGACCACTTTATGGGGAATTAAGTATTAAAAGCAGAACTGAAGTCCACAAATGGCATTCTTACACATGTGTTCTTCTGGTCCAGGTGAGTCAGGGTTGTGTGGAGAACTGTGATCACAGCGTCCTCTGTTGACCTGTTTGGTCAATAAGCAAACTGATGTTTGAGGTAAGCAGGGATGGCAGAACTCATGTGAGGGATGATGAGTCTCTCAAAACATTGAAATCGTGAAATTCTTGACCAAATCACAAAATGGCAACATGGTGTTTTTGGTGAAGAGGTGTCTCAGGTGGGTGATGCCTTTTTGGATCTATGACTGAAATCCGATTATTTTATTATTAATGAGAAAGTCTGTGTTTTTCCAAATTAAGGTGGATTGTGACGGACCGAGATTTAAGTGTGTGACATACAGACCGATTTTATGACCTGTTGTAGGTGTTTGAATCCCTTTAATGTTGCTGTTTTGACGAATGGCTGCTAATGGTTCAATGAAGATGATAGATAAAGAGGGTGAGAGTGGACATCCTTGCATAGTCCCCCTGTAAATAAAATAGAATAGAATGGCTTTTACCGTCAATATTCACATGTACAATTTACATTGTACATATTAATAATGAGACTGAGAGCAACTCACTTCAGTCCAGACATTAAGCGGACATTTGAGGCATTTAAGTAAGATATTTACAACACAGTAGGATAAAATTATCACACACTATAGAATAAATGGTATTAGTGCAAAAAGGTCAGTGCCCAGTGGGATATTTACAGCACAGTATAGAAAAAAAGTACTAATAGAATAAATTAGTGCAGAAAGGTCCTATTCAGCTGGTACTGCACATTGGTGATCCAAGTTATTGAAGTCCTGCTCAGGTATTGCATTATATACACTGTGCAGTTTGAAGTTGTGTGATGTTTGTCTGTTAGTGGTGACAGTGGCTGAAGGTGATGTGTAAGGAATCTGGATTCAGTGAATAAATGATTCTTCAAAGCCAAACCTCTCTGATGTGAGAAACATGAAGTCCCAGCTCACCCTGTCAAATGCCTTTCCAGCATCTAAACACAATATAACTGTATCGGTCAGTTGTGTTGATGTGTATTACATTAAACTGAACAACCTGTGTGTGTTATTTGGATAAATGCCTAACTTTTATGAATCCTGTTTGATTGGGTGAATAATGGAGCAGATGACCTTTTCTAATCTGTATGATAGAGCTTTACTTATGATTTTTAAATCTGTGTTGATCAATGAAATGGGATGGTAACTGGATCGTAGGGTCTTTATTCGGTTTTAAAAAGGATATGTACTCATGTGAACTGGAAGTTTTGAATTCTTTTACATTTCAAAAATAAATTTGATGAAAACAGACAAGATGGACCAAAAATATTTGTAGATCTCAGCAGTGAGGCCATCAGGACCGGGTGTTGTTTTGCACGTAGTTAAGTGAATCAAATAACTTCTATTGTTAGTTGTGAGTCAAGAAATTCCTTTTGATTTGTGGTAAGTTGTGGAAGGGTGATACTGTTTAAGAATGAATTAATGCCCTCTTGATTTTTTAGCTGTCTGTTGAGTAAAAGTTTGCATAAAATTGTCAAAAGATTTTATTTATTTATATTGTTTTTTGTGATGGCTTCCCCCACTGACTTCTTAATAACAGAAGTTGTTGTTTCTTCTTGATTCTGTTTAATCTGGTTTGTTAGATTTTGCTTGATTTATTCAAATTTTTCATGTCTCAGCCTCTCAGTCAAAAACATCTGGAAAAATGTAAGAAAAAAAAAGAAATCTGGTGAAAGTGGAGAAATCAAAACAAAACAAGAAAAACCGGTAATACTGAAAATGCTCACTTTTAAGGTTTTCTATACAGTTTGAACAAACTGGTATTTGAAGATCTAAACATTAAAAAGGAATGGGTGTTTTATACTGATTTTTTTTAAACACACCTTAATATCAAGTAAACTTTATTTAAAAAAGTAGCAAAAATGTTTTAAAAAATCACTGAAAACTACAAATCCCAGCGTTCCAGTTTCACCAGTTCTGGAAATTGACCGAGAATGTAAAACTTAATTTAAATTAAAACTTCAGATATGACAATTACTGGAGGTCTGGGTGAAGTGGGAGGATCCCAATCTTTATTGGAAGCTCGAGACTGCTGTCGTCGAATCTGCAATCGACAAGGATCGGACAGTGACGTCATCATAAAAAGACTCTATAAATGTTTTTCCATTAAATGTGTGTGTGTGTTTTTAATCAATACCTAATTCACACCAGAAGCTATATTTTAGATTATATACACGCAACATGTAATCCGGCGTTATTTTATTTCCCTGTGCGCGCACAGCAGCTGTCTCATCCTTGACCACGTGAACTACATGACGTAACAGAAGGAAGTAAACAACCAGGAGCGATTGAGTTTCGAATTCACGATAAAACAAACCAAAAAATGTCAATTTCTCTCCCGAGACAAGTGTTTTCAAACCCGGTAGGACTTCGACTTTGTCTGGCTTGTTGTTCTCATCTAGGGCTCAATTATTACCGAAGCTGACTGAAGTTAAATCAGCTTCTTTCCCCCCCATTTTTTCTTTACTCATTTTTAGCGAAATTAGCGCGTTAGCTTGAACGTGCTTCTTAAATAGAAACTTTAATTTAAAGTTGTTGTTTTTTTAAATCACAGCGAGGCTGAATTACAGATCACTTGTTCTCTTTTATTTTCACAAACAAAAACGTCTTTACCCTCATGACCTGTTTTAATATTAGTAACAAGCTATAAAAAATATTCATGAATAGAATGTTCTACTTCCATTCACCTATATCTGATGTAATTAGTGATATCAAATATTTGTTAAATTTTAAAGATTTTAACCATTTAAATGCCAGAATTTTGTCTTGATGCCAGTATGTTTTTAAATATAATTAAGAAAAAAAAACGCAAACAAATTAACACTGATAGTGGTGTTTTTAGGCTTGATTTTATAAACCAATATCAGCCTTAAATTTACAATCAAATATTCATGAATGAGTAAAGATTTTAACCATTTAAATGCCAGGTTTTTGTCTTGGTGCCAGCATGTTTTTAAATTGGAAAAAAAAACAGGAAAAAAAAGAAATATCCACTTCTTATTAAAGCCTAAAACATCCATCCATCCATTAACTTCCGCATATCAGGATTAGGGTCGGAGGGGCAGCATCCTCAGCAAAGAGGCCCAGACGTTCCTCTCCCCAACCACCTCCTCCAGCTCTTCCGGCATTCCTAGATCAGCCAAGAGACATGATCCAAGGGAGAGTCCAGCCGCTTGTATCCGTGATCTCATTCTTTTGGTCAATACCCACAGTTCGTGACCATAGGTGACGGTAGGAACAAAGATTGACAGGTAAACAGAGAGTCTGGCCTTTTGGCTCAACTCCATCTTCACCACACAGAGTCCACATTACTGTAGATGCTACACTGATCTGCCTGTCAATCTCCCGCATCATTCTTCCCTCACTTGTGAACAAGACCCCAAGATACTTAAACTCGTCCACTTGAGCCAAAACTTCACTCCCAACCTGGAGAGAGAGCATTCTACCTTTTTCCGACTGAGAACCATAGTCTCAGATTTGGAGATGCTGTTTCTCATCCCCACCACCTGACACTCAGCTACAAACCACCCCAGCGAGAGCTAAAGGTCCCCACTCGATGATGCCAACAGGACCACATCAACTGCAAAAAGCAGAGATGAAATCATCCCCCACAGGACACCTCGAGGGACACAGTCAAATGCATTCTCCAAGTCCACAAAGCACATGTGGACTAGTTAGGCCAACTCCCATGCCATGTCAGCAACATTGATTTTTTGTGCATTATTAGTTTTTGTGCAATTTCAAATACTCATACTAATATCACAAAATAATTAACATCGGTAGTCGAAACTCATATTACAGTTGTCATGTTTGAAACTTAAACCTCTTAAAATGTCAGGTTCAGCATTCCCACTGCTAGCTGGTGCTTGTTCATCCACTTAACTCCAGTGTATATGTAGTTTATCTCTGATGTCATGTGAATAAAATAATTCAGAACTGATTGTTTACTTTCCGAAGTTAGTGGCTTGTTTGTGGATTCAGATGTTTAACATTATTAGGTTTCAGAAGGAAATGGCTCTAACAGCTGTCTCCAGATGTTCTTCTCTGTGTCCTAACGACTTCCTGGTTGTGTTTTGTCAGTCCATCCCGTTTGCCGGGACGATTCTGGGCGGTCTGCAGCCAGGCGAGATGCTTCTCATCCAGGGCTCGGTACCACCTGGCGCCGACAGGTGAGAGATTTAGTTTTGAAAGATGGAAAAAATGTCCTTAAAGCTCAGAAAAATTTAGAAGGCCGTCGAAACCGGGGGTGTCAAACCCAAGACCGGCGGACCTTATCTGGTCTGTGACAGCGTTTAAAGACAATCATGAACTTCTAATATTTCTGAGGAAACATTTGATTCAGTTCTGACATCAAAAAGTGGAATAACTGAGGTGGAGAGCAGCTGGTTTATGTCAGAAAATCGGAATTTAGGAAACGATGGAAAAAGATTTTACGACAAAAAGTTTTATCATCTTTGTCAAAACTTGTCAGTTTTGTAAAATTAGTTTGTGGCTGGTTTGGTAGGAGGGCGATCTTGTTCTGTTAAAGTTAAAGTCCCCACCCATAATTAAGAAACGTGAGTCCAGCTCGGGGAGCTTGGAAAATACGTGTTCAGAAAAGGTGACATCATCCACATTTGGAGCAGGTTTCTGTTGCAGAAGACCAGACAGATGGTTTCCCTGAAACTTTGCACATCTTTGTCTTCATCGCTGTCTTGCAGGTTCCAGGTGGACCTGACCTGCGGCAGCAGCATGAAGCCACGGGCTGACGTGGTGTTCCACTTCAACCCCAGATTCAACAAGTCGTGCATCGTGTGCAACACCCTGCAGAAGGAGCGCTGGGGCCGTGAGCAGATCCTGCGCCAGATGCCCTTCAGGATTGGTGCAGCGTTCGAGCTCATCATCCTCGCCCTGAAAGACAATTACAAGGTGAGAGACTGAGATGTCACTGACAGTTTCAATGCTTAAAAACATGAAAATCGCCTGAAACATGGCTGTGTTTTATTTTTGAGTTCCTGACATGTCAGAGTTTAATAATTTCAGTTTCTGTAACCACCACATCTGAGGGATTTCTGGGAGGTTTAACAGAGAACTTGAGGATTTTTGATTTGATGATGTGCTGCATCAGAGGTGTCGAACTGTCACCATGGTTACCATCAAAAGTCTGGTTCCTGGTTCCTAGTTCCTGGAGTCATCTGCAGTGGTGTTGGATTAGGAAAAGAAATTCTAAAATCTAGATTCTGTGGTACACAAAGTAAAGTTTCTAAAATTACTTCAGCTGTAGTTCGACATATAACGAGACTAATGGTGTTTCCTCTAAACCCCGAATGTGTCCAACTGTGTAAACTGGTGAGCGGCGTGCATGTCTAAAGAGCATGGTCACTACCAACGTCAGAGCGAAGTTGAGTCATCATTACGATGGCAACCAGTTATTATAGAAAAGGGAATTTCTCTCTTTTTTTTTGTCCACTGTGTACAAACCTGTAGATGCAAAAGAAAGGAGTTTCCATGACATTTTTTCTAAATCTTCCTTCATCAAGTTGTTAGAAAACCCCCTGATTGAAGTCTTGAAACATCCATCGAGCATATTTTCTATTTCCAGGACATGAGTCCTGTCTGAACTAAATCTGTCTAAAATAAATCCGTGTGTGTCTCTGTGGTCTAGGTGGCCGTAAACGGAGGTCACGTGTTGGAGTACAAACACCGTCTGGAGCTGGAGCGGGTTGACACCATCTGCATCTCAGGAAAAGTCCAGGTCCAGGCTGTGGGTATCCTCCCCCCAGCTCCTGTGAGTCTGTCTTGTCTGTCTGTCTGCCCCCAACAACCTCCAGAAAGCGGGTTCTCCAGGAAATCCAGGCTTTTCTGATTTTGTTGGTTTGTTTTCAGAGTGAAGTGTCTGCTGGTGTCAGCCTGAGCGGTCAGGACTCAGAGGTGAACAAACTCACCAACGATTGATTCTCCAAACGTTTCAGATGTGAAAATGATTTTTCTTTTCTGTTCCATTTTCAGCTGATAACCTCGTCTTCAGGTGATCTGGTGAGTTCTGCTGAATGACTGACAGTTGCTGTGTCTTTGATGATGACGTTAAAAACGAGGCCACAAATGAAGGAGTCGTGGCTTGGTACGCACATGTAACAAACAGTACATCATTTTTGATTTATTTGCGCTCATATTTAAGCAATATCACATTCGAGGTTGTGCTGAATATCAGCACTGGTGTGATTCGGTCGTAGACACAAAGTGACAGATAATTAATTAACAGTTATTAGAACGCCTGTTAAATTAGAACCCTGATGTTTTCCAAAGAAGATGGTTGATTTCTCCATCAGATACTTTTTTTTGTATTTATTTATTTATTTATTATTGTATGTATGCATATATGTATATACACATGTGTGTGTGTTTATATATACACACAAACATATATACATATATAATGAATATATAATAATCTTATACTATATTGCCAAAAGAATTCTCTCACCTGTCTTGACTCACATATGAATTTCAGTAACATCCCATTCTTAATCCATAGGGATCAATATGACATAGGTGCACCCTTTGCAGCTATAATAGCTTTAACTCTTTTGGGAAGGTTGTCCACAAGGTTTAGGAGTGTGTTTATGGGAATTTTTTGACAGTTTTTCCAGAAGCACATTTGTGAGGTCACACTGATGTTAGACCAGAAGGTCTGGCTCTCAGTCTCTGCTCTAATTCATCCCAAAGGTTTTTATCAGGTTGAGGTCAGGACTCTGTGCAGGCCAGTCAAGTTCATTCACACCAAACTCTCTCATCCATGTCTTTATGGACCTTGCTTTGCGCAGTGGTGCACAGTCATGTTGGAAGAGGTCATCTCCAAACTGTTCCTACAAAGTTGGGAGCATGGAATTGTCCAATACTTCTTTGCATGCTGAAGCATTTGGAGTTCCTTTCAGTGGAACTAAGGGGCCAATCCCAGCTCCTGAAACACAATCCCACACCAGAATCCTCCCGCCACCAAACTTCACACTTGGCACAAAACAGTCACGCAAGTACTGTTCTCCTGGCAACCGCCAAACCCAGACTCATCCATCAGATTGCCAGAAGGAGAAGCGTGATTCGTCACTCCAGAGAACGTGTCTCCACTGCTCTAGAGTCCACCGGCAGTGTGCTTTACACCACTAAATCTGACACTTTTCATTGTTCTTGGTGGCGTATGGCTTGGATGCAGCTGCTCGGCCATGGAAACCCATTCCATGAAGCTCTCTCTGCACTGTTCTTGAGCTAATCTGAAGGCCACATGAAGTTTGGAGGTCTGTACCAATTGACACGCCGTCAATTTACGTGCCTACCACTTCACTGAGTTGCTGTAGTTCCCAATCGATTTCACTTTGTTATAATACCACTGAGAGTTGACTATGGAATATTTACGAGTGAGGAAATTTCATAACTGGACTTTTTGCACAGGTGGCACCCTATCACAGAATCACTGAGCTCCTGAGAGTGACCTATTCTTTCACAAATGTTTGTAGAAACAGTCTGCATGCCTAGGTGCTTGATTTGTGGTCATGGAAGGGATTAGAACACCTGATTTACATGGGTGAGCGGATACTTTTGGCAATATGGTGTATATATATATATATATATGTATGTATGATGTATGTGTGTGTATTCCAAACTCACATGGATGTGATATGGCAGCAATACACTGAGAAAATCTGAATAGTCTGAAAAAAGACACTCACAACCTGTTATCCTTGTGTCAACTCCCACTACTAAGAATAACACTGAAACCACATCTTAAATTATACCCTTTATAACATGAGTAAAAAGTTCATCTTTAGTTAAGGCATAGCTAAATCATGACTCTTCAGGAACTGACACATATCATGTCTCTGAGATAACATGAACAGAGTTAATTTAGCACCACATGTAACTGCCTAATTATTGAACATTAATGAAGTGTGCCATTCATTAAGATAACAGGTTTATCAATGTAGTTTGCAGCAGTGTGAATTTAGCCACATGACATCCAGTTTTAACCTTTCTGCATAATATCTTTGTGCAATTAAAATATACAAATCAACATTTTGTTTTGTAACTGCAATAGGCATGGTTTCAGCAACTTTATCATAGTAGATAAGTATTATATTGTCTCAAGAAAATAATTTATAATCATAAATGTTCAGTATAATAAGATTGATAATCACTGTACATGAGCATCTGGAAAAAAAAAAAAAAACATCCAGTAGCTCTCCAACCTCAAGGTGACAACTTTAAACTTTCTTTTCGGCTGCTCCTCATTTGGGTTTGCAACAGTAGTATGATCCGCATGATTAGTTTGACTCAAGTTCTACACCGGATGCCCAACTGGCAACTGGGATTCAAACTCAGCAGTTTTTTCTTCCAACTGTTTGATGTTCACTATCCTGACACGTTGCAAAACAATCCCATAAAAAATAGTGGCCACAGAAAACTGATACCATGTTTGATGTTTACTGCAATAACAAATAGAACATCTGATGTGACTAAAACATATGATGTGCCGTGAGGGACATTATTCTGAATTAGCATTTATACACACATATGAAACCAAACACTCTCACATTATACAACTGGAAATTTATTCACTCACACACATAAAAATGAAATGAAATGTGCTCAAATACACTATTGAAAATGCTCCTCTCAACTGAAAATCTTCACTTTCAATTGAAACAGAAGTGATTTCACTTGTAACGGAAGCTTATTGGTTAAGAAGAGTGGCTTTATAATATAGGTTAAGGGCAGTGAGAAGGATGGCTTTATAATATAGGGTAACGGCAGTAAGAAGAATGGCTTTATAATATATGTTAACAGCGGTAAGAAGTGTGGCTTTATAATATATGTTAACGGCGGTAAAAAGGGTGGCTTTATAATATATGTTAACGGAAGTAAACTTGTTTTCTAGCCACAGTGATGTCAGCAGCCTGTATTTAATAATACAGTGGTTTCAGCAGAAACCATTCCCACACTTTCAAGCGTTACAATAACTGGGCTACAAACCACCACCGTGTATGAGGTGCCGCAAGGGAAATTATTCTGAATAAGCATTCATACACACGTGAAATGTATCCATACACACATATGAAAGTAAACTCTCGCATACTTTTCAGAAACCTCACACACATACAAATGTTAGAAAACCAAAGAACAATTCCACTGCATTTTTGAGCAATAAGGATGCTTTATAGCAGGTTCAGATCAAAAACCACTATACGTAGACTGCACAAATCTGTACTGAATTATCTCGTGAACTGCCATTAATCTGTATTATAAAGTCAGCCTTCTAAACCAATCAGCTTCCATTTCAACTGAATTCACTTCCATTTCCACTGAGATTTTTAGTTATTTTGTATGAGAGGATTCTCAGTTGTATGTATAAGAGCATTTCACTTGTATTCATGTGAGAGGATTTCAGTTGTTTGAGAGTTTCAGTTGTGTGTGTGAGAGGATTTCAGTTG
>JBAMYA010000015.1:14214420-14228414 GCA_037176975.1 Arrhamphus sclerolepis
TCAATTCAATTCAATTCAATTTATTTATATAGCGCCTATTTACGACAAGTCATCTCTAGGCGCTTGAGAAACCCAGACCTTGGTTCCTCAGGTTCACAGGTGTCTCAGGTGTTCAGAGGGATATTTTGTAAAGTGAAGGGTCGTCACTCTGGGTTTTTGGTGCTCTTTTATGCGCTACACAGGGATAAAACGTTAACTGGTCCAGGCTTTATACCACAGATAAATATACTAAGTCAGATAGCTTCGGGCCGAAAATGATCAAAATTTCTTCTTGGACAGTAAATGGTCTGAGCTCACACATAAAAAGGTGAAAAGTTTTAAACTATCTGAAACAAAGAGGCTCTGATGTGGTCATGCTCCAGAAGACACATCTTTTGGAAAAAGACCTAGAAAGACCTAGAATCCATGACAGATGGACTAATTTCACTCCAAAAAAGTGAGGCGCTCTACATTATTCTAAAAAAAGAATAATATTATGGTAAATAAAGATTATAGAGATAAAGAGGGGCAAATTCTCGTGGTTAATGTGGCAGGACAAAATTTAATTTTAGGTAACCTAAATGCATCTAACATAGTGGATCCAGATCCAGATTTTCTTTTCCTACAATTTAAGAAAACCATATTGGATTTTGGTAACTTCCCAGTGATTACAGGTGGGGATTATAACCAAGTACTTGTGTTCCTCGTTAGTTCTGTCCATCATCAGGCCATCTGAGCCTGAAGAAGCTGTTAAATCACCATGTAAAGATACAGGACTGTATATCTGGAGACTTTTAAACCAAGATGCCTGAGATTACATGTCCTTTTCACACAGACACTCAGTTTGCTCATGAATTGATTATTTTCTGATTTCACATGCTCTGACTGAATATAGTAGTACTTGAAATATAGGCGCAATAGCCGTAACAGATCGTGCTCCTGTTGATTCAGTCGTTGCCTCAGGTGAGGCACAAAAGAGATCTAAATGATGGCGAATGAACTCAGAATATTACAGAATTAGAATGTGAGCCTTTATCTTAAAAAAACATATTAAAACATTCTTTGAAATAAATAACATTACAGCCAATCAGATTATTGTATGGGATACTTTTAAATCTTATATACAAGGTTTCATTATGTAGCAAACAGCTTTAATGAAGAAACAGGATAAGATAAATACTGTATGACTCAAAATGAAGAAGAAATAAAAAGACTGGAAAGGGAATTTTGAAAGCTGAACAACACTAGCCTTGCTAATTTAGTAAAGACTTAATATAGACTAAATACTATACTCTGTATAGATTGAAACAACAATGGTACGAGTCTGGTGAAAAATCCAGCAAACTACTGGACAGAGAAGCTGCTCGTCAAATAGGGGTAATTAGAGACAAAACTGGTGCTGTAACGACTAATCACAAAGACATTAACCGTGTGTTTCATTAACAGTGTGTTTAAACAGTTCTAAGAAAATCTTTTTAGGTCAGAGGGTGAATTGGACCTTGACAAAGTAAAAAAAAATAAAAATTGAACATTTAATTCTCCCTAAACGATGAGAAGAAGATACGAGGTATCTTAAACACTTGAAGAATGAATAAAACAAAACAATCCCCATCTACAGGGAAAACCCCGGGAATACATGGAATCCCAAGTGAATCTTACAACTGGCTTGCAGAGGACCTAGGTCCTGAGATGTCAAAAACATTTAACTCAGCCACTGATATGGGGCAACTCCCACCTTTAATGACAAAATCAATAATTACCCGTATATTGAAAAAGGGAAAAGACCCCTGGAATGTGGAAGTTATAGGCCAATTAGCCTACTATGTTGTGATGAAAAGTTCTTCACAAAATGTCTGCAGAAGAGAATAAAGAAGGTAATAACTTCCATTATTCATCCCAGTCTCAGACCCCCCTCTTCTTTTCTTTTTCTTTATTACACTTTATTCCTTTACAAAGCACATCAACTCGGTGGACAGCAACGTCAAGTTCACAACAGAGGACACAAAGGACCATAAGCTGCCCTTTCTAGACTGTGCAGTGTACACTGAAGAGGCTGGAAGCCTTCACACGGAGGTTTACAGGAAACCTACTTGCACATACCAGTACCTTCTTTTTGAATCACACCACCCACTAGAACACAAACTGTCAATCATCAGAACCCTTCATCACCGGGCTGAGAGTGGACCAACATCAGCACTCGGAGAAAGCTCTTCAAATCTGTGGCTATCCAAACTGGGCGCTAGTCAAATCAGAAAAAACATCTAGACCTGACAACACTGTCCAAGATGAGAAGAAGAACCGGTGGAAACATGTTGCAGTGCCATATGTGGTGGGAGTTTCTGAGAAACATGACATGACATTCCTGTGTACCTCAAACGAAAAAAACACCCTCAGCCAGAGACTAGTCCACCCCAGGACCAAGACACCAAAACACAAACTGAGCTGTACTGTATATGCAGTACAGTGCAACGAAGAGTCTGAGGACCTCTACATAGGAGAGAGCCAGCACTTCAGGCCAAGACTAAGTAGTTCACCTCCATCTGAAGGATAAGGGACACGTTTGAGGACGGTAATGTACAGGTTCTGGACAGAGGACAGATGGTTTGCGAGAGGAGTAAAGGGAGCCATCTATGTTAAACTGGTGAAACCAACTTTGAACAGAGGAGGACAACCTGAGGGACAATGCTGCATTGTCCTTCCTTCCCAGGCAGTTTCATAACCATTCACACCTTGGAACCAGTGACCGAAACTGAGCCTTTCAGACAATTCACAGGTGAGAATGACTGGTTCAGAGTGGAAAGTCCAGCTGCCTTTATTCAAGCCCTTAGGAATACTGTGACCTGGATGACTGAGAATCTACACCATCATACACTTTATCGGTTTAAGGTCCCATCCCTATCTACTTCCAGGCATTTACACAATCACATTATTCATAAAAATGAATGAAGATCACATCAAAATCCTCAACTTTCCCTCATATTATGAAAGTATATTTTTTCCACTGCCAGGCTGTAAGACATCTCCTCCATCTATGGTCTAGAGTTGGGTCTGAGTTTCTTTCCAGTTTAAAGCAATTACACTTTTGGCTTGCAATAAACAGAAATTCATAGTTTGCATTTGCTAGAAAATCTACAGGTTATATGTGTAATAAACATATTTTAGCTTCCTGTCAGTTTAGAAATGAGATCTAAGACCTCCTTCCAAAAGGTTTTTGACATCTCCACCATCAATAATGGAGGGTACCAGTTTCTTCAGAACACTTGATATAAGTGTCAGGTATATCAGGATTAAAATGATCCAGTTTGACAGGGGTAATGTAAGTCCTGATTAACCATTCATATTGTAACAGTTTGCATCTGGTATTTATAGTTTGGGTTTGTGTCTGGAAACATGTCTTCTCCCAGTCTTCTGGAGAGACGTTTTGTTGAAGATCATTCCTCCATGCAGCCAGATATGAACTAGCTCTGCAGATGGTTTAGTACAAACTGTTCTTTTGTAAATAATATAGGTTGTTTAGTAGCTTTAGTTTGGGAATATATAAAGCTTTTAAGTACTTAACAAAGTGCTTCCTGGGAAGGTCGCACTTGTCCAGTAATTGTTGAAAGGACATCAGATTTCCTTAATAATACAGGTCTTTCATTTTAGTTAGCCCTCTTTCCATCCAGTGTTTAAATCCATTATAACGTTTCCCTGCTCTGAAGTTATCATTTCCCAAAACAGGTGTGAAACATGAAACTTCAGGAGCTTCATTTAGAAAATTGTGGCCTTTACGCCAGACAGTGTTTTTGAGGAATGGATTATGTGTACGCTTTGTTAGTATCTTGACTTCTGCTGAACTGAGGTAGAGGTGCAATGGAAGTTCTAGTGTATGGAATCTCCGTGGTTAGAAAATAACCCGTTGCACCACCAAGTTGGGCAGCCCAGTAGTAAAGTTTCATAGTGAGAAGTTTGAGACCTCCATGGGACAAGTATATAAGGGAGAGTCTAGGACACTTGTTGTTCCGTATGAACCTGGTAAAACTTGCGCTCCATCTCTCCAGAGATTCTCCAACTTCTTTCAGCAGAGGGTCATAATTGATTGATATAATATATATTTTTTTTTTTATGTCTGAGCTTATTTTATTTCCTAAGTATGTAAATTCTTTTGGGGCTGTGGAAAACTGTGTATGAACTCTCTTCGTTACTCAATAATAATAAGACACTTTTACCACTGTTTATGTTATATCCAGAGAACTGGCTTAGAAGTTGGCAAAGTAGATTAATTGAGTTTCCCAAATTTCTCCAAAAAAGATAACAATATCATTTGCAAAAAGGGACAAGCAATGCTCCACCCCACGTAGGGTCATCCCAGTGATTCCAGATGAGTGGCAGACTGCCATGACAATTGGTTCGATGGCAAATAAAAATAACAAAGGAGACACAGGACAACCTTGTCAATTGGATCTGCAAAGATTAAAGAGCTTTGAAAATTCTTTGAAAAGCCTTTTTAGATTCCAATGACAGGATTGCATAGTCTCTAACGCTGTTTTTTCGCATATAAGATATTCAGCAGTCTTTGTGCATTATGAAATGCTTTTCTGACCCGTACAAAGCCTTTTTGATCATTAGCCATCAGGTTGGGAATTATATTATCTATCCGCTTTGCCAGGGCCTCACATAGAATTTTGATATCACATGACATTAAAAATATAGGACGACATGATTTTCTTTCTGAGGTAGGTTTGCCTGGTTTTAACAAAAGAGAAATGATAGCAGAACTTAAGGAATGGAGGTAGTATTCCTAGAATTCATTAAACATCTTGAGAAGATGCGGTAAGAGTTTCCCTGAAAACTTCTTATAAATATCTACGGGTAAGCCATTGGGCCTGGGAGCTTTACTACTACAACTCATTGTCTTTAATGAGTCTTGAGAGTTCCTCAATGCTTAAATTATTATCAAGATTAGTTTTAGCCTCCACTGTTAGGGCTGGGAATAGTGGGTGGTTTAAAACTTGTTTTGCTCTTCTAAGCTGTCCAGGGATTCAGATTTATACAAATATTCATAATACTCTTTAGATGCAGTATTTATGTCAGTGGGATCTACCAGGATCGTCCCATCTTCTATTGTAAACATGCACATAGCTCTGTTTGTTTGTATCCTCTTAATTCTCCATGCTAACAGTTTTCCTGCTTTTCCTCTTTGGTTATAACATAATTATTTCAACCACAATAGATTGGAAGCTTTTTTTATTTGTAGTTAATTCATTGTATTGAGATTTCAAGAGGAAGTTCCTGATGTTTTTCTGGGACATCGTTCCGATAAACTTCCTGTTCTAATGTCTTTACTTTTTGATCAAGGTGACTAACTGTGCAGAGAAAATCTTTGATTTGTGTTTAGTATAGGTGATTACCTCACTCCTCAAACATGCTTTGAATGTCTCACATTTTATTGAAGCACTAGTTTGATTAATGTATAAAGCGAGGTATTCATCTATTTTCACATCCAAAGCAACTTGCAGAGTCTGGGTACTGGAGCCAATTAGACTGAAACCGAAATCTAGGTGGTGGGGAAATTATAGGTACTTGCATTATTAAGGAGACTGGGTCATGATCAGGCAACAGTATACCATCATACCAGCATTTCTCAGTCTTTGATAGTAGACCATTAGAGATAAAGAAGAAATCCATTCTAGAGTATGTTTTAAATATAGTTGAGAATCATGAATAATGCTTTTTTGTTTTTTGCTTTTTTTAAATTTTTATCCCACGATTTTGTATCCATTTCTTTCACCCTGTGCTCGCTACCTAATTTGTTGTCCAGGGCATTGCTCTCCCTCTGCCAGTGCCGGCACTGGGAGGGCCCTGCATTGAGTGAGCAGGCCTGGAAGAGCTTTTCCCGGCTGGACACATCGCGTGGAAGAATCACATTATTCCAGCAAGATCTTCGCCGCCCTCACGGGCGCCTCAGCCAGCCAGGGGAGGCAGTGTGAAGCCCAGGACTACTGCATGTTTTTGTGAGGGTAGCTCACATTAGCTACCCAAGGGAACACGGGGAGGAAAAAGAGGCGGGTTTGGGGTAAAAATATGATGAAGGTTAGGGTGGGGGGTAGAGGGTGGAAAGTGGGGGGTTGGGGGTGAGGGGGAAAGGGAAAAGAGAGAGGGTTGGGGGAAAAAATATGATGAGGGTTAGGCAGTAGGACAGTTGGGGTGGAGGATGCCTGATGCGTCAAAATGCGACGCTGGACGTGCGCGTCAAAAAATGCCTCGAAAGGGGTACCTGCCAAAGCGTCAATATATGACGAATTGGGAGTGAGACTGCGTTGCTCTGGCAGATACACCACACCCCTTGAATAATGTTTTTTTTTGTTTGTTTGTTTTTAAATCAGGGTTAAGATATCTACAAAATCAATTAGATTAAAATCCACAATGAATTTCTGAATAATCTCTCTTGTTTGTTGGTGGGCGGTATCAATGAGCTTCAACTCAGACGAACTGTCGTTGCCACTGGTGGGTTTTTGCTGACTAATCAGGGAAAAAAGCAGACCCATTGATTTCCATACCACACAACCTTCTGTTTTCGGGCCGCTCTGATCGGTCTGGGTGCTGAAGACTGGCTTGAATTAATCTGGTCGACCCGATATGCTTACTCAATGCCTGGGGTAGAGCTAAAGCCCTCGACTAAAACTTTAGGAAGCCCACTTCCAAAAAAGTTGCACAGGTCCAATATGTAATATGGAATAATATGAAATAACCTTCTTTTAAAAATAGAGGGAAAGGTATTCTTCTGGAGATAGTAGCATACTAAAGGAATCAAACATATCCAATGTCTCCAGCATTACGATGTTTTAAAATCATTTGAAGAGTCACAAGGAAAAATATAACCTGCATAAGAGAGATTTCTGGACATTTTTACAGCTCAGGGATTGCATATCTAAGGCAGCCAGTCTTCTACTTTCTCTAAATTTACATGATTAAGTACATTACCTTACCTTGTGAGTAATATTTACAGTTCTCGTATTAGTGGCTTTAAGGGCAATACAACAGACTTAAAAGCTGTGTGGGAAAGAGAATTGGGAATAAGTTATGAGGAGGAAGAATGGAGCCGGCTAACTGAGGTGATGCTAAGTCATATGAGAGAAGCCACGTCCAAACTCATCCAGTTTAAAGTTCATTTGGTTCTTTTCGTGGTACCACTATATACAATCAAACAATATGCTCATCAACTGTATGGTGACTGTATCTCTGGAGCTCACGTTGTCATATCAAGGTTTTTTTTTAAATAATTCAGTGACGGGTAGAGGATATGTCCCTCTCACAGACATATCCATGTGTTGGTTTCAGTGTATATCTGTTAACACAAAAACCAATAAAGAGTAAAAACTGAAAAAAAAATTTTTTTTGGTTAAAAAAAGAAGCTGATTTTGCTGTAAATTTCAAATTTTGCAAGATTGAGACTTTTAACAACCAAATCTTTTTATCATACAATCAAAAATGTCAATTCTTATCTTAATTTTTTTTTTAGATTGGAAAACAACTTTTTGAAAGATTTTGACATAAAATTACAAGTTGTAAAACTGATTTTTTTTTATATAATTCAACTTTTGGCCCTGAATCACCAATTTTTGCTATATAACATACATTTTACCAAAATCACGAGTTCTGACAAAAATTAGCAATTTTTTGTAGTAAAAAAAAAGTCAAAGTGAAGTCACAAGTCACTCAAGTAAAAGTCTTTTTTTTTCTTTCATTTTGTTAAATCAAGTCTAAAGTTGTAAAATTAATAAATTGAGTCTGACACCTACATGCAGATACCCTAATCGTTCCTCCTGAATCTACAGTTTGACCATCAACTGGACTCTCATTTTGCTCAAGTTCAAATTCAGCAGTTTATAATATTTTTATGCAAATAAAAGGTTTGAATGATTTGGAGTTGATTGCATTCGACATTAAATGGCTGCTCAACCACATCTGGAAGCGTGTTGACTTAGGTACCCCTTCCTGTGGCCTTTATGAAGCTCATACACAATAAAACCAAAAGTGCAAGCACTAAACCTTGCAGGCAAGCACAGATGATGTGTGTGTGTGTGACTGTGGAGTTGTTCCTGTCATCCAGTGACTTTTTAGCCACAGCTATTATCCCTCTTGTTGGTCATTATGCTCACACATTAGTATTGATTCTATCAGGACTTCTAACACAGCTGCTACTATTAAACTTGCAAGGACCACGTGGCTGCTGCTGACCAGCCATTAAAGATCACTGAATGGGCTCATTACATATAAGATAAACAAAAATAAAAGCTCATTAAGAACATGTACAAAGCAGAAACAAAAAGACAAGACACATAGAGAGTCAGTGAATGGAGCCGCAGACAGAAGGAAACAGCGGGACTCACTCTTGTTATAGCAGGTGGTAAGCACAGCCTTATCTGCAGGACTGGCGCCAATGTTCCATATCTCCCCAGCTTGGTGCAGGAGGACATTCTTATTAATGATGTTATTCTCATCATCAAAGTCAATGATGTGGATCTGAAAGGAGAGCAGAGACAGAGAGAAGAGACGTGTTGAGGGTGATGCTGAAAAACAAGGCGTGTGCCTCCCTCCATTCCCTCCAAATGCAGTTCAAAGCTACGCTCACTCCTCCGACTGCCCTGAAAAGAAGAAAGTAACTGCCTTTAAAATGACAGTAATTTCAAGGTAGAAGTCACTTTGTTATGATCCCCCCCCCCCTTTTTTTTTCTTCCCATTAACTTCATATGACTGAAGGTTTCCAGCTTGATTGGCCTTTAAAGTAGCGTTTGAGACACTTTCAGAAGTCATGCTGTCTACTCATGTTGGAGACATTAGAAAAAATGATGGAGCAAAAGGAAATGTTATAAAATCTCATTAAATAGCTCCTTTAAAGGAGCCAAAAATGACATGCATCACATCATTATATAAGAAAGCTTTTATTTGTACTTTTACTGGAAACAAATATTTAAAGCAGGTGATAATTTAGAGTCAGAGGCCGTCGAATGTCTACTTTTGATCAGCTCAGTGAGCTCTCATTCAGTTGTCGTGAGCAGAAAACCATTTATTGTTCGTGATTAATTAATTAATTCTTTTTAATTTTCAGACATCTTGTGAGGAATCAAACCTGACACTGAAGTAAAAGACAATCGAGTGGACAACATGAGAGTAATCCCTAGTCGGCACCTTTGATCAATGAGAGACGAGGACACATACAACATTTCAGACAATAATATGAGTCACGTAACTGAGGAAGGTCAGTAAGGTCTGAGGAAAAGCTAGTGTCTGGGTATAGACCTTATTTGATATTTGTGCTTTTTAGCCATGGCAGTGGAGAAAACAAACCTGGATTTGATACATATTTGGAAGTGATAGTAAAAAAACAGACCGTGATTATGGTACCTAACAGGTCTCAAAAAACATTTTGAGTTCTCATTCTGTATGTACAAACACGTCTGCTTTTCTAATAGGATAAATCTGCATTTTTATACGACTGAATTAATTTCATTATTTCCATTCCTATGGTGACGTGTCCTTCCATGGTGATGTTGGGTCCTACCACAGTGATGTTGGGTTCAACCATCTTGGGTCCTACCATGGTGAAGTTGTGTCCTGCCATGGTGATTCTGGGTCCTACCATGGTGATGTTGGGTCATACCATGGTGGTGATGGATCCTACTATGGTGATGTTGTGTCCTACCATGATGATGTTGGGTTGTACCATTGTGATGTTGTGCCATACTATGAAAGCAGCTCACTAGTTCAGTGGTTAGCTCTCACACACCACACATAGAAGGTTCAGTTGGATCTTGGTTCAGCTGGGTTCTACCATGGTGATGTTGCGTCCTACCATGGTGACATTGTGCCCCACCATGGTGATGCTGGGTCCTACCATGGTGATGTTATGTCCTACATTGGTGATGTTGGGTCCTACCATGGTGATGTTATGTCCTACATTGGTGATGTTGGGTCCTACCATGGTGATGTTGGGTCCTACCATGGTGATACTGAGGGGAATCCTATTATTCACTGAGTATCTTCACCCTGTCTCTCTTATCTTAGTCTCAGATTGTCCTGGATCACTTAATAGCACTGTCTATCGTCTGTTGTCTATCTCCCCTCTCCTTCTACAGGTCTTATTATTCTACTGGGACAGTTGGAAGAGGTGCACTTGGGCATGTTACGGCTGTGCAGAGAGACCTGTACTAGATATATGCATGATGTTTGAGGATGCAGATACATCACATCAACCAGAAATTCAAAAATATGAGAGGGCTGCATCTGACCAGAAACATTCAAACACAGTCAGCGTTATAGTGCTGATTCTGAGAGCGCTCATACTTTAAGTAAACAAAAGGCTATTTAATGACATGTAACAATGTTATGAAGTAAGTACCAGCAACTGTGCTCATCAACAATTATAAACATAGTAATGGAAGCACGGACCAGCAGTAGAATGAGGAGGGAGGGTTAAGTATGCCTAGGTTAAGGGTTAGTAAAACTCGACCACTGTGAGCGCGCTCTTACAGTTGTCTCAAGACAGACCAATTGAGACACTGTTTTCCCTGCAACAGTTAAATGAGAGGTACATGACAGACCAAAACAGTACAAAAGCACTTCTGATGTAAATTTCAGTGTGTGACAGCATCTGCAAGGTCACTAATGGCTGCCATAAACTTGGCAGACTGTCTCTTTGACTGACTGATTATCCTGTTGTATCCATGTTCTGAAATGTCCCCAGCAAGGGTCATGATTCCCACTTTTGTAGCCAGGTTCCTTCAAAGGAGGATTCATGTCTCCTTCTCTGGTTGCAGCTGGGCGGGGCTATCTGCTGAGGATTGGTCTGATTATGAGTGCTTTTGGACGGGAAGGACTCACGGCAGCCCCCCCTGCTGGTTGAGAAGAGTAATGATGTGTGCTTTCATGTCAGTCCCCTTAAGCCCCCGATAATACCAGAAAAACTAACTAGATTTTTTGCTCTTTTTTAAAAAAGTCACTAGAGGGGTCTGAAGACTTGCTAAATATGGAGATGTAATCTCTAAGTTGTCAACACTGATTTAGCAGCAGAAGTTTGGTGCTCTGACGTCGATGTATAAAGTGCCGAGTCATTCAGCAGCCAGTGAGCTACTCAATCTCAGCTATGTCCCGCCTCCTGTGTTGTTGACTGATGTGGCACTGATTTGACACTCATTTCAGAATTGCAACAAAAATGTTACAAAAATTTGCGTTTCACATGAGAGTTGTGATATTGCGAAATTAGTGAATCTAAACTAAATTTTGTAATTTTTAGACATAAATTCATAGTTTTGTGCCCTAAAACATACAATTTTGCAAAACCTGACATTTTACGACGTTTCAAATTTTTGTTTTAAATTAAAGTCATAAATTTGTGTAATTTGCCAAATTTTCACAACAAAATGTCGAGATTATAGGAAATTAATTTGCATTTATACAAAATTAGAAATGTTATGACAAAGTCATGATTTTATGTCAAAAAGTCAAAGTTTTTCAAAAAATGATATTTTATGACAAAACTTTTCTTCTTTACTACAAAAAGTTGCAATATCGCATTCAGCAGCCAATGAGCTACTCAATGTCAGCTATGTCCCACCTCCTCTGCTGTTGATTGACGTGACACTGGTTTGACACTCATTTCAGAATTGCAACAGCAAAAAGAAAATGTGCAAATGAGAAAGACAATTTGAATACTGAAATGGTTTTAGAACTGATAGAAGAAAAGAAAAGTAGAACTTAAGACGGTGGCTGAACTCGGATTTCTATTTCTTGGTTATTCTGGGTTTTGGTTCTCAGATTTTGGGTTTTGGTTTGCTCTGAACTGATGTCATAAAACGCAATCCATCACAGATCCACGTACCACCAGACTCACGACCACGTCCCTCATCCTGACTATGATGCCACTAATTGTATGTAATTTCAACCAGTTACTTTCACTGCAATCTTCCTCAATTTTCCAAATAATTTTCTTAAATTACAGTCTGCTCTGCCTCATTCAAATTCATATTTCTATTAATCACATTTAGCTTCTTTTTTTTTCCTTTTTGCATACTTTACATATTTGTTGTTCAGTCTGAGCTAATTTGTGTCCATATATGGACACTGAGTCCCTTCATCAGCGTATTGTTTGGCCCCTATATGCACAAAAACTAACTCAGCTCTTGACATGCTCTTTGACTGCACATTGAGAAGAACTTTATATGTTGCATAAGCACGGCTGATGATCAGAAATGCAAGAATTAGATACTACGAAAGTATCAGGAGTCCTAAAGCCACAAGGAAGTTCTAGAGATGCTCCCACGTCTCCTTGACCTGGACTTCTCTTAACCTGAGGCTTTTGCTGCGCGGCAACAAAAGCTTTAACAGCAAACAAACTCAGGTTTTATTCATAAGCAGTTAACAGAAACGCTGCTTTACTGAGCTCTTTTCATTAGATGAAAATCTATTCTGCAAGACCCCCCTCAACTGAATGCAGTTCAGGACCCACAGGGCAGTAAAACAGTGAGGGTCTCAAGGTTTGATCAGACAATTAAGGGTGCTTTCTCCCATAAGAAAGACACTTATGGCACCTTGGAGGACAGTTAATAGGGTTGCACTGGACAATAACTCTTTGCAGGCACTTCCACTCCCCTGGTCTGCACTACTTTTACAGGCTGAACATGAGGATGAGGGGAGGTGGATTAAAAAGGGGGGGAAGAGAGGAGCGTTGGAGCGGCAGCATCCTTCAGCCTCCTCAAAGTCAGCTCGGCTGCTATTAACCTTGGGTTGGACTGCGTCGAGCAAAAAATTATTACGCAAAGTTATAATTTTATGGCAGTGGGGGTGCCACACAAATAAATTCAGGCCGGTGGGACAGGGTAATTGGAGGGCTGGGTAATAGGGTCCCCCCAAATGAACCCAGGTGTAAGAGGAGAGAAGTTCCAGCCCTCCACCCTCAGGTGATTTATCCTTCATTCTTCTCAGCCCGGGGAGTGACTCATAGCCTTCAGCCACTTGGGTATGATCCCGGCACTTTTAATTATGTGCCAGTGGTGGGAGGAATTAAGACGGGGGAGGACAAGAGGAGCTCAGAAGAGGGGGTGAGGGAGGAATAAAGTTGAACTGGCTCGTGGCCCTCACTTCACGGGCTTCACCGCTAAAGCTCTTTAGCCGCACAGATGACAGTAAGCGGGACGGAGGAGTACTGAGAGGGTTGAGAGGTGCCAAGCTCGGCCGTTTTATCTCGTTAGCAGCCTTAAATGCCACGCCGAGGCGCCGTCCGATCTGTCATTCCGACTATTGGTCTCCGAGGGATTTGAGAGGTGCTCAGCGAGTTAAGAGAGACATTTCCACCACGCATTATGCTTAATGGGAGGTGGAGAGGCCAGCGGGCTTACGGATACAGCAGAAGCCATCAGAGCTGAAATGCCAATCCAAAAAACATTTTTCAAAATGAGTTCAAACTCAGCTTAGGAAGCCAACTGACGACAGCCAGCAAACCTACGCAGAACAGGAGAGATGAGGAGTTTCATGAATAAAACAAACTGTAAATGCTGAGCCCACGATTCAGCTGTAGGGTCAAGTCCAAGAACATGATCTGCAGGATAAATAATGACCCCTGTCAGCTTGTAAAACCCCAAATGTTCTTTGATACGAGTAGGAGACATCAAATTACACTACGGGCTTCTTTATCGCTTAATTGTTCATAATTCTCCAGTAGATCAAATTACATTATAGTTAATGTAAATGAGGCCAAGGCAGAATCTGGTGCTACCAACAAAACAGCATGTCTTTGGGGTAGGAGGAAACCAGAGAACCCATGGTAAACCTGTGCAGACAAGGGGAGAACATACAAACTCCACACAGAAAGACCAGCTGAACATTCTAGCTGTGAAGTGTCAGTGCTAACCACTGAACTCCTATCCTGCCATCATAGAAGGACGCAGCTTCACGACAGCGGGACCCAACATCACCATGGTAGGACCCAACATCATCATGGTAGGACCCAACATCACCATGGTAGGACCCAACATCAT
>JBAMYA010000015.1:14228514-14244960 GCA_037176975.1 Arrhamphus sclerolepis
GTGTGTGTGTGTGTGTGTGTGTGTGTGTGTGTGTGTGTGTGTGTGTGTGTGTGTGTGTGTGTGTGTGTGTGAGAGTGTGTGTGTGTGAGAGTGTGAGTGTGAGTGGCTGCAGCTGCTTTCGGCCATCCTGGCTGCCTCCTCGTTTTCAGCTTCATTTCCCCTCCTAATGAAGATTCAGAGGCAGTGCAGTTACTGGTCCAGGGCAGCAGAGAGGAGGAGAAGGAGGCGTGGGACGAGGAAAGAGAAGTAGGAGGAGGCAGGGGACAGGGAAAGAGGTGGAGAAGGAGGTGGGGGACTAGGAGAGAGGAGTAGAAGGAGACGTGGGACGAGAAAAGATGAGGTTGGAGCAGGGGAAGGAGGCACAGAATGAGAAAAGGGGTAGAAGGAGGCAGGGGACAGGGAAAGGAGGACAGGGAGGTGGGGGACTAGTATAAAGGAGTAAAAGGACGCGTGGGACAAGAAAAGATGAGTAGAAGGAGGCGTAGGATGAGGAAAGAGAAGTAGAAGGACACGTGGGACAAGAAAAGATGAGTAGAAGGAGGCGTAGGATGAGGGAAGAGGAGGGGAAGGAGGCACAGAACAAGGAAAGGGGTAGAAGGAGGTGCGGGACGAAGAAAGAGTGATGCACCAGGAACGAACGACAGCAGGAAGTGAAGGGAGGGAGAAAGAATGGACTGACAGAAAAGAGGAAATGACCAGTTGGAAGGAGAGCAGCATTTAGGAGAAGAATCAGGGCTGAATGAGGAGACGAAGGAATGACAGCAGAGAACGATGAGCAGAGAGAAAGTTACCGTCTCTCTGCTAATTAGCTTCCCAGCTGTGATGAACCAGCTGAGAGCCGACCTTGTCATGAGCTGATGACACCAGTGACTACACACCCAGACCCCTCCTACCCTCATCCAGCCCATTGTACCACCTCCTGTGGAAGCAGATGCTGCTAATATCCGCTCCAGAGCATGTTTGTGTGGCCACTTTGTCCTCTTGACATTATCGTTGCTTCATTTCAATGTATTTATGCACCTGCATGCAGAGAACTTCACTTCCATGTGGTCCTGAAGGTTCTGCTGATCAGCTCAGTGTTTCCTCAAGATAATCGATTATCCACCTGTAGGTGTTCTGATGATTGCAGTTCTGGTCATCACCTTTTTGGGTTCGCTGATGTTACCTGTCCATACTTAATCTTGGTTTCAGTACCAAGAAAGGTCTGTCAGATTTTACCATGATGAGCTACGACTGATGCAGGCATGAGGACCAATGTGGAATTGCGTCATCAGTATATGCTGATAAACATCCATCCATTAACATCCACCTGTTCACTTTTGGGTTGCGGGGACAGTAGTCCAGACCTCCCTCTCCTCAGTCATCTCCTTCAGCTCCTCCAGGAGGACACCAAGACGTTCCCAGACCAGCTGAGCGACATAATCTCTCCAGCGTGTCCTGGGTCTCCCCCGGCTGGACATGCCTGGAACAGCTCCCCCAGGAGGCATCAATGACCAGATGGCTCCTCTCCATGTGGAGGAGCAGTGACTCTACTCTTCTCCTCTTTGAATCGCCACCTTAATGTGGTGGAGGGGTTTGCATACCTGGATGATCCGAGGAGCTATGCTGTCTCGAGCATTTCCCCTGGTAGATCCTCCCCTGGTAGGGGGAGATTGGTCCTGAAGGGTCAGTTGACAAGTTTATATCAAAAGCTTGATGTCCCCTCGGCTGGACTAGGGACACCAGAGTCCCAAGCCTGAACCCAAGCCTCAGAGAGGGGTGGTCTTCGACCTTATTCTGGGGTTCACGCTGGCCCCCAGCTGTAGATGAACAAACAACACGTGAAAATAAAGCACTCTGATGAAGCTTTTATGAGCTAAAATGTTTTAAAACAGAAGCAGTGATAGAGAACAATGTGTTCTTGATCAAAGTTCAATTTATTTTCACTTCATTTTATTCATATCGCGTCTGTTTACAACAAAGTTGTCTCTAGGTGCTTCTGAGAAACTCAGAGCATGACCCCCGAGCACATGGCAAAGCCTAACAGTGGCAAGAAAAAACTCACTTGGGAAGAAACCTTGAGCAGGACCTGGATCAGTTCTAGGGGGGACCCTCCTGCTGATAGCCAGCTGGGTAAAGAAAGATAAGAGGAGGGAGGACGGACAGAGAGAGGAGAGGGACCAAAATATAGAATATGTGGTATAAAAATATACAAATATGTGGTGGCCACACCAGTGGGCTTCCCACAGTTGCATCCAGTCTACAGGTAAATGCCACAATGGTCAGAAGATAGAGAGTTTGGGAGGTGAGGGGGGAGCGCAACATTACCATGACAGCACTTGAAAAAGGAGAAGAGAGAATAAGATAGGTAGGAGAAGAGGCTGACTTAGGATTCTTATTTTTTCTTTGGGACGGCACTAGGATAAATTAATGAATATGTCATTTCAACATTTCAAGTAGCATTTTAATTGGCTTGTAAGTAGATGGAGTCATAGGATTTCTGACATTGTCAGTAAATTATATCAGGTAGCCTTTGGTTTTAAGACCAATTTAAAATGAGAGTAATTATTCCCTGAAGTCAAGTTTAACAAAATTGTAATGTAGCTTAAGTGATGAGCTGGTTTACATTATTGACAGCCATTTAGCTGTCACCTAAATTATAGTTCTATATCATTTTACATATTGAGGTACATAACAATTCAGCTCCAGTGCAGTTGTCATGGATTTTAAATGTTTTCCTCTTTCCCGTCATTTAGTCATTAATGTCCGTTTGTTACTGTGATGCACTACATGGACAGTAGAGGGCAGTGTGGGTTCCATTGGCTACTTGATGTAGAAATTCTCAAGAAGAAGAGGAACATATGAACAGTGACAAGAGGGTCCTGTTGCAGTATGTTGTGTATGTCTCACAGCCTTTCAGTGGGTCATGTGATGCCACCGGGGGTGTGTGTCGCCCCAGTGATGTCAGCCAACGGTGACTGAGGTCTGGCACTGGGAAATCTGGTTAAATGGTCAGTCGCCACATCATGGAGAGAGAACACGAACATGTGAAAGCTTTTTACTGGGCGTACAACATTTCTAACCCGTCCATTTAAAAATAACAAGGAAATGAAGCCAGCACGCTGCTGAGCATGCTCAGTGGTGGGTTTTCTGGAAATGTCCGTCCAAGAACATGAAGATTGTTGTGACCACATTAAAATACAGATTAAAAATACCAAGAAGCTGATAGTAAAGTGTTTATTGGAGCTCAGGTCATCTCAGACATGTCGTGTCGCTTCTCCCCTGCAGAGCAGTAAAAACTGGCGAGCTGCAGTGGACCTGACGGGCCGGTTGCTGACAGCTCACGGTCAGGGATACGGCAAGGCCGGTCAGCCAACCTCCCACACCACCAACTCTCTGCAGGTAGGACGCCAGTCATTTCTCTTCCTCCATCCCTCCATCTTTGTGTTTCTGTGGGTAGAAGATGTGATTGAAGCCAGGAAATAAAACCCATTTAACATTCATATCAGAATACAGCCAATAATGTTCTTTCAACTGTGATTTTCAACCAACTAAAGTATATTAGTTCTGAGCTATTTTAAAGTGTTCAATTTCATAATAAAAGCACAGATCTGACATTTTTGACTGTCCTGTCTTAATGCTATTACGTTTGTGGTACTCTCCAAGGTTTTTTCAGAGTTCCATTTACTGTCTTTTCTTTAAGTTTCAGTGTTGCATTTGTTCTGATCTCATAAAAAGGAGCCGTCTTTCCTTTCATGTGTCAAACTCAAGGTCCGTGCACCAAATCCGGCCCGCGAGAGTGAGCAAGGTCAATCATATATTCATGACTTGAAACGTTAAAGATGGCTACCTGTTAGATTCATTACTGACCTCTGAAAGGGAAATGACTGAGCTGGAGGACAGCTGGTTTACAACAAACAGTTTTTGGGGATTTTTGTAAAATAAATAAATAATGATAAATGAAATGACAAAAAAAATGTGAATTTTCAGGGAAAAAAAGTAAAATTATACAAAATTTGCAATTTTAGGACTGTCAAAATGTTGCAAAAAGTCAATATTGGAAAAAAAAAAGAATGTCATTTTAAATTTTGTGAGATGTTTGTCTTGGATGTTCAAAGACAAATAAATAAAAGGGGGGGGAGTCTTATCAACAAATAGGCTTTTTTACAATTTTTTTTTATTTGTGATTATACAAGAAAAAATCTATTTCCACAAAACCTCAGTTTTATGATTAAAGATGCAAATTTTTTAAATTTGACATTTTATCACAAGAAATTGTGATTTTTAGGAAAAAGAAAATTTGCCATTTTAAGATCAAAATGTTCCAAAAAAGTTTGTTTTACAAAAGAAATTTTTAAGTTAAAAAGTTAAAAATTGAGACTTTTGTGATTGTATGATAAAAAGTATCTCAGTTGTTGGTATAAAATTTAAATTGCAAAATTTGCAATTTTAATGAAAAAAATCTATATTTAATTCAAAAGTCAAAATTTGAGAAAAAAATCTGATATTGAGAGAGAAAATTTTTTTTTAAATTATTATTATTTGACTGTACGAGATTTAAAATTTGTAATTTTAGTACAAAAGCCTCAATTTTAAGATAAAATTTATGATTTTTATTTTAACTTTGGAATGTTCACATGACAAAATTTCATTTTTTTAATAGAAGAATTTAGATTTTTGTGAAATTTGGAGATATTTTGAGATACAAAATTTGCCAGTTCATTTTTTTTTTTTATTTGCCAATCAAAAAAATAAAAAATGTGATTGTAGTACAGAAGCCTCAATTTAATGATTAAAGTCAATTTTGTGAATTTTTTTTTTTTTTGTGTGTTGTTTTTTTCTAAACAACTGAGTTCAGGAACAAACAGGAAATCTGACAACACTACCACTTTTGACCACATGGGGGCTTACGTATCTGCTGTGTTGTCAAAAGAGCCACTGACAATAGATCACTGAGTGTCCCACTAGAAATGACCTTCACTGTCTAATGTCGGTTTCACATTTACGATTTCATTGTCTCAGACCAAAGATGTTCAATGGAGGTAAAAATGTTCCATCGTAACTCAGAAATATTGGTGGTAGATCTGACAAAGATGAATGACCAAAGACGGGCTGCCACAGACGTCAACAGCGTTTGTGTGACAGCCTGCAGCTGCCTCTACAATCTCTGTCAGCTAGCCAACCAATAAGAACGCACTACGAAATAATCAGCACAGTAGCCTAGCAACAACAGCGCCAGATACAATGGAGAAACAGGAAGAAAAATGGGAAAGACACTTCTTTTTCTTGATTTTCACGATTCAATGTATGTTCAATCACACAGTGAAACATGCTGTAAATTAATCATCTACTGATTTTACTTTGTGCAGTGTGACTTGAAGTCATATAATAAGATTGTAAAAACCACATGAACGTTCTTGTGATGTGCTGCCCTCCTGTGGTAAGACATTGAATTACTACATATAGTGACTTGAATTTGCTTTTCACATGAGGGATCAGTGGATAGTTCAGGCTCATAGCACAGACCATAAAAAGTTGCAGTAATGGTTAACTAATTAATATTAACCATTAAACATTTAACATCAACAGAGTTTATATTTGTCTTTTTTTTATAAGCACACAAGTGTCAAAAGAGTAATATGTTGTAGAAAAAGATATGAATGTATTAGAAGCATCACAGACAAAGCAGCATCCTCCATTTATAACAGGCCAAAAAGACGCTGTTCCAATTTTTGATGAACATTACTGCAACACTTCAGTAGTTAAAATACATAAACGAATTAGACTTATACAGTTCAAGCATTTAAAACTGTTTTAATCTAAATACTTGAACATGTGAGTGAAAAAAGCTATGCTGCAGCCAATAACTTTCTTTTTTTTTTTTTTGATAGGATACCCTGTGTTTTTATTGTCTGTATTTCAATATTAAACACATATTTATGTCTTACATTGGACCTTTGCATAAAGGAATGGCAAAGTTAATGTAGAATGAATGGAAGACTAGAAGTTTGGATTCATTTCAGCTTTAAAAAGCAGCATGTGAACAATATAGTTTCCCAATCAGACATGCAAACCTCTTCAGCCCCTCAGGAGGTGTCCCTTCCGTAAAAGTATTGCATTATCTCAACGGGATGATGTCTGCATATGTTACAACAGCTTTGCTCTGCAGTATTCGGTGCTACACGGACCTGCCTTTCTCCACACCTGCAAGCAACATTTGGTGTATTATGAAAAGAAAAACACAAGGCTCCAAACTAACTCTTTATTGATATGCTGTTTTAACAAAAATTGAAAAGAGTAGCATTTCTCAGTGATGACATTGTACATGTTGTCACTTTACATTTTGTACATGGAAAAATAGTGAACATGGTAAATATGACCCATCGCATCTCACCCAGTTGTTTTTCACTTTTACTGCTCACTCATACTAAACACTCTATTCTGTGGACACTGATGAGATATAGTATTTAAACTTCTGACAGGTAAAGTGGGTAAATACTGCTCATCTTGTTAGAGTGAAATGTCCAGCAAGAAAACCTGAATTGTGGCATTTATGTGTTTTACTCAGTTTTAGTACAGTTACACCTGCAGTCCTCCTCACACAAGATGTTTTTAGACCACGCCGCAAATAAACAGAGAAACCCTTAAAAAAAATAAAATAAAATAAAGTCACTGCCTCAAAACATCTCAGACTCCACCACAAAACAGCTAACTATTGACTCCACCCCAAAAAGATAGACTGCATGTCCCCAAAACAATCTGTAAATATCACCCTAACATGGAGACTCCACCCACAAAGCAAAAGGAGCCCTATCCCAAAAACAAAGTAGACCCCGCCTCCAAGCAAAAAACACCACCCCACAGCCAATTGACTCCGCCTCCAAAACAACAGACACCACTCAAAGCCCTGTAGACTCCACCCCAAAACTGAATGTTGACTCCTCCCTAATACATTGTAAACCACGTCCCCCAAAAATCACAATTGACTCCATCCTGAGACAAAAGAAACTCTACCCCCAAAGTGATGTAGATTCTGTCCAAAACATCAGACTCAGTCCCAAAACAGAGACGCCATCCAAAACATATCTGACTCTGCCCCAGAAACCACTGTAGAAACCAACAGAAACCCCACCCCCAAAAAATGGACTCCTCCCCCACAACAGTTGACTTTACTCCCAAAACAACACAGAATCCCTCAAAACAATGTAGAGTCCAGAACAACAGCACTCAAAGCAGTGTAGACTTCACCGCAAAACTCACTGTTTACTCCATCCCAGTACCACATAAACCGCACCCACAAAAACTCTCACAAGTAGACTCCACCCCAGTCACAACACAGACTCCACCCCCCCAAAAAAAGGCACCAAATCATTGTAAGTCCCACCCCAAAAGAACACGGACTCTGTGCTAAGCAAACAGACTGCCCCAAAACAACATGAATTCCACTGTCAGAACAGAGATACCACCCAAAAAACTTACTGTTCTTCACCCCAAAACAACAATCGCTGCCCCAGAACAAGAAGAACTCTGCCCCCCAAAACAACACAGACTGTTCTCTCTCTCAAAAAGAAGCCACTATGGACCCCAAACAACTCGATCTCCTCCCCCTAAAAACCAATAAAATCCTCCCCAAAAGACCAACAAGCTCCATCCCATAACAATGTACGCTCTACCCTAAAACAACAGACTCTGCTCCAGAGCAATCCAGACTCCATCTCAAAACAACAGACCTACCACCCCCAAAACCAATAGATACCCTGCCCCTCCAAAACCGACTCCATCTCAAAACAGCTGAGACTCATCCAAAACATTGCAGACCCCCAAAAATAACAGGCTTCTCCCCCAAAACAATGGAGACTCTGCCCAAAACAAAGTAGGCTATTCTGGACAAAATTGACATAAATTACAATTTTACCTTGTAGTTATGATTTAATCCTTTTTTAATTTTCTTTTTTCTTTTCTGGAGGATCCTGCACTAGAGTAGTTGCTGAAATAAATATGATGATATTAAGAGCTTATAGTTTGTGTACTTTTTCTACCAGCACCAGTTTGTCGTTTGGAGCCAGGCAAAATCATTTTGAAATACAAACAGAGGGGCGTGTCTTTGTGTTTTACAGCTCTGGTTCGTGAGGCTGTCTCTGCTCACCAAGTTGAACCTTTTCCAAAATGCTGAGCTGGAGTTTGAACCTTTTGGAAACTTGGATCAACCAGACCTTTACTATGAATTCTACCCCAGGGTTTACCCTGGGAGGAGAGGTACGTTACACAAACACAAATATACTCGCCTTACTGTCATGTTGTTTTCTGTTTTTATTTGTTCTGTTGGAGTCTTTTGGACTGATCACAGATGAGCACATATACTCTTCAGTTGTTTCACATATCTCTTAATATAACATATAACATCACTCAGTAGTTCATTGCTAAAGTACATTTTAGTTTTAACAGTGGCCTCAAGTTCTGTTGTGTTGCTTTAAAATGCATTTTGAGGGCTCAGCACGTGTAAATGCCTAGCATCAAAATGTGCGCATAATAAGTCATAAATGATCGGGTCAGATTGGACCTTCTCGATCTATCTTCAAATCAACTGGATTTCCACTACTGTGGTGATGTTAGTTTTAGGTTTAACATTCAACAGACACCCAGGACAAATGTCTTCTTTCCAAACCTCAGCTACACTTTGCTATTACAAGATATATCTTCTTTATATTACATTCTTTATTTTATACTGAGTTTATGGATTAAAAAAATTAAAACATGCTAAATTTTCCCCTTGACAGTGCTGAAAATTCGCTTTTGCACTTAGTAGCACCAGTTTCAAAAAAGTTAGCAAAAAGTCAGGAGCACAAACCAAATTTTAAAGAGCATGAACCATGTACAGTAGTAGACTTATTTTTAAAAAACAAAATTGTGACTTGTGGCTGTGCATGTTCTAAAATAATTCTCACAAGTTAAATATTGTTGGGTGAATTGCATTACGAATCTAAATATTAGATTGAAAATTTAAAAAAAACATTCAACATTTGACTTATTGTGATATTGCAAGTGTGCGTAAATATATTTCCATTGATAAAAGCATCTAATAGCATAAGCAACTAATATCATACATATGGATAAAGCCAAGCCATTTAATACCAGGTCTAAACCAGGTCTCAGAAGGCAATGATGTCCCTGAGAGAAGGGACTGAGGACATAATACTGCAGAGATCGAAAACACGAAGGAAGTTGCTTCTTCACCTTCAATTCTTGGTGTACAATTTTGAAATCAAAGTTGAAATGGATTTTTTATTTGATTTTTTTGGCTATTTTCTTTAATGAGATGAATGATATTAAGGTAATGAAGTCATGACGATTCGCTGTGGTTGACTGTTGCATCTTGGGATACAGTATGTCAGGTTAGCTGGGTACTACATTTTTAAAAAATCAGTACTTACTAATGATTTAACTCACACACGTCTCATTCCACGTCTGAGTCGACTGTTTTGTTCTTATGCTACAAGACCATAAACTCCTGTAGCTCCAGTCCCACAAGCAAACAAAGTTAATGTAAGTTTTTGTGACAGTGTGTCTTTTATTTGAGTTGTTTCTGTGTCATTAACAGGGTTTTGTATTTTACTCATGTTTTTGGGTGCACAAGCGTGCATCCAGTCTTAAATATTCAAAGAAAAGTTTCTGCCAGGAGCTTGATATCGGTCTGCATTGTTGAGAAGCTCGTCTCCAGCAGTTCTTTTGGTTTTGTTTTTCCTCTTTTCTGCTCTGCATGAATTGCTCTCTAATGTATTCCCATTACTTTGGATCTGCTCAGCCCCTCAGGCTACCGCGGTGAAGGCAGTAGCGGAGACACAGCTGCGCACACACACACACACACTCGTACATTAAAAAAAAAAAAAATGAAGCACAACACTTGAAGCTACACCGCGCAGGCCTCTGACAACAGCAACGATTGACTTTCCATTGCTCAATATTAAACGCTTTATGCCCTACTAGATGCTCGGAGACAAACTGGTGGAAGTTGTGTAGCGTGGCGTCAGAAGTCGAACGTTTCCTCGGTCCGGCGCTTGTATGGACTATAATACCCACAGTCACACTCTGCAAACACCTTGGCTGCCCTGAGTATCGCCCTCCGAAGGATTTAGATCAATCACTTTGTATTTTAATAGTATAAAATGTTTCTAAAATAAAATTTCCGCTCTGGAAAAATAGTACAATAACAACTCACACTGAAGTTATACATCATTAACTGAATAGATATTACTATTAATAACTGTAGAAGATAAGCTGCTTATATCTGTTTCTAAATAAATTTCATATGTGTGTGTTTCATGTGTTTTAAAGAGCATCAAAATAAGTTTTCTTTTAATTTATGTAAGATTGAGACTTTTTGTTGCAAAAGCACAAATCTGTGACTTTGGAACTTTAATCTAATTTGGATTTTTCTTTTAATGAAAATTGCAACTTTTTGTTCTGAAATCATAAATTTTTGCTGTAAAAAACAGAAATGTTTACAAAATCTGTCATGTTTTGACAAAATGTAGAAACTTTTTATTGTAAAATCCTTATTTTTATGTAATAGAAAGAAGCCCCTAAACGTGATCTGTAGTAATGCAGAAATGAACAGTTTTTAGACATTATAGATGCACTTTAGGTTTTCAACATGAAAGCAGAACTTAGATCTGTAAAAATCTGCCAAATAAGAAGCCAGAGTCTGATCCCCTGAAGAATCCAGCGTTCTTTCTTTTCCTGCCTCATTTATTTTTAAATTAAAACAATTAATTCAGCTAAGTGTTCTTTTTGTTGAGTCATAAGCAGCTGTTTTTTTAATTATCAAACTTTCTCTTATTGTTGAACCACTCACTTCTCTTTCTTTTTTACTTTTTAGCATTTGTTTAAATAAAAATAGTCTAAGTCATTTCAGTTAACGACTTCTCTGCTAAGTCAAAGAATATATTTTTCTTATTTCATAAATGAAACAATCATAAACTCTAGACAACGTTTTTTTTAAAGACGTAAGGTAAGTTGTGACGAAGGGGGCAGCATTTGGTCTTCGCCGCCATGCTGGAACTCAGCACTTGGTGGGACTGGAGGGCAGCTACATGGTCGAACTGACCGCAGAGGGGCCGACCCGGATGATTGACTGCAGGTCCCACCATAATTCCTTTTGGAAGAGTCCTGAGATGATTCTCCGTGGCTCGGCTCTTTCAGCCGAGCAACCACCGCCCATTTGCCCATTTACAGATTAACCTTGGTTACTTTTTTTATTTTCACTATTATTCATCCACGTGGGGAAATTCTGCCTCCGCATTTGACCCATCTGGGCTGCTGGATCCAGAGCGGTGGGCTGCCGCGGTGCGGTGCCCAGGGAACGGGTGAGGGTTTGAGGTGCGTTGCTCAGGGGCACCTCATCCATGGATGTGGACGTGGGGAAGCACTTGTTCAGCACTCCGCCCACATCATTGGTGCCGGCGACCCTCCGGTTGCCAGCCCAGTTCTCTAGCTGGTACGCCACGGAACCCAATAGAGTAACCTGTGGGTTATGTCACAGACGGTTTGAGACGAGACTGAGGACTTAAAATTATGTCAAACATATTTGATCTTGTTGTGAGGCCAAGATGTTTGCTACCTTACACTTAAAGCAGCAGACAGGAACTCAGGCGTGGAGGTTAAGTTTCTTTTACATTACCTTAAATATACTCTGGATTGCTCACTCAGTCTTGTTTTGTGTATACATGGATGGATGGATGGATGAATGGATGAATGCATGTCACCACAATGAAAGTGCATATCTGAATTTTAACCTGATTAAAATTCCTGACGAAGAGGCAGCATAATGAACCAAACCAGATCTTTGCAGTTCGTTCGGGTGAAGAGGTAAACAGCACAGCGATGCGGGCGGCGTGATGTATGGCGGGGAGGAGGCTGCTGCGTGTTCTGGTGATGAGTTAGATAGAAAACAGAGAAACTGAGATAGAGACTGATGGACGACGTTCTGATCAGGTGACTATATCAAAGAGACCCTGATCAAAGGCTGGGGACTCACCTGAATGTGTGTGTGTGTGCGTGCGTGTGTGCACGCATGCGTGCGTTTGTGAGTGTGAGGCAGAGACAGAGGGATGAGGCAGGGATGAGTGATGGAGCTGTGCAGCACACAAAGAGGGAGAGATGAGAGGGTTTAATAAGCAGCCATACGTAGCTCAATGCCATCTGTAGGTTCCTGCCTCCAGGGCTGTGTACAGTCTGTGTGTGGGTGGATGGCTTTATATTCTCATCTCTTGTCTCTCGCTTCCTTCCCTCGCTCATTTTCTCATCCCACCACGTCTCCTTCTCCTCCGTCCCTCCATCCTTCCCCTTTCGTCCAGGCTCCATGGTACCGTTCTCCATGCGGCTGCTGCATGCCGAGCTCCCCCAGTACCTGGCCAAGCCCCAGGAGGCTCTGGACCGCCTGCACAGCCTCAGAACTGTCTGCCTCGCTGTCAGTACACTCACGCGCACACACGTGCACGCACCTTCCAGTGAATAAATTCCACACATTAGCACATAAAAGCCAGTTTCGTGGGAATCTAAAGTGTCTAAAGAGTCACTGAAAATAGCTGATTCTTCCTCTGTTTTAATCTGGGCAGATTCTGGAGAACCTGGAGAAGGGCATGGCTGAAGACGGCAGCATGATCACCCTATCACAGGACAACAGGGAAGGTAAACACACACACACACACACACACACAGACGGCCATTAGTCGACAGATCTGGACACGGTCCCAGACTGCATCACACTGTGGGAGGAGAGTGAGGTCACAGGCCGAATGGTTAACACACACACATGAACACACACACACACACACCTGGTGCAGGACTGCAGCATCCCTCAGCCACACACACACATATACAGAAACACACAGAAACACACACATATGCAGAAATACACACAGAGAAGCACACACCATTGCAGTGCTCTAAAAGTGTTTAGCACCTCACTGCTCCCGTACTCACGCTGAATATCAAATGGTCTCTCTCAGCTCTTCGCGCCAGGCCGATCAATACAGATCAATTCTAACAATCCACTCGCATCTGCACGAGTGTGAGGGGGAAGCGGGCAGGCGCCGTCATCTCAGATTTGGGCAGACACACCTTCACACAGCCTAATGTAGGAACACTCCGTCTGTTCGGACTTTAGTTTGTCGTTCACGCATTTTTCAGTGTTCATTTGTTGGTTTAAAGACTCGAAGAGTGAGCTATTAATATAAAAATTGTTATAGCCAGAAAATATACTCCGATCCAGAAGAGTTATACCGATTTTTGATCATTTTTGAATTATTATTACATCTGCAGGCACCCCTGTCAATCAACAATCAACAGCAGAATAGGCGGGACATAGCTCACATCTAGCAGCTCATTGGCTGCTGAATAAGCTGATAATCTTAGTGTAGAGCATCATCTCTTTCAGATGTTATTATCTTGTTGTGTTCATATTCGAAAATATCTCCAGCAGGGCCGTCATTAACACTTTAGTAGTCAGGTTAATTTCTTCATCTCTGATTGCAGCTGGGAGGGGCTGTCTGCTGAGGATTGGTCCGATTATGAGTGTTTCTGTACAGGGAAGGACTCACGGCAGACACTCAAACTAAGGCTCGGAGATATGACCTCAAATGAATATCAGGATTAATTGAACAAGTTAGCTCGGTTACGATTAATGAGCGATTGTTTTAGTAGCATCTGCTGCAAATATAAGCAACTATTAAAACCGGCAACTCTAACAAAAAAGCACATATCTTTGTTTTTAAAAATAAGAAAAAGGAAGAACTCACATTCAGTAATTTAATGAATATTTAACAAAATAAATCATTTAAATGATTGACATCTGCAGGATTACATCGATTACTGGTTCAGAATGTTGGCTTCGATTAATTTTCAATTAACTGACCAGCCTTCGCTCCAACTTTTATTCTACACCTTTATTGAACGGAACCATTGAACTGTCTGGTACCGGATGCAGATGTTGGATCACCTCAAACACGTTAAACGCAATCACGTTTTATCTGAACAGCATAAAGTAAATAGGTTCTAACACACCAGCAGCAGTCCTTCTGATTTTATGAATTACGTTTCTTCCACGCTGACGTTGTGCCGGGCCGATGCGTGCATGAGCGTGCGCTCGGATTCAGAAATCAGGTTTCTTCTTTTCACCAAAGCAGCAGCTGTGTCCTCTGTCTCTCCTCGCTCTGCCCACACAGACGCTCCACAGTCCAGTCAATAATGCAGGGCCTTGCCTTCACACATCACAGCCCCACTGAGTGATTAGCTCCCTCACACACACACACACACATGTGCACACACACGTGCACTATCAGACATGATGAATAGTAACAGACATACTCTTCTACAGGAGACGAAGAGTGTCGCAGTCTCCCTCACTTCCTCGCCTTAAAATAAACCAGGTGCTCTGCAGGTGGTAATGAGGGGGATCAGGATGGGGGGAGGGTGGGTGGGGGTACATCAGGGGTACCCAGAAATGGAAAGTCACTGAACCTCCTCATTCCTGCCTGTCTCCGTCTTCTCGTCCTGTCTGCAGCATCTCTGAAGCTCTGGAGGTCTCGTCTCAGTCGGGTCATGTACTCCATGGCCAACTGCCTGCTGCTCATGAAGGTGGGTGTGTGTGTGTGTGTGTGTGTGTGTGTGTGTATGTGTTTGTCAGCCCACGTTTGTGTGTTTCAGTGTTTTTGTGTGTGTGTGAGTGTGTGTTTGTGTCTCAGAGATCTCTGATGCCAGGCTGGTGGAGGATTCACAGTGAAATCCCCACAGACTGACCACTAATTGGATTCTTGGTCAGTGAGAGAGCGCCAGTGGGTGTGGGGAGTGGGGCGGAGGGGGGAGTTCTGGAGGTTCAGACCAGAACGTAGACAGAAACACAGTGCCATCTACTGGTCAGGCTGGAGACTACATCCCTGATTCCAGTTTGAGAATACATTTTTGTTTGAATGTACCAATCATGCTGGAGTCTCTGCTTTAATAAGACACTTTCAGTTTCTGTGTGGAAAGATTTTATTTTCTCTTAAAACAATCTCAACATCCCCAAAACGTCTCCTGAAACCAGCAACAGCAATAGTAAAAGAAGCGAATCACACATCTCATATAAGGTCAACTTTAAAAAGTACAAAAACCTGGAGTTCTCTCATGAGCTCCATGAGGAGCTGCTGTTGGATGTGAGGAGGAGACATGAACGTTAATGACGTTCTGGTCTCATGTGCTGCGATGGACTGGTGACCTGTCCAGGGTGGACCCCTGCCTTTCATCCAAAGTGAGCTGGGATAGGCTCCAGCAGACCCCCGTGACCCTGCACAGGACATAGCGGGTATAGATAATGGATGGATAAAAGAATGTGTTTGTTGTATAGAAGTATCAATGTCGTTCCAGATCAGATTAGGCTACACTAAAGCTGGTACATTTCAGATGACGAGTTTTCCCTCGTAATAAAGGTTTACGTCTCCTGTTATGTCTATGAGAAGCGGCGGTCACTGGAATGAGCTGACAGAGTCTGGAACTGAATTTATGTACCACGTTATACGTAACACCAGCATTGTGGAATCTACTGGACTCAGTGGGCTTCAGAAGCTTGAACCCATGAAAAAGAGGATCAGAGGGAGCGTTAAAGTTTGCCCCTGATATAACACCTATGACCTTCTGAAGAAGCTCCAGTTTTTCAAGATAAGTAGGATACGTTATATGTTATTTGAATTAACAACACCTAATTAAAACAAGAAATGAATACATAAATTTAAAAAATGAAATTGTATTGGAATAAATTAATTGAAACCAAAAATAAATGCATACATTTGTAAATGAAATGAAATAAGCTTATTTTATTGAAATCAATGATTGAAATCATTAAATAAATGTACAAATAAATAGGCTAAATAAAATCAAATACTGGTATACAGTTATGGAGTGTAAAAAGGTGCAAATATAGTTTATATCCTAGAGGAGCTTTGGTCATTATCTGCTGAATTTAAAAAATAAAAGTTTATTCAATATTAAACCCACAAAAGAGCAGAGGCTTGTGTGTGTGTGTGTGTGTGCGTGTGTGTGTGTGTGTGTGTGCTATATGCAGGAAGGTGACTTAGGGGAAGTTTTTTTTCAGACCTCCATATATTTAAAATCTAAATGTCTTTAATTTGTATTTTCTTCATAAAAAGTTCTGGAAAATTTTGACATTGCCAAAAAAGAAATTCACAATTTTACAGAAGTCGCCATGTAAGACAAAAAATATTTTATCTTAATTTTTTTTTAATGTGACGCAAAATCAGGATTTGAGCTTTTAAAAAGTCTTATTATATTTTTGCGAAATTAGTGATTTTACAACAAAACTGTGATTTTTAAGACGTAAGGTTGCAGATGAACAAATTAATTTAAAAATTCATATTTAAATTCAAATTAATTTGTAATGTTTCGTAAAAGTCTTTTTTTTTTAACAAAAAGATG
>JBAMYA010000015.1:14245060-14265456 GCA_037176975.1 Arrhamphus sclerolepis
AAAAGCCTTCTTTTATATATATATAGTCCACCAATCAGATGGAGACTTCACTTACCAATTTGTAGTACCCGTGTCTCTTCGGTCCTCTATTCTTTCTTGGCTCCATGAAGATATGGGACATCTTGGACTTGACAGAACTCTTGACCTTGACCTCGTTCAAGGTTTTATTGGTCAAAGATGGATAAGGACGTGGAGAACAAGATCAGATCTTGTGGACGTTGTGTAAGGAGGAAAACACCACCTGAGAAATCCGCTCCTCTTGTAAGTATTCAAACAACGCATCCCATGGAACTACTCTGTATAGACTATTTGTCCTTGGAACCGACAGTAAAAATACCAAAGACATCTTGGTTATAACTGATCACTTCACGAAATACGCTGCTGCACTTCCAACGACGGATCAGAAGGCAGCAACAGTGGCTAAATGTCTTTGGGAGCAGTTTCTGATATATTACGGGTTTCCAGAGCGAATCTTGAGTGACCAGGGCAGAGACTTCGAGTCACAGCTGATCCATGAACTTTGTGCTCTTGCTGGTATCAAAAAAGTACGCACAAGTCCGTACCACCCCTGCGGAAATCCAGTTGAGAGGTTCAACAGAACTCTCTTGAATATGTTAGGGGCCTTGACAGAAAAAGAGAAAAGTCATTGGCGTGACTATGTGAAACCGTTGAGTCACGGTTAGAATTGTACAAGAAATGATGTGACAGGTTTTAGCCCGTATGAGTTGATGTTTGGGCGCCGACCCAGGTTACCTGTAGACATTGCGTTTGGTTTACCTGTCCAGGGTGGAGCTCCCAAGAGTCATTCTCAGTACGTGAAAAATCTGAAAGCGCGTCTTGAAGAAAGCTACCAGATTGTAGCTAAAAATTCTGCAAAGGTCGCGGAACAGAACAAATCCAGGTTTGACAGGGTAGTAAGGGAATCAACACTCCAGGAAGGTGATCATGTGCTTGTACGGAACATGCGGTTAAGAAACAAACACAAACTCGCAAATAAGTGGGAGTAAACTGTATACAAAGTCTTGCTCAGAAAGGGAGACTTGCCAGTTTATATGGTGCAGCCAATCAATGAAGACGCTGCACAGGGATCACCTGCTGCCTTGTGGTAATCTTGTAGATGACGAGGAGTCTGAGCAGGTCACTCCAAAAGCGCGCCGTCCCAGAGTAAGGAATCAACAGTCTCAAGTTCAGTCCCAAAAGCATCACTCAGAGTCTGAAGATGACTCATGCGAGTGTCCTGTCACATCCTCTGTCATTCCGGAGAAAAGGTTTGTTCAGGTCCTTGAGTTGCCAAGAGGTCCACATCCCCTTGTGAATCCAGCTCTAGAGGCTGATTGTTTGTTGTCCAACTCCATTCTGAGCTTCAGGATGAACTTGCTGCTTGCAACTTACCTGTACCACCTGCAGAGACAAGTGTAGTGCCTCCTAATTTGGCTTTGGAGGATACAGAGGTTGCAGCCGAGCAAGTCATTGAATCAGACCTGAACAGAGAGGACACATTTATTGTTGACGGTGATGCAAGTTTTGTATGTCAAGAGGAACTCGGACATGACAAAGCTATTGGTGAAAATCAGTCAAAACCAACCGGAGACGTTGTCGACAGAGATGTTGACGAAGACCAGAATGACAAAGATAGACATTTGACTGGTACAGACATGGATGGTCAGAACGTTAAGAAGACCCCCCAAACGCTTTCATTATGATGAGTTAGGGAAACCTTTAATCTCTTTTGCCAAGAGCCTCTTGGAGAGTTTCAATAGAGCCCTTGATACTATAGGAGATGATAATCACCATATAGTCCAGAGAACTGAGCATGAAGGGACTCATGCTGATTTGAGAAGGGAGGGTGTAACCCGATAGTCACAGGCGAACTCAGACTCAACCTGATAAGCTGTGAGCCGAGGAGAAAAAAAACCCTCAAGAGTAACGGCAAGAAACTCCGGTGAGTTAGCACACAGTAAGCTGCAGTCAATAGCTGCTCAGACGGAAAATAAAAAAATGCACTTGTACCGATAACTTGGTTTAAAGGGGTCTGTGTTGCTCAAACTACACCATATGATGTTTTTAATACCTTTCTGTGATTTTTATTTGCATTTTCTACCATAGTTCTTGTTAAAAAAAAAATCGCAGGTGGAAAAACAGCTGGATTGTAACTCCCAGATGTTCAGATCCCAGACTGTTGCAGAGTAAAGTACAGCTACCACTGTCTAGATGGATTTATTCTCTGAGAACTGTGTGTGTTGTGGAGAGAAAACAGGCCACACTGCTGATCACTGGCAGCTTTAGAGCTGAACTGGAAAGTCTTTGTCTCTCTGATATGAAGATAAATCCAGTTCATTTAGTTCTTCATTTAGTGGAGGATTTCTGGGCTCTGAACCCCAACAGAAAAACAACAAACAAACATCAGAAATATGAACAAAAACCCGCTTTCTCTGCATATAAAATTGCAGACATACATTTGTATATAGGTGGAGTATTTGCATCCTTTACAGATTTACAAACCAAGTATAACCTGGGGAATAACAGTTTTTCCAGTATTTACAACTCAGATGTTATCTCCACAAGCATTTGATGAGCGCTTGACACTACCATCAAATGAAAGTTAGCTTATATCTCATATTTATGATATTCTGCTGTCAATGAAACCTCCTTCTTCCGATGTTTCTAAAATTAAATGGGTAGAACGTGGTTCAGCCATACCAGCTGAGCTGTGGGAAGGAAGTCTTGAGCACATACATGCAACTTCATACAAAGTTCAACACTGCCTCATTCAGTTCAAAAATTATACACAGATTCCACGATTGTCAAAAACTACATTCCATTTATCCACATATATCACCCATGTGGGATACGTGTCACAATTCAGTAGCAGGTCTTCCACATGGTTTTGTATTTTATAACAGTGTGTCTGGAGTTATGAGGATTAGGATTCAGCCAGAACCTCTTTTCATTATTTTGGGCAAATCTTACTTGTTTGGAAAGTTAAATAAAGCAAAACAACGCTTTATCGTTAATGTCTTATCATCGCTAAAAAATCAGTTCTTATGTTGTGTAAAGGTACAACAGCCCCTTCTGTTAAGTCGTGGTTAGAGGATCTAATACTTGGAAAAGATTAAAGACAACCTTTCTTAGTTTAATAAGATTTGGTCTCCACTCCTGTCATGTCTCTTCAAGACCTGAGATTAATCACTAATATTGTACACTTCAGAAGCAGCTTAATGGTGACCCGAGTGGAAACTGGGATCAGGAGCTGGGATTTGGGGTGGGTAGTTGGGCTCCCAGTCCAGGTGGTTTTATTTCTTTTGGCTGGTAATAATATATATACATTTACATCCTGAGTAATTTACTTGTTTATTCAATCTCCTTAATTTACTGTTTGTTTTTTGTTATTTGAATTAAGGTTGTGCTCAAATAGTAGAGTGTAAACTGAACAGAGTTAAATGTTTCAGCGTTCATGAAAATGTTGGTAGTTCTGATCTAAAGCTCCTCCTCCTCCTCTGACCACGTAGAGCTGCTGGAAATGAGGCGAGACAAAGATCAGACTTTACTACATTAATCTCTTATGGACTTTGACCTTTAAAACGCCTGTTCAAACACGAGAGTACATTAGAAATGAGGCACATTTATGTGATTTCCTCTTCAGATACGTGGTCCAGACCAGCAGCTGCTGTGATTTGACTGATCAGGTGGTTCTGAAACGTTTTTAATATCAGTGTCAGACAGACCTGAAAGTCCATCTGTGTTTACTTATACTACTTATAAACTCTGTTTTCAGTCTCCACTTCCTCCATCAGAAGTTAAAGTAGAAGTACGACAGCGCTCAGCTGTTCCTTCTCTTCCTTTGTCCTCATGTCCTGTTTCCGTCTCTGAGGACGTCTTCAACAATGAGGAAGCCTCTTTCCTTCAGAAAGCTTTACTTCAAAGCTCCATCTTACACATGTAGTTCTGTAGTTTCTGTGCTGCTGCAGCTCAAAACCCCAGAAACGGTCAGAACCGTACTTTGGTTCTCACTAACTCTACCTTCCTCATGACCAGAACAGACCAGAACAGCAGAAGAAGAAGAAAAATGAGGACAAACTCTCACCTGGTTTCTTCTGCTGCTCCGTCGACACCAAAATTGTAGCAGTCTGAAGTCCGGATACTGTTCAAGGGAGTTCACTTTACAGGAATGCTGGGAGAGAGAGAGAGAGAGAGAGAGAGAGAGAGAAGTGTGCTTTCATTTTCACTAGGACACACACGCGCACACACGCACACACACACACACACACACACACACACACAGAGGTCATGTGATTTCCAGTAAAGCAGCAGCAGCAGCAGCAGAGGAAACAGCAGTTTGAAGTTTGTCCCACACCTTTACAATTAGTTTTTGAAAAGAAGGAGAATAATTTAAACCTGGAATGAACAAATGTGATAAAGACCATGGAAACATTTACAACTAGTTGTACAAAAAGAGGAATTCAAAACCTCACTGGAGAGAGAAGAAACAATGAGGAGAATTGATCAGGTGGATAGATGAAGGTTGTGGTTTAGTTTAACAGTAAAGTGTAAATTGCAGAAAGAGTTTGGACTCCTGGATGGAGAGCTTCTGACAGTTGTTTTACCTCTGGATCTCTGGACCAGAACTTTGAACACTGGATTAACATGGATGCTCATGAAAAACAGTGTTATATAAATAAATGTTACTTATATAAATGATGTAAAGTCATAATGTTAGTAAGGTAAGGTTTGTTTTATTAAATATGAAATATATATACACACACATACACATTTAAATATGTCGTGGTCCACAGGTTGGACTGCAGGAAGAAGGCCATGGTGGTGATCATCTCACAGCGACATCCAGTCGACACTAAACACACTTTGTTGAAATCATCCTGATGTTTACCGTTCTGATTGTTTAATGACAAGAATGAAAGGTCCAATTTATGTAATTGTACTTCACAGTTAAATTCAAATGAATTAATAAAACTATATATGCTATACACATACGCGGGACCACATTACACCAGTTTTAAAATCACTGCATTGGCTCCCCGTCTGTTTCAGGATCGGTTTTAAGGTTCTTTTAGTCGTTTATAAATGTCTTAATGGTCTTGGGCCTTCTTATTTATCTGATCTGCTTTTAAATTACGACTCCTCGGGGACCCTCAGGTCCTCTGGCACCAGCCTTTTAGTTTACTGATGTTTTTAAAAAGAGCCTGGAGCTTAGCTTTTAACTAGAAGCAGCACTGCAGTTAGGCCTGAGTTAGCTCTTCCTCTGGGAGTTTAGTGGGGTGATGGGGTACAAATGAATGTTTGTATCTGTTGGTTTTGGCATGTGGAAGTCTAAGAAATGAGTCAGAAGGAAGAAACTGAAGATGTTGATGGAGAGGATGAGAACAATCTACCAGGATGGATTCTGCTTTCTTACATAGCTGTTCATTGTAAAGATCCTGTTTGGTTTTTTGTGGCGTGCCAGACCTTAACCATCCTGTTTCCTCTGCTTTACCTTAAGTGATTGGAACCAGCAAATGAAGGAAAAGTTGACATTGACTCAATAAAAGAACAATAAAACACGGTTAATAATAATAATAAGAATAATTATAATAATACTTTATTTGTATAGCACCTTTTTAAAACAATTACAATTACATTCCAGCAATTAAGACAATAAAAAACGATATAGTATGAGATGAGATAAAATAAAATAAAATAATAATAAAAGAAAATAGTAGTAAAATAATAAAGGGAATAAATAAAACACACAAAAGAAATTCAAATACTAAAAGCCTTATTATACAAGTAAGTTTTAAGCAATGATTTAAAAGAGGACAGTGAAGAGGCCTGTCTAATGGCAGAGCATTCCACAAACTGGGAGCCCTGACCATAAAAACCCTTCCTCCTTGTGTTTTCAGCTGAGCTCTGGGGGGAAAAGTAAAAGCTGATTAGAGAATCTGAGATTGCGTGAAGGAGTGTAAGGGGTAAGAAGCTCAGACAAATATAGTGGTGCAAACAAAGTTGAGTCAACTTGAAATTTGGAAAGTTTCCAAAGACAAAAGAGGCGCCGCTGACTTTTTTTGTAGATTCTGTCAGTATTGATCTCAAATATCAGCTTATTGTCTAGAATGGTTCCCAAATATTTATAGGACTCTACAATTTCTACATCCTGTCCATCAATCACTCTGCTGTCAGGAGGGTGCCTTGAGCGTCTAAAATCAATGAACGTCCGTTGTCTTTGATACATTCAGACACAAGAACGATTCTTGATGAAAAACTATTTTGAAAAACAATCAACTATTGGTCCATGAGACTCAACACTGTTTAGCAGCCTCACTATGACTGTATCATCTGCAAACTTTAGTACATGATGGTTTTCAAATGTGCTGCAGCAGTCATCAGTGTGGAGAATAAACAGCAGAGGGGAGAGGACGCATCCTTGGGGTGAGATATTACAGATAGGACAGAAACTTGACCATTTACTCTCTCTCTTTGTGATCAGCACGTCAGAAAGTCCAAAGTCCAGCCAACAAAACTACCTTCCAGACAAACGTTGTTGATCAGTCTCTGGATTAGCAGGTGTGGCTGTATAATATTGAAGGCGGATGAAAAGTCCACAAACAGCAATCTAACATGGTCGTTATAACTCTCCAAGTGCGTGTAGATCAGAGGTGATTTAACAGACAGCAGGGAAGCCAATCTGCCTCTGAAATTCTCTGCTACATCTTCAATGTTAAATTGACGGTAAAACAGTAATTCACAAAACATGAGATCTGCCCAATATTGCATTTACTTTCATGACTACCATTTGTCATCCCGTAGCTTAATCAAGTGATTTCTCGTCGAAAACAGGCCGGCTGAAAATCAAAATATAAAAAATTGAGGCGAATTATTTCGGACTCTGATCGGGTCTGGCCCAACTTTTAAGACCCGATTCCAGCTCAAAGCTCCATGATTGACTCAATGCAATAAAAAAAAACCTCCATCAATATGCAGATGATACGTGCCATGTCCTTAACGCTGTCCCCACTGGCCACGAAGCACCCACCACTCGTTTATTCTGCAAAACAGTACAGCGGGAATACGTTTTTGTTTTTTGTTTGTTTGTGTGTTTTTACGTCTTGGTATTAACTTTTATTTTCACTGTATTTTTCCCACCTGGACCGGAATGCGCTTCTCCAGGGATTCTATGTTAACAGGCTCGGTTATTGCGGTAATGCGTACCGAGCAGTTTTATTTTATTTATTTATTTATTTTACCATTGTCGTACTGAGGAGACACTGGAAAAAAAAAATCAATTTTCTGGCTTCCAACTCGGACACAACTGTTTCAGTTTCTGTGGTTGTAAAGTTCTTATTTCCCCTTTTGGGGAAATAAGAACATGAAATAAGAACATGAAATAAGAATATTTTCTTACATGAATTTGTTTTTACTCTGCGAACAAATCAAGGACTTCCTCAGACCAGACGTACACACAAATACAGAGCATCTAAGTACATGCATTGCATATAAAACCAGATTCATTAAAAAGAGGTTTAATTAACCTTTTTTTTAAAAAATGACTTGCGTATCAACCATTTCTGTATGTAGTTGCAGGTATGTGATTCTCTGGAGCATCTAAATCATCCGACACGTTGTTCTTACTTCATGTAAATCCCATCCATGTTCGGTTTCCATGACTACAGAGAAATAGCAGGCCTGGGGCCTCATTTATAAAACATTACGTAGATTCCATCCTGAAAGATTTCCAGCACCAAAAAGTTTGGATTTTTGTTTGCAGAAAACGATTCCGATTTATAAAACTCTACGTACGCACACCAGCAAGTAATTTCTCTTTATAGATCACAGCTGCATGTCAACAGAGGCTTTTCATTACAACGCTTTCAAAAAGAGGGTTAATAAGTCTTTCAACACTGTTATCATCAGTAAGCTGCAGCACAGAAAATGAGTTATACATGAGACGACAAGCCCCTGCGATGGACTGGCGACCTGTCCAGGGTGGACCCCTGCCTTTCGTCCAAAGTGAGCTGGGATAGGCTCCAGCAGACCCCCGTGACCCTGCACAGGAAATAGCGGGTATAGATGATGGATGGATGGATGGATGGTCTCATGTGTCGCATCCACAACTGAAACATCAGAGAACTTGTCAGCTTTCATATATTAATCTGCATCATTCAGTATTTCTGATGAAGAGTTTCAGTACTTGTTTCATCTCAACACGTCTTTTAAGTGTCGGATCAGAACTGCAGACAGAACAGCTGGACCCTCTCCATCCTCACTTAGGGACGTCTCTGCATTAATGCTGCCATCACAGATGTGAACATGAAAGCCCTAGACCACCACAAAAACTGGATTTTATTCTTCGTTTGAAATTCCCAGTTTGTCCCATAAAGTGTGTTTGATTTGAGGTTTTACAGAAATGTCTTTACAATATTTTTTTTTTTTCTGTTATTTTCACTGTTTTACTCTTCATGCACGTTATTCGTCAGCGGTTTGGACACACCTGCATATTCAGATGTCCTTCCTCTGAAACCCGTCTGTCCTGCTCTCTGTCTGTCCTCAGGACTACATTCTGGCCGTGGACACCTACCACTCCATCACCCAGTTCGAGCCCCAGCAGAGAGTCCAGCTGCTCAGTGGCATCGGACGCATCTTCCTGCAGGTTTGCACGTTAACAGATGGATAGATTTTCAGTCACTAGTTTTCCAGACAGTATTGATTGTTGGAGCTCTACAGAGAGAGAGAGAGAGAGAGAGAGAGCACTATATGAGGTAAAAGGATGCAGGTTTTAATATTATATAAAGGAGGGCTTTACTATGTAGCTACATAAACTAAAAATATACCAGTAACTGCAGTGTGATTCATTGACCACTAGGAGGGGATGTGGAGCAGTGGTTCAGGGAACAGCACCAAAGACAGACTGATTGTTGTTGATTTTCTAATCCATCGGGAAAATAAAAACAAAAAAAACAAGCTGGGACCAAGAGATGGATGGAAACCAGAACCGCTACTGAAATAGCAGCGATGAATCAGATCTGACTGTAGAGATCGTGTCCTTCTGGATGGAAGGTGAGACCTCTTTAAGAACAAAGAAAAAACACTCTGGTTGCATTTATCTAAACATTTAAGCAGCTTCAAATCGTGTGGGTGACATCACGGAGGGTCTGTCCAGGTCATTTATACATTCTGTGGTCACCAGTTCAACAGAAAAGAGGATTGATAAGTACTCCAACCAAACTGATTGGTTGGTGACAATAATTACATCACAGAAAATCAGTTTGAGTGAGACTAGACTAAAGACGTGAGGTTAATGTTGAACTTTATTTTTGCAATAATGCCAAGACATAGAGAAGATGTTTGAGAACTTTGAGGTCTTTGATTGACATCCTACGACTGAGATGATCGGAGGCCAACTCAAGACTCAAAGTCAGTGTGTCATCTGCGACACTGAAATTAATAGTAAAATTGTTCAGTGTGATGTTTAGCGCAACTACGAGCAGGTTTGTCCAAAAACAGGACAGCATCAAAAATAACCGCCCTTCTGACGGTTACCGTGGTGATGGTGCGGCCCGGGATGAAACAGATCCAGTAAAAGACTCAAACGGGTGACCTCATAAACCTTTCCTCATGTGAATTAGCTGTGAGGTATTCTTTGAGAAAGAGGGCAAACACATCTGGAACAAGCAGCTCCTTGTACAAAGTTTCATTTCATTACAGGGATAGTTTTTTGTTTCTGTTGAAGTATTTCATGTGGATGCCACTAGGGGGCAGTCTCACAAATAACATGGAGTCAGATGTGGAAGTCATTCTTTTTTTTGAGAGTTTGAGGTCACCAGCAGCTGGAAAAACTGTCTGGTTTTCAAAAGCACATTTTCTGTATGTCCTTGTTTTTGATATCAGCAGATATTTCATGAAGACTTGAGGAAACTGTGTAAGAATGTGTCTCCTTTAAAATAACGAAGGAGAGCAGCTGTTTCCTGCTTCAAACGCAAGATTTTTGGTTCTTTGTTGGTTTCCACACTTGTTCCTCTTTGATGAAATCTGCGCTGCGGCATCACTAAGGGAAGAAGAGCAAGTGTCTCCCTGTTCCCAGGATGCTTTGAAATGTTTGCTTTCATGTTTGATTAACTCAAATTATTAACTCATGAATTCGGTCTAAAGCTTCTGCTGTGGTCTGTTAAAACAGTCGTACGGCTGCTCCTCGTGGTCATTCTTCATTGATTGTTGTCCTCTCGCTCTTCGATGTTATAGACAGCTGGTGGTTATTATGTTTGTGTGTGTGTATATATATATATATGTATATATACATATATAGCTATATATGTGTGTGTACATAATTATATACATATATGTATATATATAATTTTGTTTTTACCTGTAAAATCTGAGATTTTTAAAGTGACTTTTTTTGTGAAAAAAGTTCTTTTGTTGTTAAATAGCAATTTTTTTCCAGATTTCTATAAGGTATCAACTTTTCCAAAATCACCTTTTTTTTCTTTTTTTTTTTTTTTTTTTACATAAAATTACAATCTTATGAAATTACAAATTACAACTTTGTTAAATAGCAGTCAGATTTCACAAAACACAATTTTTGGACAAAAATCACAGAATTTAGATATTTTGGAGTAAAAATTCTGCTTTTCATGGTAAACTACCCGCTCGCCTCACTTCTTTGATGTCAAAATAATCCTTTCATAAGTGAATAAGTTTATGATCGTAAGTAAACTCGTGGTTTCAGTTTATGTCCATCAGCTGTTTCCTGATGGTGGATGAAGATGAGTGCTACTTGCTACATGTACCTTTGTTAATTAGCGTAGTGACTTCTGGACCAATAATTAGTGAAACACAACTGAATAGATTTGTGTTCTTCGTCCTCACGTCTGCAGAGTAAACTCAGAGATGAGCGCTTTCATTTTGTTTTGCTGTCTTGTTCTTTTCCAGATCGGAGACGTGAAAACGGCTCAGAGGTACTTCCAGGACGTCGAGAAAACCTGCCAGATGTCCGGGAGCCACCTCAGCCACAGCACCTGTGTGCTCATGAACAGGCGAGTGTGTGTGGCGAGCGTTTAGCACCTCTGTAGTGTGTGAACTGCTCTTCAGGGTCAGTTTTTCTCTGTGGATGCGGCGGCATCCTCAGGTGTTTTTCACAGGTGTGTGTTGGTCGTCCTGTTCCAGCAGGACGTCGCATAACTGCTGGCACTTATTCCGTTTCATGTCCCCCTGCCGCTGACTTTCAGCGTTTTATAAAGAGGCAAGGTTAAAGAAGACTGCGAGCTAATACACTTCCATTAGTCAGAGCATCACTAACGAGTATTTTCATGTTAAAATGTCAGTTGAAGGAATAATTTATCATCTTTAGGAAGCATCATCATCTGTCTCCCATCAAAACTATCTGCAAAAAAGTAGCTTTGGGCTCCCCTTCTGAGCTCATGACTCTTAAAACAAATGTACATCACTTTGAAAAAGAAAAAGTAGGCAAGTGTTAGAGGTGTTAAAGTATTCAACCCACCACTTCATCTTATCTGGTGTGTTTGAGCGCTTAAATCCTAAACTTCTAACTAGAACATTTCTGAGGAAACGTTTCATTCAGTTCTGACATCAAAAAGTTGAAAAACTGAGGTGGAGAACAGCTGGTTTACGTCAGAAAGTCAGGATTTAGAAACGGTTGGAAAAGATTTGACAAGTAAAATATGTGAATTTTTGTCAAATTTACTTTTTATAACAAAAAATGAATAGTTTAGGATGAAACACTGAAATTGTACAAAAATGTCCAATTTTACTGTTATAAAATTTTATGTCAAAATGTTGATATTTTCCAACAAAAACAAAAAACAAAATATAATTTGAAGTTAAAAATTCAAATCTTTCAAAATTTTAAATTTTACAGCAAAATTTGCTTTTATAAAACAAAAAGGTGATATTTTTACAAAAGCCTCAGATTTATGAAAAAATCCCCAAATTTTGTGAAATTTGAAATTTTATAACAAAATTTATACTATATGTTTTACAAACTGCAATTTTACATCAAAATGTACAAAAAGTTGATATTTTCCAACAAAAAAAGAGTAATTTTAAGTTAAAAAGTCAAAATCAAAGTCTTGTTTGTTGTTTTTTTTGTGCTTAAATAAGATTGTAATTTTAGTACAGAATTTCCAGTTTTGTGATCAAGTTTCTGATTTTTGTTAAAATTTTAGATTTTAGAAAGAAACGATGTGATATTGAGAAATTTGCAATTTCACAATTGTTTTTGTTTTTTATAGCAAAAGTCAGACTTTGTTGTTTTGCTTTTTATCTGTGATTATAGATAATATTGTGATATTAGAACAAAAGTATTGTGACAAAAATTAACTGTTTTTTTCTTCTTTTTTTTAAACAACTAAGTCCAAGAACTGGCAAGAAATCTGACAAAATATCTGGTTTTAGAAGATAAAGAATAACTGTCCCTTTAACGGTAACCATGGTGATGACACCTGGGATCTGCATCAACAGGTCAGGGAGGGGTTTACTCTGAAACTGAGCTTAAACTTCCAAACCTCCATGAACGACTCCAGTCAGTGAGGAAGAACTGAAAGAGGAACCCTGAAGAGACGTCAGGTCCTGGTTCAGACATTTATCCCTCTGAATGTGGAGAAGCTTTCAGCGTACGCTCTTTTAACTTTCATCATTTCATTCATTATTGTCAGCTGAACGAAGGAAATGTTCAAATCCTGATCAGACTTTCTGCTTCAGCGTCGTTCGTACGTTTAAGGGCTCGGTACCATAAGCTTCTCCAACACTAGGAAATCCTCATCAGGCTGATTCAGGGTCAGCACGTGAAAGAACGGAAAAAACCCAGAAACTGAACTGGGAGGACAAAGATGTGGACAGAGACGTCGTTGACAGTTGACGTCGTCTGTGTTTGTCTTTCAGGGCCTTCGTCTACCTCAGTCAGAACAACTACGCTGAAGCACACGCATCTTTCCTGGAAGTGTTAAAAATCGACCCAAAGAACCCCGTCGTAAGTGGCACCTCGACTGTAAAACCTCCATACGACATTTGTCCATGTTTAATGTGTTCAGGAAATCTGCAGATGATCTGAGATGTCTCCAGAGGAGACCAGGGGCCTCATGTACAAAGACTTGCATGGATTTCCTACTGAAATATGACGGACTCTCAAATCCCAGAACCCTCTGAGGCACAAAGAAAATCCAGATGTACAAAAGTGTCGGCTCCACGAATCCAAGAACATTTCCTTTGAACATCCCAATCAACGAGGAACGTTTCGAGTACCCGACCCGTCCCTGTCCACGCCCCATATAAATATGTAAATCATAATGAAACCCTGCACCTGAGATTCATGGATCTGTGGGATCAGAAAACCAAAGAAAATAATGAGGAGGACGAGAAAAAGAGCTTTACTGACAGTGAAAACAGGAGGTGCTGCTCTCTGAAGTGGAGGTGTGCAGAACCCTGGTTCCTCTTGTGCTCACCAAGTCACAGAATGGGGGAAGGTTGGGATTGTTTTTGCACTTTAGCAGTACGGCTGAAAAGTACTATATCAGTGAAAGCCATTTACATGCTATTGTTGCAAATTAGTGCAGAAGTGCGCTGGAGAAAAGGTGAGGCTGATTAAAGCATTTCACACTTTACGCACGGGATTATTAACATGAGTATTTTGTGCACAGACAGTAGGGGGCTTGTTAGAAAGATCTTAAACTGTAATTTAACCAGCAAAACACAGCAAGTCACTAACTTTGACCACTGACTAGTAGTGATGCTGTGAAGACGGGATAGAAACTGAGGGAGCACATGCTCAATGCACATCACATATGACCTGAACATGATGGAATGAAAACGTTTCCTGTTGACATATACAAAGTCATCATGCGATGGCACTTTTATAGCGATGTGCGTGCAGTCGATAGCTCCAATTACACTCAGAAAACTGGGATTTCACTGCAAATTGCGCATGGCTCCTCACTGTGTTGCGCTCCAACGCCTGCACGCAGTTCCAGGAGGACCACCCTCAGGACGCTAAAGCAGCTGATGAGCCAGTTGTTACCATGTGCCAGCAAATCCTCTCTGTCACACACTCTGCAAATGGTACAATCTGAGTAATGTCTTCTAATATCGCTAAAACAGCCATTGTTTGTAATGCTTTGAACCACTGTGCACATGCTTTTATATCCACTTGTGTAATTGCACACATGGTGTGATAATTGTTCGCGTACCATATTTGCAAATCACTCAGTCTGAGGACTAATTGTTAGGTCTAAGTTTTATATTTTACTGACCGAGAGCACCACTGCAATTTTGTTATGTTCCCGAAACATAATGAAATTAAAATTCTTGAATTGTTTTCACATTTATTTATTGTAGGTTTCTCAGCATCACCTCTAGGTGTCGCCAAAGTACCAACAGCTGTAGAAATGTACGTACGCGGCTCCTGCGATCAGTTCACTCATGATACATCTGAACGTTGCCGTGGAAAAGAGCGTCCTTTGTACATGAGGCCCCTGGACATCAGACTAACATGATGCAGCAGCAGGATCCTACACAGCTGCTCCAAAATGAAACGCTTGAATCCATTTAGTCTCATGTTGGCAGTAAAATGTAAAAATAAAGAGTGGATCTGAAACTGTGCTTCCAAAAAAAGAACCTTAAGACGCAAACATGATAAACTCCCATTTTATTCACGCTAGAAGGTTGAAAGTGAGAAAATTACACCTCAAGAACACAAAACTAAAAAAAAAAAAAACATCCGAGAAACTGGAGAAATCTCTGTGTGCCATGGACAAGGCTGAAAATCACTTTTCATTAGCTGTTGAAACATTGTCTTCTATGTTTAATAAAATATTGATTCAAGATGTTTTTAATTACATTTTCCAGAAGGTTTTTGTTTGTATTAAACTGCTCTGATTGGATAAGCCCCTGCTCCTCCTTCCAGGCCAACAACAACGCAGCCGTTTGCCTGCTCTACTTGGGCCGTCTGAAGGAGTCCCTGGGCCAGCTGGAGGGCCTGGTGCAGCAGGACCCGGCGCTGTACCTCCACGAGAGCGTCCTCTTCAACCTGACCACCATGTACGAGCTGGAGTCGTCCCGCAGCACGCAGAAGAAGCAGGCACTGCTGGAGTCCGTCAGCTGCCGCGAGGGCGACAGCTTCAACACGCAGTGTCTCAAACTGGTCTGAGGCACGCGCATGCGCACGCCACCGTGTTTTGTTTTTTACCCTTCATCTGTGTGACATGGACAGTGATGCCACTGGACAGATGTGGAGAGTGAGCTGCTGATCATATCATCCACATGTACGTGTCCAAAAAAGGCTCAAACGTGTTGATTTTAACTGATTAAAAGGATAGTTTTGGCAAAAATGTGCTGATTTGTGAGGAATAAAGCTTCTTAAGCTTAAATACTGAAAACAAGGAGCATTAAAATCTTCTAAAACTTCTCAAACCAGCAGCTCTAAAAAGAAAAAAAACAAAAAACAGATCCAGCTGGGGTCATTAACTGGACTTTGTCTTGACCTAAGCTGTTGCTTAGCAACAGCTAGACACAGAGGGAGTCATGTGATGTACTGAGGTCAAAAGTCTGCAGGTTTTTCAGCAGGAATTTTCCTTTAATCCCTCTTGCTTGGACACAAGCAGCATTCCTGCAGCCAGTAGAAACAACCAGACCTGAACCTCCGATGCTTGAGTTCGCTTCTCTTCAGCCTCTGAAGTTTTCTGTGTTTTCATGATTAAATATAAATATAAGGGACAGGAAGTGACGGGTCACTGAGCTTCACTTTGCCTCCATGGCTGCTGGTTGGAGGTTGAGTCCTAAAATACTCCTGCTTTCGCTATTTAAGCAGCTCACAAACCACAAACACCACATTTGTCCAGGAACCCCTGTGAGGGTTTTAGCAGAGAAGCTTCCAGGTGAAACCACTACAGAGCGGACCTGGAGCTCCCAGACTCGGTGCGTCACAGACCAGACGTGGGCATTAACAGAAATTTCCTTTTTTAAATCTCACCCGACTTCATCTCAGATCACATCAGCATCTCTCCACTGAACGAAAATGTAAAGTGTTGGAACATTCAAAGCTGTACATATCACAGGCATGTTGATTTTTGATTTCTGTCCCTCCTGTTGTTTACACATTAATGTACATTTAAAGAGTTGTTTTCTCCTAAATAAATCTGCTCTATTAAACCAGCCTGAGTGGAAACATGAATAAAACAACAGAGGCAATCAGCAGTACCTTTATTTGAATTAAAAACTATTCTTTATGTCATCTGAAGGCACTTATCAGCTAAAAAAAAGGTTTCCTGACTGAACAGAAGTGTTACAGATGTTAGCGTACTAAAAAATAAACCTCACATAGCAGCTTCTGACTGACTGTAAGCAGATCCACACGCTAAAAACAATCATTTTTGTGGATGTCTCGACACTGGAGCGTCTGCTTTCAGGTAGCTGTCAGGCAGCTTCAGGACCCCTGCAGGGACGCCACGTACTTCTGACGGATGTCAAAGTCGTCAGCTGGCCTGTTGTACGCCTTCCACACCGGCTCGCCCACGAACAGCCGCATGGCTTTGGTATAATTCTGTGAAGGAGAAAAAAAAAACAACTTAAAATCAATGTTCTTCCGTTAAACCTGCTAACGTCTCAGTATGAGGCAGATAAAACACAAATCATTATTTACTGAGGAAAAAAATGTCCGGTCAACACTAAGTACCCCCATTTTTCAAAAAGAAAGTTCATTTTTCTCATAAATTCTAATAAGTTTTTGTACTATCTCAAAAAAAAGTTCAATTTGGAAAATAAATTTAAAAAAGGTGAATGTAGAAACTGAACTGAATCAAACGTTTCCTCAGAAATGTTCTAGTTAGAACATAGTAATCGTCTTTAAACGCTCTCATGGAGCAGATGAGATGAAGCGTGATGAACCTGTGTGCTCCAACACCGATGCTAACGCGGAGCAAAAGAGACCATGCTGAGCTCTCTTCAGGACGTACCGTCTCATCAAGGGTGAAGCGGTGGTAGATGCCGGCTGGAAGCGTGATCAGGTCTCCTTTGTTCATAGCGATCCGGATCCAGCGGTCTTCCTTGTCCCTGATGTCGAAGTAGGCCTGACCGTCCAGGATGTAGCGGATCTCATCGTCCAAGTGCAGATGCTCCTCGTAGAACATCTTCAGCTGGAGGAAAACAAACATTTAAACTTAAATTAATCCACACAGGGCAGCTATAAGATCAGTATACATTCTCCTTTGTCCAGTTGTGAAATAATGAATGATTTATTATATATAAAGGAAGATATCTGATTGGTTGCAGATCATTCCTGTCAGGAAAAAATGCATTTGTGAGTTGGAGCCAGGGCAGGAGAGTCTCAAAATTCACTCACAAATGCAGCTAAGTCCACAGACCAGAAGCCGTTTGTAAATCGAGTTATATTTGTGTGTGCAAATGTCTTGCATTGAACAAATCTCATTAACAAATGAAATAAGGCTGAAGAGAAAAAAATATATATCTTGGGCTAGTAATGCAAGAATAACTGCAGTTTTTATTTCCATACTTTCAAAGTTTTTTTGATTTTAGGATGTAAAATGTTCAATTTACATGCAAATAATCATCTCCATGGTTAGCAAGCAGTACTTGATAAATAAACATGACAAAATGTTTTGAATTCACCATTATGAAAGGAACTAAGTCAGCAATGTGTGCAGGCTACTCTAGCACGCACTAACTTAGCTCAACAGTGAGTAAGAATAGCTTGTTGCCCACTGAGCTAATGGGATGAGAATGTAGTGCAGTTTAGAATTAACCTACGATGTTATATAACGTTAAGTTACAATGTGATTTAGGATTAGCCTTTGCGAGTAGTATCAAATTTTATTTTAAGAAAAACGTACCCATCTGGGCTTTATCTTTGAAAGTGTAAAGGGTTTATCGCACCTGCTGTTTATCCTGAGGGCTTGACTAAAGGCAGTTGGACTTCTTGGATCTTGAAGACGTTTCACCTCTCATCTGAAAGGCTCCTTCAGTTCACTTCAAATAGAGAACTGAAGAAACCTTTTGGATGAGAGGTGAAACATCTTCAAGATCCAAGAAGAAGTCCAGTTGCCTTTACTCAAGCCCTCAGGATTAACATGACCTGGATGACTGAGAATCTACACCAACACATTACACCTGCTGTTTGTATGTCTGCAGTACTGTGGGAGCAGAGAGCAGCCTGTTTCCCCCGTGGAGCAAAGCAACATGTCAGGACACACTCAGATCCCTTAAGAGACAATACAGCTGCTGCTCTGCTGCACCTGACTCGGTCAGTTTGAGCAGATTTACAACCAAGCATTTTCACTTTATGCTATCTGAAAAAAAATAAAAAAATCAGTTTGCAGAGCACGGTGTGGTCTCTGTGCTCTCAAATGAGTGGGATTATATTGGAAGTTGTGCGCTAGTCCCCAGCTGTCACCACAGACAAACGCAGAGAAGTAAAGCACTATAATGGATTTTCAAGAGATTTCAAGCTGCTGCTGACATTTTACTTCTTTCCATTAGCAGGAGACGAAACGCTGAAGGTGTTTACTGTGCGCATGCAAGATGGACAAACTGAATGAATTAATAACGAGGAGAAAATGGCAAAGGGCACACGAATAAGAGAACAGTCCACTGAGCCACACTGAAAACGCTGTTTGTGGGTCAATATGAAACATAATGAATCCACCTCCATAAAACCTGTGTCATGGAGCTTTGGCATTTAAAGTAAAACCCAAATTTCACTGATTCACAAGGATTTGATGATGTCATGGCTGGTTTTATCCACATTTAAGACCTATATAACAACACTACCTTACTCTAAGAAACTTATGTAAGTGGACAATTGATAAAGCTGTAACTCAATCTCAAAGTTAGCTTGGATTAATAAACTGCATCAGGAGTCTTTCATGAAAACTGGCAGAAAAGTTCTTAAACCATTTTCCTTGTGGACTGGCAGGTTAAAATTATAACTGAATGAATACTTGACCTTGTCTGAAGAGGTCTTTTAAAATATATACCTCGAAATTACAAAAAACAGAAATTTTAATGAAAATGTGCCCATATTATGCTAGCCTCTGAGAGCAGTCTCTTTCCCGTTAGCAACGCATCATATCACGCAGGCAGAGGAAAACAACATGATCTCATGCTCGTTAACTTTAATTGTGGGTAAATGTAGTTGGGAAAGAAGTAGTGAGAGACAGAGAGATAGAGAAGTAATAAAGGTGAATTATTGTGTTTGTGCTGATTGCACGAATTCCTGCCTGTCAGGACATCGTGTCCATCATTTTCCTTCAAGGAAAAGTAAGGCTTTTCCACCTTGGGTCCATTTTGTGCAGGTGAAGAGAGCAGACTTCCGCTGCATCTGTCATCACACATTTGTGGCACCCATTTCCCTCTAGAACAGGGGTAGGCAACTCCAGGCCTCGAGTGCCACTGTCCTGCATATCTTACATGTTTCCCTCCCACAACACACCTGAGTCGAATGAATGGATCACCATCAGCTTGTCATCCGGGTCTGCACAAGTATGTTAACGATCCATTCATTTGAATCAGCTGTGTGGTGGCAGATAACATGTAAGATATGCAGGATAGCGGCACTCGAGGCCTGGAGTTCCCTACCCCTGGTCTAGAAGAACCTGTATAGGTGAATCGCATGTCGTTTGGATTAACATTTGTAACTTCCTTTTTCTGATTCTCAACTGAACTGAATATGAAAATAAAAGTGTCACACATTACAACCAGTGGGTGGGTGCTAACACTGAAGAAAATATACATGTCACTACAGTCCCTGCCTGGTATCGTAAAATACTTATAAATGACTCACAACAAAATTACCATGTGAGACAGGTCTGACATAGTTTCTGACACAAGTCTCAAGTAGTTCTTAATGGTTCTGATTTTCCTGATTCTCTAATCCTTATCTACAAAGGCTGACACCCCAGCTCTTCTTTGAGCCCTTGGTATTTCTTAAGTTTCTCATGTTTCTTTATTTGAATTTTCCTATTGACAGGGATGGCCATGTTGATCACCAGTGTTCTGTTGTTTATCGACCAGCACGATGTCAGGGTGTATTTCATGGAAGCAACTTCTCTTTTTTTCTTCCCAGAATTGAACAATGCTGGAATGGGTTACAGCAGATCCCTGTGACTTTGAATAGGAATAAATAGGTAGAGATAATGGATGCATGGATGGAATGCAGTGTCATCAAAATATGTTCAGCCTTGTTCTGGCCCAAATAGAACTGCCCAAATTCTCAGAAACATTTGATGATACTATATTCTGTAGATGTTCAGGGGCGTCTTCAAAATTTTATACTGACGAACATTATTCTCAAATTATTAATAGTGCATTTGTCGTGGGCTCTCCCTCTGCCTCTGTTTACAAGCTGTAATTGCTTCCTGTCATCTGCCACTCCAGTCTGCTCT
>JBAMYA010000015.1:14273545-14302513 GCA_037176975.1 Arrhamphus sclerolepis
TAATGGAATAATCTCCTGATCAAACTCTGCTTCCTGAAAGTTATAAACTGCCTCCAGAATCCAGTTAAGGTACAAAAATTTATTCAACAAAAACAGTGATGCAGTTAAATGTTTTTTTTTTGTTGTTTTTTCGCTCAGCCGAGCCTTCTCTGTTGCTGTGTGCAGCAGCCTGTCAGTCACCTCTTTCCCTCCTGAACGTCACTCACTCATCTGGACACTGTGGTCTCATGAGGAAACGCAGCTTTTGATATAAAGTTTTTCTTGTTCCTGAATACAAATATTTTTTAAAGCATTTGTTCGAAATAAGTATTCGTAAAAAAGACGTTATTTGTGCCTTTCCGAATACGGTAAGAAAAAACTCCCTCTTGGGAAGAAACCTTGAGCAGGACCTGAATCAGTTATGGGGGGTGCTCGTGCTGATAGCAAACTGGGTAAGGAAAGACATGAGGAGGGAGACAGGACAGAGGGATGAAGGAAAGAGAGAGGAGAAGTATGGAAATATATAACATGCAGTACAAAAATATAGGAATATCTGGTATGAAATATAGAAATATGTGGTGGTTGGAGGGTCGGACTACTCCTCCCAGCAGCTACAGCAGCATAACTAGGAGGTGGTCTAAGAGACTACAGAGTTAAAGACTATCAAAAAGGAAGGTCAAAGACTAACCGTAAATGTAGAGAGGGAGCTACAAAATAGTAAAAATAAAAATAATAGTAAAACTAAAACACAGACATAAACTTCAGTGTGTAACGTTTTGGTTTCACAAAACTGGCAGTTCCGAACACAAATACATAAAATACAAAAACAAAAAGTGAGCGACTTAGTGCAAAAGGCACTGAGTCGTCAGTTTTATCCCAGTTTAAATGTCCAAATGTTCTTGGACATTTAAATCTAATTAATCTAAATTAAAGTGTTTAGTTTTTAAGGATCCTCATTTGTTTTGTTGGCGTGTTTCATAAAAATTAAATCAGTCACATCAGATCACAGATCTACAGGTCCTGAGATCCAAAAGAAACAAACAAAAACAAAACAAAACAAACCCCAGCCTGTAGAGAACCAGGCTAACATGAAATAATTTAAATCTGTTAATTTAAATGTCACTTAATCACTTGGCAAAACCTTTTCCATATTCAATTGTATTTTCTCTGACATGTGGAATATTTTTTAATCCCTTTCTAAAAAAAAAAAAAAAATGTCGTCAATTTAGCTTGTAACCATGAATCATCAATTTTCACTCATTTAAATCACGAAGCGCATGACAATACATGAAACGTGTAAAATGTTCATTTAGAAATCAAGCAAACATTAAACTTCCCGTCACCTCTTTCAGGTGTGTTTTTTTACTTGGTGTCAACATCAGTTCTGTTGTTTAATAAATCAAAATTGTAGATGTAAGGTCAAATGTAACCAAGGGTCAAATCAGCTGAGTGAAAGACTGATGAACGAACTGAAATTAACTTAGAAATAAAGGAATACACCACCAACCTTGAACTATAACTGCACCCATGTTTCTACTTGGATACAATCGTACAGGAAGTTACGTTTAGATATTAAAATTGAAGACTTTCATTTTGAAGTAGCTTCACAGAAGAAAGAAATTACACAATATGGTCTAACTTCCCATTTTTAATGGGTGCTGGATAGTTGGTTGAACAGACTTCCCTCTCTGACCCCATTAATTGTCTAAAAACTGTCAATAAAGGCTGCTAGAGCTCACAAAATATAAGCAAAAGCCTCTTTATCTAAACACAGAACAACCCGAACAAACACAAATGTTGAAGTTACTCGGTCATATATTTGTTCAACTGTTTCAACAGTTTCTTGACAGATTAAAAAAAAATCTTCCACTACACGTCTGTCTTTTTTATTTTCTTTTTCTTTGGTGTAGTCAGAGGCATCAGAAAAGCGAGAAGCCCACAGTTTCATATTGTTCTCATCATAAGATGAAGCACCGGTTTGAATCTTTTGTTGTTGTTGTTTTAATAATAAATTAAAGGCGAAGAGAAGAAGAGGCAGTGAGAGTAAGAGGGGGAATGAGGAGGAAAGGAAAGAGAAGGAAAAAAGAGGAAAGACAACCAGGTTAAACACACAACGGCCACACAAGCAGCCTCTGAAAACAAAATGATGAAGAGAAGCACAAACAAAAGAGAAACAGCAACCATCAACAATCCGATGAAGAGGAACCAAGATCACTGAACGTTATTAGACAGAAAACTGTGGTGTGAGTATACAAGGGGGTGTGTAGGCATGTGTGTGTATGTGCACAGATACATACGAGGCTTTAATTGGGCTAATAATGATGGGAGGGGTCCATAACCACCTCACCCAAGAGACCAGGAGCAGACAGGAAGGACCCCCAGATCCAGGAAACCAGAAGCATCCAAGGGGTCGAGAAGAGTAAAACCAAAGCCGCCCATCGCCGGTAAACTCCACTCAAGCCCAGCAAGCAGCAGGGGGGGGGGGCAGGTAGAGCCTCCTGGACTGTGGAGGAAGGCAGCCAGGTAACCCGCGGCGATGCTCCAGGGCCCCTAACCCACAAGAGCAGCAGGGGCCAGCGGGAAGGGTTGAGGAGGAGGCGAGAACCTCTCCAACAAGGAGCCGCTCGGCCCCAAACACTCATGCACTCAGGACGGAGACACGTACTAGCACAAGTACTAAGACATACACTCACAAAGGTTTATCTTTGTTCTGTTTATGGAAAGTTCAGTTCAATCCAAGGCCAGAAAGCTGCTACACGAAACCAAGATTAGGGATTAAAGCAGGTCATGTCCATCCTGAAACGAAGCCTTCAGTCAACGGCAGGACAGCTGGGGCAGATACCATGGAGATTTATTTAGTGCAGATATCATCCTGCCGCTGTCTATGTTCAGTCACTTTAATCAACTATGATCTTGTGTCTGTCTGTGTGTGTGTGTGTGTGTGTGTGGTCCCTCATTTTCAACAGGCTGCATCACAATTTCCATCAAAATTATGATTCATCATCATGATCATCATTATATGCTGTATAGTCCATATAGGCCTGATTATTAGTGATGAGTTAATATTATAAGATGTAACACTGTCAGATGTTTGATCAACAGTCCTCATTTATCTCATTTCATTTGTTGAGATAATTAGAAATAACTGAGGCAGCAGTGATTTAGAGTTCAGGTGTGGTTGTTTGTCTAAAAGGCTCAGGTCTTTGATCTCCGCAGAACTAGCCTGAGTAAAGGATAATAAATAATGTATTTAAAGTCAGTGATGAGGGTGATAATGAATGACGTTTTAGGTCGGGGTGTCAAACTCTATTTCACCCCAAGTGGCAACCCTCATATGAGTCAAAACGCAGCTCATCATGTCATTAGCAGGTTGCTTCTAAGGTGCTGATGCACGCTAAAATTAGCATTATTATTATAATTATTATAATTGTGTGCTTTGAATATAAAATGAATAAAATAAAAAAAAGAAGTGTCTTTCACAATTTTCTTCCCATTTCTCCGTTTTATCTGGCGCTGTTGTCGCTAGGCTACTGTACTGATGTGTATTATTAGCATTATTTCATGATGCACTCCTATTGGTTGGTTAGCTGACAGAGATTGTAGAGGCAGCAACAGGTCGTCACAATCTGAGACCATCACTGCTGATATCGGTCGCAGCCGTCTTTGATTACAGTATGGTTCTTTGAGATCTAATTAATTTAATTATTAATCTAAATATCTACCAATTTCATGTCGTGCAATGTGACGTGAATTAATCTTATGAGAAAATATCGAACCTTAGACTTGTGGGACAGCAGCCCTCCAGGACGGGATCTGGACTCTCCTGCTTTAGCTGTTTTTCACAGATTCATCTTTACCTCTTCAAGGATTCTGTGTTGCGTCTTTGGAGTCATCTTCTTCTAGAAAAAGTAGTCCCTGAACGGACTTAATTTATAGCACCTCACCACACCCCAGGGGGACTTACGCTGCATTCATAAAAAGCTGAAACCCTCGACACTTTTGACACATCTAGGTGTACATCAGCCAATCAGGTTGCATCTAGGCAGAACGCTCTAACCAAATGAAATCGTAGGAGGTGTGTCTATAGTGGTTCGTCTATGATCAGATTTCCATTACTGTGGAGTATAAAATAATAATTGCGGGGTTTGTGGTCACACAGAGACACATGTTTTGAAGCTTGGGAGGAAGTGGGAGAACCTGGTATGACTGTGTCTGTGGACAGCAGAGATGTGTCGCTGGTAGACGAGCTGTCTCGAGCTGGTGTTTTTGAATTTAGCCGCCACTGACGCTATATCGACTTGATGTAGTGACTATCAGAAGAGCCGACTACCGTGGACTGACAACCAGGTCTCCTTTCATTCACCTCACTCGTTACTTTTCCATGGAGCATAGCCGTAGCCAATGAACTCGTAGGAGGCGGGTGTATAGCGGTTACAGGAAAACAGAGTAAAAAATAGTAACAGCGGCGTTTGTGGTTACACAGAGATACAAGTTTAAACTTAGGAGAAAGTGGGGGAATTTGGTCTGACTGAATTAGTGTGGAAATATGATGAAGTCTACGTAGCATAAATGCAAATGTTGTGCACTTTTTATCCCTTCTGACATGCTAAAATATTAGCAATATTGTTACAAATTTTGCACACACGTGCAAAAACAAATGTTAAAAAGTCATATACCTTTTTGAAAAGGAATAAGCTGATTAAGCTGGCCAGTGACCAATGTTTACAGTTTAAAGGTTTTGAATGCTACTGTGTTAAGTATATAAAAATGCACATCCCAGTGACTCGCTTTTTTTGTTTGTTTTGTTTTTATAGAATCACACAGACTCAGCAGTCATGTTTAAATGTTACAAATTGAGTTAATAAACTGAACTTGGAAATAGTTTTAAGTTGTAGCAGATGTTATCGCAGCTCATTTTATTAATCTGTTTGATAATCAGGTGATTGTATGCAGAATGCCACAACTCACAGAGTGGAATGTATAGATAAATAAATCAATATTATCAGTCTCAATAGTTTATTAATGGAGGAGCTGGAAAAGTTTCTGTCCCCTAGGGGAGGAATGAGGAAAATAATTGAGAACCACTGGTTTATTGGCAGTTTGTCAAACGGTGGACTGAATGAGGCTGAAACACTTTGAGATGTCTTTATGTTCCTGTCAAATCTTATGCAGATCAGCTATTTCTGAACACTAAACCTCAAATGTTTTATACCTTTTTATCGATCAAAGAAAATAGGTATAAACCACATCTCCAAACTAATTTAATCAACTGGACTTTTGTTGTAATAGGAATGTGGGTTTCCCTCTGTTTTTAATGGAGACACAAGTGATTATAATTGCAAGTTATCACAAAACCCTTTAAAATTTTTCATGCCACTAATTCGGTGAGCTTTCCCTCTGATGCATGTCATTACATGTTCACAGATTTAAAACAATAAGTTAAAAGAGACAACAAACAGGCCAAGGAGAGCCACCTTCCACCATCAAGTTAAGTCTTTATTTGTACATTAATGCGTTTCAACAAGGCTTGGAAAACATGGCACACAATAAAGATTTTCACATGGATCATCTCTTCCCGCTAAAAATCCCCCACCAGCTCTTAGCTGATAGTAAAACAGCGATCTGCGTTAACATGAACAGCAAAGTATTGCGTGTACACCCTGATGTCATCTGAGTTTTTTACAAAAGTTAGCGAAGGATGTGATCAGTCATTTGTCCAAAGTATATATCACAGTGAAACTAGAAGTTTTGCCACAGTTTAATGCGAGCATCGATCAAAATTTACCCACGGTAGAAATCACACATGAATGGTTCTGGATAATGTCATTTTGGTCTGATTTGGGGATATTTAAAGTTTAGTGACTCAACATGAAAAAACATAAAAATGCAAAACATAATGCTAATTGTTAGATATACATATTTTAAAAGGTTACGTGAAATAACAAACAAGCACTGTCATGTCAGTGTGATGTAAGTGCAAAAATATACAACAGAAAACTAGCCAGTGTGGCTCATGACAGAGTTTATACTGGTGGTATTGTATTTTCTAGTTCATCAATCAGCCTCAAATAAACAGCTCAGATACTTCAGATCCTTGGTCCTGCAGTTTGTGTTTGCATTGCTCTGTAATTACGCCTCAAAATGCTAAACGGCAGAGTGGCTCTTCTTCAGCACTGTAGCTGATAGTGCTGCACTTTCTTTCATTTATGTCCTTTATGTCGCTCGGCCATACTAACAGAACAAGTACAGCATACCTTACGTGAACTGGAGCTGATAAACATTAATTAATGGTAATTTTTACTCAACCGGCTTGAAAAAAAAGTAAAGAAGATGAGAAATGCTAAGCGGGCCACTCATATTGGTTGGGGTTCACGTCAACCTGACGCGTATTAACATTTCAGGAGGCTACATAGCTCTCCACTATGGTGGACACCAGTTCATCCGAAACCATGCCCTGCTCACTTCGCTTCATGTCTTCGCATTACTCACCTGTGAAAAGTGTGAAGAATCAAGCCAAATTATGAGAAATATTTCAATGTGTGCTTGGTCACTTTTAAATGGAAGCTCCTGTTTTTCTGTTGTACCTGGTGCTGTTGTTGCTAGGCTACTGTGTTGTGTAGACTCGCTGATGTTTACATTATTTCATGGTGCGTTCGTATTGGTTGGTTAGCTGAGACAATTCCTCCAAATTGCTGACACTGCTGATATCTGAGGTGGCTCGTCTCTGGTTGTTCATCTACCACTACCACCACCGTTTTTGATCAACGATGGAACATTTTTTTCCTCCACTGACCATCTTTCATTCTTCTCTTTTTTTCTAAGATGGCTAAAATCATACAGTGTGAACCCAGCACTAAATCTCTGAAGCAGCCTTTTTTTTTAAATGTACATCAGGAGCATCAGAGCAAACAGCAACAACTAATTAGGTAGTAGGTTTAGCAGACTGAACAATGATTCCTCAGACTTCCTCCTTCTCCCCAGGCAGGCAGTGTCCCCGAGTGAAACCAGCAGAGAAAACCACTCCAGTAGGTACTGGGTCTGCCCAAGGCCCCCTTCTGACATCCAAAACACCAGAAGGTGTCTGACCAGATTCCCAAACCACCTCAACTGGCTACTTTGGATGTAGAGGAGCAGTGCTCACTTGGAGGTTTGCATTTGCAGCCTCATGGTTTCAGTCACTACCAACAGCTGACGATAGGTAAGAATTTCACATACATAGGAACTTGGACTGAATGGCCAATCAAGAGATTCACTTTTTAGCCCAACAGACCAAATAGACTGTTCCGTTCTAATGGTCAGTCCTCTTGTCCATTCTACCCCTACAAGAAGAAGATCTCAACATTATTGAACTTGAAGCGTGGAGATGCTGATTCTCATCTCAGCCGCTTCACACTTTGTTAAAAAAAAAAAATCACCTGTTGAAGGTATCAGCTCAATGAAGCCAACAGGATTACATCTAAGATGCAGTCCTTAGCCAACCAAACTGGAAACTCTTCTCTTTACTGCTGTATCTAAAACCTCCATCCATAAACGTTTTGAACAGTGTGAGACAAAGGGCAGTCCAATGTCCACCAACATTCACGGCAAATGATAAAGTGAACCAAGCTCTTACTCTCGTTGTTCAGGAACAGGATGGCCTTCAGGAAAGAGCCCAAGTCTCCAGGTCCAAAAAAACCACAAGAGTGGCTGGTTGGACAAACTCCAATGTCCCTTCCAGAGTCACTGTAGGGTAAAGAGGGATGGACAGGATGAAAACCTGTCTCCATTTGTCCTATAGCAAAAGAGCAATTGTTTCAATCCAGTTAAGATGCTCTGCACGATAGGGGATCATTTTTTTCTGCAGTTACAACGAAAAGAAGAATTATTTCAGAACTTAGTAACTTGTACTGAGTTAACCTTTGGTTTATGATAGACTGCCTGTCCAAAAAGAAGTCACCATCTGGATTTAACTGAGCAAATAGGTAAGAGCCTCCGACTGCATAACTGCTACATGGATGATTATGTTTCAGCTTCAAAAACGTACTTAACTCTTACTGATGAGGTGAGTATCTTCTCATTTCTCATCCTGTGGTCCTGAAAATATGTTAATCTGTTTCAGCGGGTCAAATTACTGGCATGTATCAAGCAAAGAAAACATCTAAGGAGACTGCTGAAGCTTCTAAAACTGGGTTAAGACCTGTCCAACGGATTATTAAAAACTGGAAAGACAGTGGAGAACCATCATCTTTCAGGAAGAAATGTGGTGTGAAACAAATCTGGAAAGATCGTGACTGGCGATCAGTTCAACGTTTGGTGAAATCAGTAAAACAGTAGAACTCAGAACTCAGGTTTGTTTAGTAATAAAAATAAGAGCATTTCTACACGATCAATGTGAAAAGAACTGAAGAGATTGGGACTAAACAGCTGTGGAGCCTTAAAAAAACAGATCAGTGAGGCTAATCTGAAAAAAAGACTTCAATCTGCTAGAAGCATTAAGACTGGACTATGGCGCAATGGAAGACGGTCATGTGGTCTGATGAGTCCAGGTAGACTCTATTCCAGTGTGATGAGAGCATCAGGATAAGAAGAGAGGAGGATGAAGTGATGCACCCATCATGCCTAGCGTCTACTGTACAAGCCTTGGGGGCAGGCTATGATCTGGGATTGCTGCAGTTGGTCAGGTCTAGGTTCAGATCTATGGGTCAGGTCTAGGATCAGGTCTACCTGAAGATACTGAATGACCAGGTTATTCCATTAATTGATATTTTCTTTCCTGATGACACAGACATATCCAAAATAAATGTTGAGACATTGCAGACGTTTATCAACATGATGTCACAGCGAACGCGTACCATAATCACAGCTAAACGTTATCCAACAAAACTGAGTGTGCGACTTGTGTTTGGACAGGCAGTGTAGGATTCTGCGGGGTTTCTGAACATCGTCTGTGCCAGTGGCCTCTGCAGTGCCACCTCTAACCTCTCTGAGCTTGAGTCAGATGCGACTGGCTCAACACGACCGTGCCAACCCACCCAAAAACAAATGCGTCACCTTTATGATCATAACGAGGGCTTGCGACCACAATCACAGCGACAGATCCATCGAGCTGCCATCTGCCTCGGCTGCTGTCAGTAGAGGATTTAGCTGCTCGAGATGTGCAAGAGCAGTCCAGACTGGTAGCTAAGACGCCTTCATTAGACGGCATACTGCAGTACAGGAGAGGGCGACCTTTCTCTTTGGGTCAGATGGAAAGCAAACATATTTTTGACACCTGAGAAGCTTTTCTGTGGGAATCCCAAACTGGTTATAAGAGAACGAATGTGACTAAAAATAAATGTTATTGTGCTTTTGGAAGCTCTCTAACTGTTTGCCCACAGATTTTAATTTCCTGTGAGTTTTCAGAAATATAAAGCAAACATTAATTTGATGTATTTAGAACTTTTTATGAGCTATTATTACCGTTGTGGTCAACATTCACGTCATGAGACATTCAGATAGTCAAAAAAGAAAAAAGAAAGAACTGTGGCTTTAAAAAGAGAGATATGATAATGAAACACCTAATTCCTCTGTGGGGTGTGCTTGTAAATATGTACTGAAAAAAGCAGCAGAGAGAAATCCGTCACAAACCCGACAGGTGCATTTGAGACTCCGCCATATTCTGCTGGAGCATCATCATCACCACCATCATCATCATCATCTTCAAGGATAAAGACAGGCAAAGCCTCTGTGTGTTCATGTTGGCAGTTAAGGCTGCAAAAAGGCAAATATTTACATTAAAAATCAAAATAAAAAAACACCCATCGTATCCCCCCAGAACATGTTCAACCTCTCGATCTTCCAGCCATCACGTACACTTCCAACATGCACCAGGAAAAGCACACGCTGTCCTGGAGGTTGGTCTCCGTTCCCAGTTCCAAGCTAAGTGCAAATGAAAAGAAAGACGGGGATTAAACCTGCTTGGACAGATATTTGCCCGCCAGGTCTCACCTGGAACTAGATGTCTGTGCATGTACCTGACCAGTAAACCGCCGCTTTCCCAGTCTCATGTTGGTACAAACTCTTCTGCATGTGCTGCATGTATCATTCTTAACACCTCTAAATAATTACCACATTCATTGTGAGACATTAATTATAATTATTCTACAACAAGACCACTTCTGAGATGACTGACAGCTCCACTTGCCTCCACCTTTCCTGATTACTTCTGTCAGCAGTGCAAACCAGGGCAAGGCCCAGTGACAAACTGGTGGGGGGGAGTCAGAAGCAAGAGGGACAGAAAAGGATATGTTTGAAAGAGGTAAGACGACAGACAAGTGCTGCAGCAAACCCGAAAAGTCACAGCCGAACTGCGGATTATGAAAGCATATTTATTGATTCCACGTCCATGGATGAGGTGCCCCTGAGCAAGGCACCTGAAACCCCCACCTGCTCCCCAGGCGCCGCACACCGGCAGCCCACCACTCTGGGTCCAGCAGCCCAGATGGGTCAAATGTGGAGAAAGGATTTCCACACGGGGATAAATAATAGTAGATAAAAAAGCTGTTTTTTATGCCTCATTTGCAGGATGAGTGTATTTGCATCTTTTTAATATTTTCCCCTCATTCATATATAATACATCTTTTATTTTACTCTAAATAATTTCAAATGCAATGGTTAATGAGGGCACAAGTGAGTAGAGACTTAAACCTGCTTCTATATTTAATTTGTTCTGATATTGAAAATTAGATTATTACCAAAGAGATTCTTTTGGTTTTGAAAAGGGCGCTAGAGCTCTTCCTGAAAATATGATCTGGATCACAGGACGATGGTCACTTCTAACGAGAACATTTCTGAGGAAACTTTCTGACATCAGAAAGTACAATAACCAGCTCAGCTCAGCTGGTTTATGTCAGAAAGTCAGGATTTAGTAAAAATTCTAAATATTGAAAAGTGTATGTCCTAAAATCACATTTTTTTTGTAGAAAAGTTGCAAATTTCAAAATATCGCAACTTTGACTAAACAAAAAAGGAAATTTCTCTCATAAAATTTCAGATTTCACAAAATTGCAACTTTTTTGTCACAATATCACAACATTTACAGAATTACAACTTTATGTTGAAAAATTCTGGATTTTGGAAAATGTTTCTCCTAAAATCCAGAATTTTTGTTCTAAAATTGCAACTTTGATGCAAAAATCTTTTGTCAAATTTGTGGCAAAAATTCAGGTTTTACAACTCTATGTTTGAAAATTCTGAATTTTAGATAATTTGTGTACTGAAGTTACTGTCATAAAATTAAAAATTTCACAAAATCACAACTTTTTTGTCATAAAATCACCAAAAATTACAAAGCCACAACTTTGTAATTTAAAGTTACAACTTTACATTGAAAAATTCTAAATATTGTATTATTTATGCCTAAAATATCAGGTTTTTTAGTTGTAAAATATCAAATTTTACAATATTGCAACTTTGATGCAATAATTATGACTCTGTCATAAAATTACAAGTTTATGTTGAACAGTTCTAAATTTTGGATCATTTACATCCAAAAATCACCAATCTCTGTAAAATTGAGAATTTCACAATATTTTGACTTTTTTCTCTTTTCTTTTCATCAGATATCGATTTTGTGCAAAAATATCACAAATTGTATTTTTCTGGCAAAAAAATCCAATCTTTTTGTCATAAAAATGCGACTTTTGCAGAATTGAGAGCTGCTGATATCATCTGTAGTTATAGATGTGAGCCATCAAATCAAATTTTTTTTTTTACCAAATCAGAATCACAAAATGTTGTCTTGCTTCATGAACATAACTTCCCAGACATGTTCCAACATTTTTGTTGCTTCCACCAATTAAAAAAAAAAAATCCCTTATTTGTGGATCCACTGAAACACTAAAACAAAGTCTGGTGTCTGGAATTGGTTTCTCATCCATGCTGCGTAGTTTATATGTCCCCTTTTTCATTTTGTTTTCCTGTAATTGCTGATTGATAATTGTGTAAACAGAAGTTGTGTTTGTCTTCCACATAAATGATCTTGTTTCTGCAGCTTCGTTCGCTGCTGCAGGAGAACGTCCCTACTGCTCTGCCTTCGCTCTCCAAACATCCGTTCTTTGTTTGTGCGGTCTGCATGTTTGCAGCATATAATTGATGTCAAATTGATTGTGTTTTATTCATCTGCAGAGCCTTGAGCTCTCCGAGGCATCATGCAAAGAGGATTATGGGAAAAAGAAGCGTCTATTTAGACAATCCACGGGTCCAGAAAAGCTGTCAGTCATCTCAGTTCCTGGTCTCACTGTTTACAGCAAAAGTACCAGCTGATGTTTAAAAATGTTACACATAAAACCTCTACGTTTGCGTTAGACTGTATTTACAATCAATAACCGGCTGCATAAGTAGAATTAAAAACAGCAATATTGTACATATCAACACTCTCCACGTATGAAACATATAGTATTAATCTGTAAGCATATTGCTCCATTACAACATTCACAATTTCAATCTAGCTGATAAATAAAACATTTATGTGAAATCCTTCATTATTTGTTGCTTTTTGCACATTCATCACAGGTGTGTGTGTGTATATATTTATATATAATTCAGTCATCAAAATATATTATTGAAACACGGTTAATTACACTGATTATAAAACACACTGTCCACAGTAAACCTCAGCGGGGAAGCAGCATCGTTAACGTCATTATTGTTAGATCCTTATAAAGAGAAGCAGCAGAAGTTATTAACTCCTACTTATATAAACTCTGTAATTGGATTATAATACCATGTTCCAACAATAAGGTTTAAAAATGAGCAAGCCTGCCAAGTTACTGGGGTTTTCATTCAGCACAGTAAAAAAAAAAAAAAAAAAATCAAATGAAACTATTCATATGTCTTATTTAAAGAATGGCATGAACATGAAGGAGCCTCTGCAGGTCCCTCTCAGACTTAATGGAACCGTAGATAATATTTTATTGGCTATTCTAAGAGAATACAATATGTTTTTGTGCAGCTTTTACAAGCTTGAAGAAGGCAATCACAGCAGCGAGATGCAAAAGTGAAGATTCAAATGCAAAGACTCTTTTCTACCTTTCTGCACATCAGCCGCCAATAATCTGAAGCTCCTCCCACACAGTCAGACAAACGGTTCTCCTAGAAATCAGCCAGACGATGACGAAGACGGTGACGACGATGAGGACGACGAAGAGGAAGGTGACGGTCTGTAGATGTCGCTATCTCCCATTTCTGTCAGCCGTCCCAGTGGTGAAGACTCCTTTTCCTTCTCCTTCCTGCTGCCGGTGCAGACGGACCTCTGGGCCGGTTTGAACTGCCACGTCACCTTCTTCGTCGTTGACAGCTGCTCTGAGGACGTCGCTGGGTCGACGGGCTGAGTCGCCATGGGAATGGCTGCCATGCTGGCAGTTACCCCGGTAACCGTTCCCGCCAAGCTGTTGTCAGGCCCGTCTTGGTCTGTGAAGATCTCGCTCAGCACTTCGGGTTCAGCGGCCTCCGGGGACAAGTCCCAGTCGGGTTCGACAGGCAGTCGCTTGGACCGGGCAGTGCCAGCAGATTTACTGCCGGCGGCTGAAACTCTGGAGGAGCGACTCGGATCAGAGTCAGACAGGTCCGAGTCCCAGTCACTGTCCCCCGCCACGGAGCCACAACCAAGAACTGACACATCAACGGGTCCAGAACCAGAACTCTCAGAGTCAGACTCCCTGGAAAAATGAAACAGATGTTAGGTTCTTACGATGATAAAAGCTGCTCTCATTGATGTCTCACAGTAATGAGACATTTCCACGTCCAAGGAAACACAAAACAAGACAAACGCAAACTTTAAATCTTCTAAAACACGTGTCAAAGTCAAGGCCACATCTGACCCACCGCTTCATCTTATCTGGTCTGTGAGAGCGTTTGATTTTACAACTAAAAGTTGCTCATTTTATGTCAAAATGTTTTTAAAAAGTTGATATTTTCCACCACAAAAAGTAATTTTAGAAAAATGCTGTGACATTTGTGATTGTTTGATGAAAAGTCTTCAACCAAACAACTTTTTTAATTGCAGTTAAACAAGAAAAATCCTCATATTTGTATGAAAGCCTTAAGGTTTTCCAAAGCTTTTATGATAAAAGTCAATTTTGTGGAAAATTGAGATTTAAAAATAGTCATTTTTTTTTTATGAAAAAAGAAATTTATATTGAAAATTTTACAAATTTTTTATTAAGTAAAAAAAAGTCATTTTTAGTTTGTGACTATACAAGAACAATTTATGATGTTAGCACAAACGTCACAAATTTTGTGAGATGTGAGATTTTGTGACCATTCTTTTTTTTTTTTTTTTTAAAAGGGTCCTTTCAGGAATAACCGGCTCTTAAATGGTAACCATGGTGATGATGTGGCTCAGGATAAAAAGGGAGTTTGACACTCCTGATGGACAAAAGATAAGCTTTCTGGCGCTAACATGGACAGAAACACTTCATAAAAGTAAGAAAATATTAGAATGAAATTGAAGTGACATTTAATGTGAAGAAAAGTCTTCTGTGCTGCTTAAAGTATCGTTGTACGAGTCTACATATTGTCCTGCTTGTCCTCGTTCCCCTGCCAGTCCGTTGTCATGTCAGTTCTGCAGTGAAATCCTGTTGATCCCAGGTGTTATTAGCAATTCTTCAGCCATCTTGGTTGCTTTTATTTGTGGCTCTTGGACTGTATGTGTGAGTCATCGTTTAAATCCTGACCGTTGCGATTGGTTTGGTCTGTCTACGACTAATGGAAATGTTGGTGAACAGGCAGTGTACTGAGGTAAATGGTTAATGTTAGCAAGGATAGCTTTTCCTATCGCTCTCTATTAGGATTTTTCCTTTTTTGTCTTGCTGTTGGGTTAAGAAAAATGTGTGTATTGTCTCTTTTTGTACATAATAAGTGTATATGACTCACTGTTTGTAATCATAGAATAGAATAAAGTACATTGTTTGCTAAACATCTTGCAGGGAGACATTGTATCTAGATCATTTGTTGTCAAACTGTCACGTCTTGGTTACAGATTTTGATTTCTTCATTACAGATTCTGGATTTGGGGGTTTTCTGATTTTTCTCAAATTTTGGGTCATGATTCACAACACGTTAGGCTCTGAACTGACGCCAGAGAACCCAACAACAAACTACCTTCTTCTTTTACTATTGAGATTCATGTGTTATTCTTTGGTAAACCCTGTCAAGGGGTTTTCTCCTTCTTTTAATGCTTTTTTTTAAAGATTGTATAAATACCAGAGTGTCAATTTTATATTAAAAGTTGCAAAGTGAAATTTTGAAATTTGAAACTTTACGGAAAAACACTTTTCATTTTATCTTAAAACCAAGTCCAGGAACTTGGAAACCTGACAACATAACTGGTTGATAAAATAAAATTTAAACAGCCCTTTGACAGTAACCATGGAGATGATGTGACCCAGGATGACACCTCTGACACCTCCACTTCATTAACATGAGTTAGCAAAGATCCTATCAAATCTGTGATACTTTATGTTTTTCATCAGTGGCATTGATTTGCCTCAAGACATCAAGTCCACTCAATGTCTCGGATGATGAACACCTCATTATCGACACATTATCTTTCTAATTTGGCTGGATGGATGGATGGATGGATGGATGGATGGATGGATGGAACTTTGGAGGAGGATGCACACATACTTGCCACTGTAGGGTGCAGTTCCTGCAGGGCCCAGCAGGAGGCAGGCTGGAGCAGCCAGGTATACAAAACTGTCAGTGCACAGAAAGTCTCCTTCCTCTGGTTTTTGTTGGACCAGATGTGCTGGCCTGAAGTCCCGTTCTGTACCTGTTTGGTCCAGGTGAGTTTTAGAGCCATACATGACCTGCTGCACCTTTTTTTCTTGTTTCGTATCGTGTGCAGAAATCTCCGTCACTGCTGTGGCTTCTCCCTTTGAAGCAGGTCTGGCGGAAACAGCGAGATAAACAAAGCTGTCTGATTGGACGAAGGGATCCAGGTCGCCACAGTCTAGTCCTGAGCTTCGGACTGGCTTCTGATTGGGATCCAGGATGTGTTTGATTGCTTGTTTAGAAGGGGACAGAGGAAGAGGGGAGTCCAGTCCCATGAGGGTGACCTTCTTCCTGAGTGGTAGGTCTTCACTTTGTTGGATGCTGATGGTGCTTTTGGAGACTCTGCGCTCAGGTGGGGTCACCCCCATCTTCCCATCTGTCCCTTCACTCTCATCCACCCCCATCCCCTCCTCTCTTCCTCCATCTTCCTCCATCTCTTCATTCGACGGGCCGCTGAGGAGCGACGGATAGCACCACTGGAGCTCCGTGCTCTCCTCCCTCCCCCACTCCTTCAACCCTCCCTCGTCCCCGTCCTTCTCCAGAGACGTGTTGCTGCTGCCCAGTTCAGATCCGCTGATTGGCTGGTCGCTGTCGGAACCCGCATCCTCTTGGCTCTGGTTGGACAAGGAGAGGAAGACGCCGCTGGAGTCGGACTCTAGCGTCAGGTTGGAGTCAGGAGAGCTGTCCTCTTTAGTGGAACTGGAAAATAAAAATAGAAAACAAAACTTTTAAACAACCTCAAAGCCTGTGGGTTTTTGGCCTGCAGGCCTTTGAAAGTTTTGTTTTTCTGACAATGAAAAGTGGAATAACAGAAGTGGAGAGAACCTGGTTTATGTCAGAAAGTCAGGATTTAGTAAACGTGAAAAGGATTTTAGAACTAAAAGTTGATCATTTTTGTCAAAATTCATGATTTTTGTAAAATTAACTTTTTTTTCAAAAAGAATTTTATAATTTCAGAACAAAACATTGAAACTATAGAAAAAAAATTTTCTTACAACTGTTGTAGGACAAAAATGTGCGATTTTACAACAAAATGTTGCAAAAAGTTGATATATTTAAGCAAAGAACAATGTAATTTTAAGTTAAAAAGTCTTAAAAAGTCACAATTTTGCGACATTTGTGAATATACCAAAAAAAAGTCTAGGTTAAAAAGTCTCAATCTCGCAAAATTTGAAAATTAGCTTTTTTAAATTTGCGAGAAAAAAAATTCTCATATTTGCGAGAGCCTCAGTTTTGTGACAAAAGTCACAAATTTAATGAAAATTTTAGATTTTATGAAACCCCTCTTTCCTAATACAGGACAGAAAATTCATATTTTCCAATAAAAACAAACAATTTTAGGTCAAGAAGTCAATTTTATGACTTTTGTAATTTTCAAAAAAAAGTCTTGATCTTCACAATTAAATATAAAATACAAAATAAAAATGCAAAATATTTCATGATATCTAGTAGAAAAAGTCTCTTTTTTATTTTTGTGAAAAATGTCTTCTTTTTTTATTTCCAAATATATAAGAGAATTTTATGACTGTAGTACAAACGCCTCAATTTCATAATAAAAGTTGAACGCAAGTAGAAACTTGAGATATTTTATGACAAAATGTAACTTTTGTATTTTTCATATTAGTATCACATCAGAAAATAGCAGGAAATCTGACAACATAGCTGGTTGAGAAACTAAAGAATAAGCAGTCCTTTAATGGTAACCATGGTGATGATGTGGCCCAGGATGAAATGGAGTTTGACATCTCAGCGCTTCATCACCATGACTTAGCAAAGATCCCATCAAATCTGTAACAACATACTTAATGTACTTCATCAGTGGCATTGATTTGCCTCAAGACATCAAGTCCACTCGATATCTTGGATGATGGACACCCCATTATCGACATTAGCGTTCCTAATTTGACTGTGTCTATGACACGAGTCTGCATTCATTAGCCGATGACATGACTGCTGGTCTAATCAGGTGAGGACAGATTCCACAAAGGACATTTCAATCACGTTGCTTTCTCTGCTTTTCCTAATTTGGTGCAAATAAAATAATTTCCCTCTGACTTGAGCTATGTGCTACGTGACCTCCTGAATCATTTTACGAGCTACAAAATGGTGTTAAATAGAGATAATGAGTCCTAAAGATATTCAGCTTACTGCAGGCTTATAGACTTTAGACCATTAATGCCTTTCAATGCTGACAGGTTAACACCGTGCTGCTCAACTGTACTAAATGTTTCTGTTCTCTTCTCAAAATGTACTTTTCCTCCGTTATGAAACGTTTGACATGATAACGGTTCTGTGGCGTTGACTTTGAATTACCTGGTGCCGGCAGAGGATGTTCCTGCAGATTTACTGGACCAGTCTGCTGGAGACCGGTCAGCATCTGTAGCTGGTGAGGCCATGGTACTGAGCTCCAGACTGACCTGGGACCTGCTGGTCACGACTAGAACACAAGAGAACACAACAGTGATGTCCACTAGATCCCCTCATATGTACTTTAAAAGATGTAGTATGGATCTAGTATCTCATTGGCTTGAACAACCTGATAATATTAGCTTAGTGCAGGGATGTCAGACTCTATTTCATCCTGGGCCACCTCATCACCATGGTTACCATTAAAAGGCCAGTTATTCTTTACTTTCTCAACTATTTGTGCTGTCAGATTTCCCACTTAAAAAAGTAAAATAAATAAAGTTAATTTTTGTCATAAAATCTAAAATTTCACAAAATTTGTGGTTTTTATCATATTGAAGCTTCTGTACTAAAATCATACATTTTTCCTACATAATCTCAAATTTCAAAGAACATTTTTGTAAAAAGGAAAAAAAAATTCACACGATTACTTCTTTTCTTGTAAAAAAATGAATTTTTCTCATAAAATCTCAAAATTCACGAAAAGCTTTGCTACCTTTAACAAAAAAATTGAGTTACAAACTTGTGACTTTCTAACTTAATCTTTATTTTTGTTGGAAAATATCAACTTTTTGCAACATTTTGACATAAAATTACAACAGTCATAAAATTGCAAAATTTGTATAATTTCAAGTTTTGTTCTCCAAAAAACACTAAAAAAGTTCTAAAAAAGTTTTACAGGAAATGACCAATTTTTAGTTGTAAAATCTTTTTCAAACATTCACTAAATCCTGACTTTCTGACATAAACCAGCTTCTCTCCACCTCAGTTATTCCACTTGTTGATGTCAGAACTGAATCAAATGTTTCCTCAGAAATGTTCTAGTTAGAAGTTGATGATTGTCTTTTTGTTTTAGATTTCTCGCTAATTGCCTTTCAGAAAAAAAGTGTCAAGGTTTGAATACTCGCTAAATATAATGATAAAGTCTAAAAGTTGCTACATTTATCAGCAGAAGTTTGGTGCTCTGACGTCGACATGCAGCAGCCAATGAGCTGCTCGATCTCAGCTATGTCCCGCCTCCTCCATGTTGATCCTGATGCCTTGTGGTTTGTTAAGAGCTTCTTCAAGATAAAATTTTGTATCTATATATGTATGTGAGCTGTGTCGTAGTGGACTATATTTAGTAAGAATGTGTCTCAGAGAGGACAGAAGACAAAACTTAATCTGAAGAGCTTTGACGCTGAGAAAAATAAATAAATCCTTAGTTGTGACATGTTTTCATCTACACGTCCTCCTGTTCTAGTCGTTGAATTTCTGCCTTTTAATAGATTTGGGATAGCAGATTTATGAGGTCTTCAGCATTCATCTCGCTGCACTTCTGGAGGTTTTCATGTTCATGTTCGATTTCTGTGTCCTCTCGGGCCACAACATCAGTATGGTCTCCATCAAAGTTCTGGTTCAGCTTTACTTTCTTGACCACATTTTCTGCTCGACCATGGTTGGTATGTCTTCCCTCCATCACTTTATGTATATATATATATATATATATATATATACATATGTATATATGTATATATGTATATATAGGGATGGGAATTGATAAGATTTTTACGATTCCAATCCCATTTTCGATTCGATAAAATTTTAATATTAAGAAAATAAATATTATTCTGAAGAAATTAACAAAATAAGACCTAATTTATTCCGTGGCAGTTCCACAATAATGCCCAACATTTGTCTAAAAGAAATTAAAATTCTCCTTTTCAAAAGGAAATATGAGCTGAGCACTTAAAAATAAAACTACATCAGCCGATGACTAAAACAATCAAGTCAAATCCAATGAATCACTAACGTGAGTCTGGAGCGGATCGACAATGCGACATTCGTTAATAATTATTACATGCTGTGTGCGCAAATGTTTCTGCATGTTGGTGGTATTAACGCCCTTTGATGAAATATCCACTTTGCAAATATTGCAAATTGCCCTGTTTTTGTCATTTTTAGTGAAGACTTTCGAGTGTTTGTACCACTTGGGTGCCATGTTTACTATTGACTGCTGGCTGCACTGGACTCGCCATGCAACATCCGTGGTGATGTCATTCCTGCCCACTGGAATCGATGAGGGTTTCGTTTACAAATTTGGCAAACAATTCCAAGAAATTGAAACACTGGGAACCAGATCTCAACAAGAACCAGTTTTTGATTCCCATCCCTATACATATATGTATATGTGTATATATCTGGAGGAGAACAATCTTCATCTTCATCATCATTATTTGAACTACAACTCATTCAGAGCTGCTGAACATCAAGCACAAAGGCCATCAAGTCAGTCAGTTTAACATTCCCAAAAAGTTAATTGATCCTAACATTAATTACCTCCTGGAGCGGCTCTGTAGTCTTTGTAAAACATTCCCAGTTAGTTTTATTCTGTTCTTTCTGAATCGCACAACTACAAGAAAACATTCCTGCAAAGTCGTATCCAGCCTGTGATGGATTTGCGTCTGCCATCGGAGACAGATGAGACTTTTCTCATTCAGACGTCCATGAAAATGCAGCTGTGGAAAGTGGCGTTGACGCAGCTGAGTGGGCGCTCCTCAGTTTTCTCCACTTTAATATAATCCAAGTATGTTTTGGAAAGCAAGAGCTTAACGTTACCTTCAAGAATAAAGGTTGATTTATGCTTCTGCGTCACAGCTACGCATGTAGGCACTGTTGTCATTGGTGTTGATGTTATTGTAATTCCACTACCAACCTCAAGGTGTGGTTGTCTGTGTGGGTGTGGTTGTTTTTATTCAGTGCTGTAGCTTCATTTTGTTTACTTCCTGTATGTAGCTCAGGCATTGCAACCGAGCAAAGAAAGTATATCGTTGGAGCTGATAAATGTTGAACACCGGTCGTTTTTACAGACATTTGCCTGTGATCCGAAATTAAAAAAAAGAAAAAAAAGTGAGCTGGGATAGGCTCCAGCAGACCCCCGTGACCCTGAACAGGACATAGCGGGTATAGATAATGGATGAAAAAAAAAGAAAAGAAAACAAAACACTTCTGTTTTCTTCTTGTTTGAGAGCAGAAAGATAAACCAACAATATCAGCTGCCGCAACCAACACTGTTTCTAAGTGGTCTATATCAGTCAGCCTCTAACAAAAAAATCATTTGGGTCACGTTGCCAAATTGCAGAAGAAAGAAAATGAGGAAAACTAGTTTCTACTCTGAAATCTGGGGCATTTATTGTGCCTCCATAAATGTTTTAGTTCATTGAAGGAAGAAACTTTTTACGCGGTAAACGTCCGTATGTGCCTGCAGTTTGGAAAGAAAACCTCTGGTAAAACGTCTTAAATCCAGCCCACCGCTTCATCTACGCACGTTTGCAAAGACAAACTTCTAACTTCTAACCAGAACATTTCTGAGGACATTTCAGCGCAGCTGCCCGTTTGATTCAGCGCTTTAAAAAGTGGAATAACTGAAGTGGAAACTGCTGCTTTCTGTCAAAAACACTTTAAAAACAAAAAGTTGCTATTTTTTGTCAAATCACATGATGTTTGTCAAGTTTATTTTTTTTTTTTTTTATAATAAATGCTTGTGATTTTAGGACAAAAGTTGAAACTTTAGAAAAATTTGCTAAATATTTCAAAAAGGTGATATTTACAAACAAAATATAAAATTTAAGTTAAAAAGTAAATATTTTGTCACAAAAAAGCAAAGTCGATATTTTACAACAAAAAGTTTCAGTATTAAGTTAAAAAGTCACAATTTTGCTACATTAGTGATTTTACAACTAAAAGTTGTTTTAATCTTGATTGAAGTATATTATTATTAATAATAATAATAATAATAGCAATAAATAAACATTTGTTATTTTACGGCAAAAATTCCAAACTTTGTTGTTGTTGTGATTTTTCGTAAGCCAGTAATTTACTACATAAAAATGATGATTTTGTAAAATTTCAATTTTACCACAAACGTTTGATTCTTTAAAAAGAAAAGTGATTTTAAAGAATTGTAAATAAGTGCCAATTTACCTTCCTTGACTTGAACCAAAACAAATCATGACCCTGACCATATTTCTAACTTGAATAAATAATATAAACATAAATACAGAAAGTGTTATTTAACACTTAATTGATTCAGTCTGACAGTCACAACTGGTCCTTTTAGGGCCACCAGGATGCTGATGTGGCCCTCATTGAAAATGAGCGTGACACCCCTGATCTACAGTGAATAATGTCATCAAAAGATCGTTAGAATCTGAATGAATCTCTGTGTGCAGGGTGACAAGGCTGAGACTAATTACTGGATGCTGTAATCTTATTGGTTCCTCAGGGTTAGATGGTTCTATGAACACAAAAGAGAATAAGAATAATAAATATAAATATAAACGGACTTACCTGTGTGAAGGGTGTTTTTTTCCCTCTGCGGACCAGGATGTGTCTGGTACATGTCGGCCCGCTCCCTCTGCGGCTCCAGCAGGGTCTGGTATAATTCCTGGGGGTCCCTCTGGGGCTGGGAAAGATCCAGGTGCTCCAGGTCCGAGTCCAGCTCCCTGGCCCTCCTCTCCAGCTCTGTCAGACTGAGTTCGGAGGCCGCAGAGGACGGCGGGTGGGAGCCCCCGAACCCCACCGGGGGCCGGAGGAGGGGCCAGCGCTGCAGGGAGCCTGAGAAGGAGTCTGCATCGCCTCCTCCTCCTCCTCTGTCTCCACGTTTGTCCCAGCTGTCGTCCCACAGTGTGTTGACCATGTTCAGGACAGCGTCCCAGCTCTCCAGCCCTCCTTCCTCTTCCGGTGTCCCTCCTTCTCCTCCTCCTTCCACCACCTCCTCTACATCTTGTTTTCCATCTTTCATCTCCATCTCTTTGTTTATTTCGACATCTATTTTTTTTTTCTCTTCCTGATCCGGGACATTTTGTTCAACCTTTTCTAGTTTGCTTTCCTCCAGCACCTTTGCTTCTTTCCTCTCCTCCTCTGTGTTCTCCTCTTTCTCAGTCTTGCTCACATCTTCTGGCTTCTCTCTGCTTCTGGACCTCCTGTGCTCCTCCTGCTCTCTGGAGACCCTCCAGTGCTCCAGGTTCTGCTCCTTCAGGGAGGCCCGGCCCACCAAACCAGCCCCCGGCTCCGGGTGAGACGGCTCCTTCAGAGAGCACCGTCCCACCATGCTGGCGGCGCTCGTCACATTGGTCGACGGCTTCTCTGGATCTGGACGTGGACGTCTCTTCTCCATGGCTGAGAGGACGGAGGGCAGTGGAGGAAGGATGGGGAGGTTGTGGAGCGCCCCTCCCTGGCGAACGGTCCTCTTCCTGACCGTGATCCTGCGAGGCCAGGTGGACTCAATGCCTTCACGCGGCCCCGTCGATTCCAGGTCTCCAAGGCCTTTGCTTTGTCGAGGGCTAAGCGCGCCCGGTCGCAGCCCTGTGGCGGTGCCGGGTCGAGACCTGGAACAAGACTTAGATGATTTGGACTTTGACCTTGAACTTTTCCCAGAATGGATGGATTCAGTTTTGGGAGGATCCACCAGATCTGCAGGAGCAGCCTGGGTTTTATCTACAGCTGGATCTATACTGTCCTTGGTTTCGATGGTACTCTCCTTCACAGTGTCACGACCAAGCCCTGGTTCTGGTTCTGGTTCTGGTTCTGGTTTTGCCTCATCCTTTGATGTTAGAGAAATGTTAGCATCTGACCCAGTTTTATGTTCCACTGCTGGTCCAGCCTCATTATTGACTTTAGTTTTAACTTCAGCCTCTGTTGCAGTCTTGATCTCTGCTTGTCGAAACCCAAAGTCAAGTTCTGGCTTCATCCCAGGTCCACATGGAAGTTCAACTGGAACTTTACCAGCAGGTACAGCCCTCCTCTCAACCTCCTTCATGTGCACGGGCTCAGGTTCATGTGCAGGTTCTGGTTTAGGTGCAGGCCTTAAGGCTTCTTCTCTGCGTCCCTCCTTGGTCTCTCCACCAGAACCAGACTGGACTTTTCCCTCCAGATCCCGACCCCCTGGTCTGGTTTTCACCTGAGAGCCCATCCTTTTCTCAGACACGTGCTTCACCCTGGACCCGTTGTCATATTTGCTCCAGCTCTCAGCTCGGTGCTGTTCTTTTACTCCGGACCTGATTTCGACCTCGGACATGTTTCCAGAGACGACCTCGGCCACCAACCTTGGCCCACAGCCGGATTTACTGTCGACCAACACCAGGTTAACGCCTCCGTTGTCGTATTTACAGCCCAGCCCTCCTCCTCCACCCTCCATGCCGACCTTGGAGCCGGCCCTGGTCCTGCCCACCGCCCCGGTGCCCATCCTGGGAGCAGCACTGGGGGAAGGTGAGGGTGAGGGCTGGGGGAGGAGCAGGGGCGTGGTGTCCAGATTCTGGTCGGACTCTAGAAACACAGAATCTGAGCGCAGAGGAACCTGTTGGCCGTAGCCGAAGGTCCCAAACGTAGATGTCTCCCTCCTCTCCCTCTCCCTGGCTCTCTCTCTCTCCAGCCTCCCCCTTTCCCTCTCCTTCTCCCACTCCCTTTGGGCCCACCCCCGCTCCAGCTCCCGCTCCCGCTCCCTCTCCCAGTCTCGGTCCCGGTCGCCTCGGCCCCAGGCCCCTCCCCGCTCCCTCAGGTCCTGCTCCAGGTCGTGGGCGGACAGCTGGACCAGCGGGGCTCTGTAGGGGGAGCGCCTGAGCTCATGGGGGGGTGACAGCCTCAGACTCTGGGTCTGGGAGTAATGCCTCGGCTGGATTACGTGCGGAGGGGAGCAGCGCAGACTCTGGCTCTGGCTGGGCCGCGGTTTGGCCGGCGAGAAAAAGACCGGCGTATGGTAACCTGATGAGAGAGGAGACCCAGAGAAGGGAGAGATGAGGGGGGAGGTCAGGGAGGAGCACTGCCCCCCCGGAGGGTAGTGCCCAGGGTTCAGGTACCCGCCTCCTCTGTCCATCATCTCAGCTGTGGTGAGCTCCAGACACTCCAGGTGCTTCGGAGGCGTCAGGACCTTCCAGGAATGACGACTGTCTCTGCTTTTGGTGCTGTCGCCATGGTGATGGTGGTGGTGGTGGTGCTTCTTTGAGGAGGAGGAGGACACTCCTGGTGCTGAGAATGAGGACACAGAGGGAGAAACCGACTGGTTGAAACGTCCCGGTGAGTGGCAGCCGTCTCCATCCTGGCCTCCCAGCTTCAGTGAGTCGTAGATGGTTCTTTCATCCAGACGCCTCACAAAGGACGGGTTCGGCGTCAGAGACCGGGGCTGTGGGTCAAACATGTCCACCGGAGACCTGCTGACTCTGAGGGAGCCACTGGCGGAGCAGCTGAAGCTCCCCTCTCCCCCCACGTCTCGCCTCACGGAGCCCCCGGGGTGGTGGTGATGATGGTGGCTGTCGATCTGCTGGTTGATGCACATGGTGTCATAGATGGACCGCTGGGGGATGTAGCCGTCTCCGTATCCGACTTCCAGACCCATATCCCGCCCTCCCAGTCCCCCGTCCCCAGCTCCGTGTTTCTCCAGGCAACAGGAGCTCTTCCTGAAGCACCCAGGACGGCTGAGAGGCTTGCCCATGATTGGATGGATGTCCCAAGGTGACGGGGGCTGGTGGGAGGAGCGTGTGAAGTTTGAAGAGTGAATCGTGAAGTCTTTATTTTTACCAAATCTAGAAGGAATTGCTCAAAAGAAGGATTTCAGAGTGCATGTGATGCATGGCAGCCACTTCTCAAAGGACCGTGGGACTACAGCACATTATGAAGATACAGGACAGAATGTGTCCACAGCTTTCACTTGTCTTCTCTCCTGCATTTACATGTATTCTGCTTGTTTATTGTTCCGCCTGTCTGTTCAGAGCCAATTAAATCTCTCTCCAGCAGAGCGTTAGTCCATCAGACACGGAGCGAGGACAGTGGATGGAGGACTGGATCCAGTCATCGCGTCTTGTCTCATTCTGGCTCAGTTCCTTGATTACTTTCTCTGCAGTATTAAGAAAAACAAAGAAAAACATGATTTGCATGGAAGACAGCTTAAAATCCTCTATTTCTGTAAAATAGACACAAATTCTCTGTGTAAAGCAGATATTCTTTCACATTCAGCTTAAATGATGCAGAGCTCAGTTTGTAATTAGAAGTGTTGGATTTTTAAAATCACAAACGTGATAGATTAGAGTTTTTATTTCATATAAATCAATCTTGAGGAAATTTTGCATAATTAGCTGTTGTACAGCAAGAAGTGCAGTTAAACATACACAAAATTTGCAGTTTATGAGGTAAAGTCATAATTTTATATTTAAAAAAAAATCATTGTTTTGAGAAAGAAAATTTTACCACATTATTCTTATGTCAAAAAGTTGCAATTTGGCAAAAGTCAATGTTTTCCAACAAAAAAGCTGCAGTATTAAGATAAAAAAAGTCATAATTTTACATTAAATATTTGCTTTTTGTAATCAAAACATGCAATTTTAGAAAAGTCATAATTTACAACAAATAGTTGGGAATTATTTTTCAGAAATTGACAAAAAATTTACTTTCTTTGACAAAGCTGTGATGTTGCCAAATCCATCATTTTACAAAAAAGAAAACAGGACATAAAGTTGTGATTTAAAATGAAAAAGTAAGCTGATATTTTTCAACAAAAAGGTCAAAATATTTCAGAATTTGCATTTTACCACAAAACATACAACACAAAATTTCCAGTTTACAAGATGATTCATAATTTTGTTGGGGGAGTAGTTGGTTGGGTAAAAATCTACAAAATTTCCAAAAAAAAAGCAAATCTCACAATTTTGTGACCTGGCCACATTTTGCTGGTTGAGAAATCCTGCAGTTTCACACACGATGACTCCACTAACACAAACGTACACCTTCTAGTTCTAGACCTGTAACGGACTTCCTCAAGCTAAGCTTTTTCAAATGTTTACTAAATCCTGACGTTCTGACATCAACCAGCTGCTCTGAACCTCAGTTATTCCACTTTTTGATGTCAGAACAATCAAACGTTTCCTCAGAAATGTTCTAGTTAGAAGCTGATGATCGTCTTTAAATGCTCTCATGGACTATTAGGCCCTAGAGGGCCAGATAAAATGAAGAGGTGGGCCGGATGTGGCCCGCGGGCCTTGAGTTTGACTTATATGGTCTAAAATGACAAGAAAAGCACCTGACAAAGTGTCCAAATTAAAAAAATAAATCCATCCATCCATCCATTCTCTCTATCCACTTCATCCTGTTCAAATCCCAAAAACATATTTTTCTGTCTCGCAGGCTCCAGGCTAAATATAGATGTCCTTGTTATTCCGTTGGGCAGTTTGGGGGAGTTATATCTAAAAAAAATATATATATATAGCAGAGGCTCTGACAGCCTCAAAGGTGAAAATACTCCTCAAAGCGTCAAAAAAAAAAAAGGGGGGGGGGGTATGTAATCGAAGAAGAAGCTTTTAATTTTCCTCCCAATGATGAATCAGAACCAGCAGTGAAACAATCCTCACAGCAATAATGACAAAAGGCAGCAAGAAAAAGAAAAAGGAAGAAAGAAACCTGGGGCATCTTGAAGTTTGAAAATGCAGCAGCCCCTAAAGCCCCGAGCAAATCTGTCAGCAGGAATAAAGTGAAGATGACGTCAAGTTGTTCCCCCCATCTGAACAAAAATAAAAAGCGGGTGCTTTATTTATTTATTTCTTGGTATGTTTCTACAGGAAGCTCCAGCTTTGTGGGAGGTAACGGCGGTCCTTACAGCAGCAGCATCATTAGCTCTAATTGTGACCTCACAGGAAGACAATTAAACATTTCTCCAATGAAGAGTTGCACCCAGCTTTGATCCTCAGGGACAAAAGTTGAATTTACTGACGCAACAACTTGACGAGTGGATGGGAAGAATATAAATTTACATTTCTGAGAGACAGTTTCAGTAACTATCCTCATGAACATGCTTCTGAAACGCAGCAATAAAGAACCGTAAGTGTCTAATCTGCATCTATTAGTGATGCAGATGAGTCCATCTCTGTCAAAGGAGCCTATTGATTCTTTCTGTTTCTCTATATTTTCAGTGTGCCATCCTTCATCCTTCCATCTTCAGCACTCTCTTCCTCTCTCTCTCCTTCATTACTCCTGCCACCACCTGCTCTAATCACCCCCCACCCCCCACCCCAGTCCCCCAGATCGATAGAAAAGCCAGAACCTGATCAGCATGGTCAGAGTCAGTAAAAGCCATCAGTCAGTCGGTGGCGGTGCTCTCATCCTCTCATCCACTCATCCTGGTGACGTTCTGTCGTTCTTCTTCATAATCAGCATCCTCGTTTGTTTTCGTCTCGGGCATCTCTGCCCTTGTCGTTTGCTTCTTTCTCCGTCTTTCTTTCTTTACCTCTCTCTGTCGCCTCCCTCCCTCCCTCTCTCTCTCTGCTGTGAATCATGCCTTCTGTCAGAGGAAGGTTTTTTCTTTTTTTGACAAGCTCTCTCTCTCTCTCTCTCTCTCTCTGCCAGCCAACACACCAACGCAAACCCTCCTCCTCCTCCTCTCCCTTTGAGTTTTTCTTTCCCTCAGTCCACCCTCCCTTCACCTCTCTTTTTCTTCCTCCGTCTCTCCATCCATCCATCCATCTATTTGCACTCAGCGCAGCTTCAAGGCTTTAAGGGCTTTAGAACTGCAAACTTCTCTCCATCTGCCTTTCCTCTTCTCTATCACATCTCTCCATTTCATCCATCACTCTTTATGATTATCCTTCTATCTTTCTCTCCCCTTGTTACACTTCTAGATTCAGTTTGACCTGAGTGGGATCCCCCGAGAAATCACCACCGTCTTTAAGAACCCAGTTAATGAAGGAAAGGACAGATCTATCTATCTATCTATCTATCTATCTATCTATCTATCTATCTATCTATCTATCTATCTATCTATCTATCTAT
>JBAMYA010000015.1:14302613-14323992 GCA_037176975.1 Arrhamphus sclerolepis
CCCCTGTGGAGGCTGGAACCAGGAACCTTCTTGCTGTGAGGCAACAGTGCTGACCACCAAGACACCGTGCTGCCCTCTTCATACACTCATTTTTCAAAATAAAGTGTTCCTTGCAGATTATTGATCTTTTTAACATTACAGTTTACATCATTTTGTTTTTTTTTTTAATCACAAAATCAATATTTTAACATTTAGGCGCATCATTTTTAACTCGTCATATATGCTCACTCTCCATAAGTGCTGTAATGTTCTATTCCAGTAAATTAACAAGTAAAGTCCACACAGGCACTTAGGACTCCATGGGAAAACGAAAAAGTATGCATATGTTGTTAGGTAGACCCAACAGCCTTTAACATTGTTCTGACAGGCTAATGACCTTACTTCTTTCAAATTAAAAGTCTTCTGTGGTTTAGCAGGTAGTGCTGGTTGTCCAATTTCTGTATTTTCAGACAAATTCCCAGTGAAGCACTGTATATTACTCCTTATCTCACAGGTATCTTATGGGTCTGACTTTTATCCGTATGTGGTCTTTGTGTTGTTCATCTGATGTCGTGCTGCTGTGGCAACAGACAGCTGTAAGAAACCAGCACTTTCTCTTTGTGTTATCACTGTGCCGTTATGCAGAATGAGTGTGAATGAAGACATCACATTCTTTGATGAAAAGATGGAGCTGCAGCACGACTGTGGCTTACCTCACAGGTGACGGAGAGTTTGTGGAATGCATTTTAACTACTTATAAGCATCCTCAAGTTGCACTGAATAAAATTGAGATTTTTGTGAAGAAAAAAAAAGCCCAAATAGTAGTGTGAAAATGGGATTAACTATTGGCTCACGTGCACACAAACTTTCCCCAATAACCTGCGTTTGCAGTTAAGAATTCAGAAAATATTGTATTAAATACGGGGATGAGTTTAAAAAATAATACAAGATGGAAGTTTAAAGCAACATGGTATTCTTTTTCCTGTTTTTGAGTCTTGCAACAAATAATTCTTACTTTATATGTCATTGCAAAACCAAAAGAAGAGATTTACAGGATGTTGTATTGGTGTCATTTATGTTTCATGATGTCACCACCCAACCAATGAGAAACACCACTATAGCCAGTAAAGTGTTAAAGTTAATATAGGCAGCACATTCATTTTAAAACAAAAATGTTTTGTTCAGCTCCTGCTTCATACAAACTGTTTTGTTTTTGTTTCTATAATGTCTTGGATAAAATGTGTATTTAGTTGCGAAGAAGCAAAAACCATTTTTCGATCTTTAGCTGAATGGAAACAGGGATGTTGGTGTTTAATCTCATTTTTATGATTCCTCTGTCATACTGACTCTGGTCTGATTCTGGCCTCTGCATGTGTAGCTGTATTTTTTACTTGTTTAAAACATAAGTAAACTCAAAGTTTTGTTTATTGTTGCTTGTTTTGGAGCTCAGCGTACATGAGGGACTGCTGATTCAGCGCTCGCAGAAATTCAACCAATCAGAAGACATCATCCTCTAAATTTTGAGGAAGTTGTATTAGATTTTATTTTATTTATTTTTATAATCATTCTAAAGTCATTATATAAATGTTGAGGTATAAAGGGTTTGAAGCTTATGTAGATTTACCTGTTATGAAACAAAAATGGCTTGTATCTGATTTCCAAGATTTCTCATTTTATTACACAAAAAATGGTCCATTTCTGTTCATCCACAAACCTTTGATTGCATTCAGGTATTAGAGATAAAATGCTCATATATATATATCTCCAAAACTGTAGCGTCTTCCACCTCTGACCATTTTCTAAAACATTTTATATAATGTTAAAATAACTGTGGAAAATATTGCTTTCTTTTTTCTCTTCTACATTACACTTAATTTGCATATAAAAGTCACAATCTGTGTTTAACAGCTGTTGTACAGTTAATAAAATTACCAGCAGACTGGTGAGTTTAATACTAAAGTATATTTCTCAGTCTCATTCTATCTCTCTATCACTGTCTTTCTTTTTTCTTTTTCTTTCTTTTTGCAATGAGTTCCACTTGGCTTCAAATGAGTTTTTATTTTTTTTTTGGTTTCTCTTTCTCTTTTTTTTTTACTTTGCACAACATCCTCAGTGGGAGGTGAGATGGGATGCTGGAGAGGCTTCACCACAACTGCAGCCATAATCAGAAGCAACAAGTGTGTGCTTGACTGCATTTTTGTGGAGGTGGACATGTTTGTCTTGGCTAACACGAATATTTCTTGTCAAGTACAAGATGGTGATACCCCAGGCTACAGGAATTTACAGGAAACATGCTTTTTTTTAACAGTAAAGCTCATTTATAGAGCAGGAAAAAGACAAAAATGTTTTACTTGCAGGTATGATCTCAAAGTGGGTATCTTTTTTTATTACCAGAAATGGGAGGGTTTTAGAGACTTGGCGCCCTGTTGCTTGGTGAGGACCACTGAGAGTGCCAGTTGCAGTTCATAGTATTGTATTTAGATGCAATAAAAAAAAGAAAGAAAAAAAAAGTTTGTATCTAAATTGTGACTCATAATGTTGATTATAGGCTGAAGCTGCATTCAAGTGACAGCACTGAGGGAAAAATACATATTGTTTCAGAGCAGCACTGCTGTACATGTCTGCGTTTACAGCATAGTGCTAAATGATTGAGGTGTCCTTTCAAGGCAAAATACACCATTGTTTCCCCTAACAATCCACAATCTGACGCAGGAAGTGATACACAGGACATAAATACAATGACCAGCATGGCTGTGGGTTAGCGACAACAGAGGCACGGCTCCACAAAGCAGTGGGAAAATGTTCTTTTGTGTTCTCTGGAGCACTGAGCACACACAAGTACACAAACACTTACAATACAGATACAGAAAATACATGAAAACAAGCACACAGGCTTATTTACTATGAAGGCAAAATTTATCATCAGTCAAAATAGAAATAGAAATTCCTGCAGCACGTAATTTCACTTCTGAATTGAGGCTTTTTGTGCTGCTGCCAAAATGTAACGTGCACAAATGCTTTCACAATAATCTAGGATTATCTAAGGCTCCAGTGATAAACTTCATAGTTTTTGGAAAATAATTCCTGAAAGCATCTAAAAGTTTGGAGTGGACTGAAGCATCAGAAACTTTAATGAATAAATTATTTTTGCTGCTATTTTTGTATTCCTTCACAATACACAACTATTCTCATTGATTCATGAGGTAAGTGGGGAAAATCAAGTTGTAGTATTAAAGTTATAATGCATTCTAGTTATCTAATGTATTATCATGAGATATTATTGCTGATGCATGGTCTTGAATAAGATGTGTTAAACATATGAGTATGTGTTTGATATAGGAAAACCTGAATGGACTCATTTTCACTGACATCACCCTGGTTGTGTTTGAATAAGATCTGAAACTGTTCCAAAATCATACCTTGAGTTTCACACCTCAGAGCTTATTGCTTAAAAAAGTCATGCAGGTTCTTGTTACTATTACATCTCCAGCACAGAACTGACATGGCCTTGACACTGCAGAGCTACTTAAAGAAAAGGAAAAAAAAAAAAAAAAGAATGAGGAAGGCAATCTGATAGGAATGCCAATGGAATTCCCCGGAATCTCCCCCATTGCCTCCCTCCACTTTCCCCGTTCACTGTGCACAAATCCATAAGGAGTTTTAACATGTCGCACAATGGACAAGGGGAGCTATTCTGCGATCATAATGCAAGGAAACGTTACCTCAGTGCAAAAAATGTCAGGACCACAGAGGCCCCCAGTCCTGGAAACAATCAGTGAGGAAGCTGAGGCAGGTGCCCACCTCCTGTGAAAATATCCTACTGCGATGTGAGGAGGGAAGGGCTGGGCGTGTCACTGTTGACAGTAGCAGCAGGGCAATTAAACTATAAAGGCAAAACTGCTCTACAGCATAAATCAATATACGCTCCTTCATGCCACAACACACAGGCACTTACATGCAAAAACACAGACCCAAGCACGAGAACGTTTCCACTCCAAGTGGGAATTAATTCACTATGCACAATACCCTGTCATATGTAGTTAATGTCATGCAGTACTTTCAAAAATGCAGCAGACAGCAGCAGCCATCTGTGTATATAATATGAGGTGTTAAACATGCTGATTTTCTGTTGTGTTGTGATAAACCATGTCTCCTTTAGACAAGCTGACTGAAGAAACCATGATTTAGTTCACTAAGGAACATTAATTGTATTTGTTATGGATGCAGTGGTTCCTTCTGGGGCATCAGCTTTGATCTACATCCTCAACTGTGAACCAGTTTTACATACCTGAAACACTTTACCAGGAGGCAACCTGACCAGTAGCCTGAAGCACCCCAACTGGCTCCTGTTGATGTGGAGGAGCAGTGACTCTACTCTGAGTCTCTCCTGGATGACAGAACTTCTCACCCTACTGTATCTCTGATGAAGAGTCCAGCCACCCTACAGAGGAAACTAATTTCAGCCGCTTGTCTCTGCCATCTCATTCTATAGGTCACTACCCACAGTTCATGGCCATGAACAACAACCCTATCTTATGAGGGACAATTTGTTACTGTGCACGTGAACTTTTTATTTTACTGTAAACCCTTCCCTTACTTGTGACATAGTACAGTCTTATCACAATTTATAGGTCCAATTGATGTTTCAAATGTATGTCTCAAGCAATGGTCATTAAAATATGAGTTTGAAAATTCAGAAAATGAAGTAATTCTTGCATTTACCTTTTCTTTTATTTCTTTGCAGATAATATGAACCACAGATATTTCATTACTTCTCTCATCAGATTCACTTATTTTGTTAATATGGAGCCAGTTTTGCACTACATGTGATTTACAGTTATTAAACTATTCACAACTTAACATCTATCCTTTACATGGAGTCAGTGTTCATAAAATGATCCAAAGGTGATCTGAAAGTCAGTAGACCTTCCATCACTGTCCGGTACTTAATCCACTGCTCGAGTACAGTGTTAACTGTACTGTCAGAGTCTGACCTTTCACCCTGCTGATCAGGAAGTGCATACCTCACCAACCTGCATGAAGCCACGGACTCGGTTCATGGACAGGTACCATTGCCACATGGCTCAGTTCTACTATGAATGAAAAAGTACCAAATCAAATTTACTCTTCCACAGGGTTCTTGGCAGTTTCTTGTAACTACTCATTTGTGTGATCCTTCTGTGCTGATTATGATGATATGATTATGATTATAATAATTAAACAGAAAAATATGCAAAGTTATTATATGTTTCCAAGTGTCTGCTCCTGAAAGATGTCTCTCTCAGCAGCTCCAAAGCCTTGTCATGCGTTAATCAGATATTACTGTTTATTTGCTACACCTGTGTAACCTTTCTGCTCATGCTAAAATCCATTATACCATCTCATTTCTGCAGCACCCTGTACAGATTGATAGTCTGATTCTCTTGCATGCAATTCATAAAACTTACAATGGACACTAAAATTTACGAAAATCTAGTTTCTAGTTTCTTTATTTTCAGTCATGCTTTGATTGTCCAGTGACAGAGGTAGAGATGAATATAAGGAGCAAGAGCCTTTACATTTCCGAAAGGAAAAGAAGAAGAATGACCCCTTAATATAGTTGTTTTAATAAGCATTTAAAAACAACCACTGTCATTTTTTTCCTAAAGATATACGAAACCGATCAGATTCAGTGGTATCCGACTGATTCAAAGGACACAAAGGGATTTGAAAAACACATGAACATCCGTGGAAAAGATGTGGTCTTCAAGGCACTGAAATCTCAATGTGGATTAATGCTACCACCATAGAACAATAAATGATCTTTACAAGAAGTACTGATACACTCCAGCTCGCTTTGAGACTTGTTGCTGGTATCACTCTGGATGGTCTTTGTACCTTTGGTTGTTCAAGCCCAGACACACCGATGAAGCCTCTGAATAAGGTTGATGTACAGCTTCTCTTTTGCACAGCAAAGTCTGAAATAACATTGGTGAATGTAAGTGTATCTTAGTGCTTGAAAAACGTTTCCCATGTTGATCTCTTGCATATAAGCCACTAACGAACAATTCTTCATGCATGCTGATCTGAAAGGTCCAGCATCACTGTCAAGGTTCATCTTGCGCACTTATGTTTTTTTTTCTCCCACAATTAACATTAAAAAGGTAAAACTCAAAGTACGCAATAGCTTGTAAAAATGTTTTCCAACTGAAGGTCAAAAAGCCATACACTATGTGAATTCATGTGTTCATGGGTGTGAGCTTGTGTGTTTATCGCTGGCCAGGATCTCATGAGGGAGTAGTGGCATTGTTAATAAATGGTCACTTTGTGTTTCATTGAGTGACAGACTGGAACTGGAAATGTATGTTCCTGGCTTTCTTAGGAAGGTAGCTTGCAGGGTGCACTTGGGTGGGTTTAACGTTAGGAAATGACACTTTCTCCTGCAAGATTTCAATCAGGTGGAGCACGCTGCCAGCCACAACAAGACAGTGTTGAAAATGGGAGTAGGCTACGTCATCCTCCCCAGGGCGGCCCGGTTCCAAGCTGAAGGAGTAGTCCAGCTGGTGGGTCTGATAAGCACCTGCCATGAGACTGTAGCGTGGAGAGGGGAGTGCAGCAGTATGAACTGTTCTGATTAACACCCCAAGTGACCCTGCATGATGTCACTTACCAATAAATCCTCCAGTGAAAAACAGGGACTTGTTGAGAAGAAAGAGGTGAGTCATTCAAGGTGTGGTGTGTATGAACAGCTTCTCCAAAACCAAAGTGCTTCTGAGGATTAGAAATGCATTAAGGAGGATAACAGGTAGGGACAGGACACAAGATAACTGAGAGCACATGAACGATTACTAAATCAAAGAACATCTGAATATTTGAGGAAGTAACCAAAGCCCATTTTAATGACATTTCTCGGATCAGGCTCGGTGTCTTACAATAGTACAAGTGGTTTGTAACATTTCAGGTGATTTCATGGTAGAAAGAAAATATTAGATTAATAAATGATTAGGGCAGGATTGCTTTGCTAATCTCACAGCCTATCTTTCTAACATAACAACTTGATTTCTATTATATTAGAATAAACACTTGATGTCCAAAGACAGTGACTACCATGTTATTACAACAGCATTGTTTTTCCTATTTGCAGTTTAAAGGCAGGATGCCACCACATCCTACGCAAACTTTAATAGACGAGTAAAGTTAAGCTCAGACTACACAATTGTAACATGTTAAAAACAAATGCAGAAGGAGGCCACCAGTTGCACAGTTGGTAGATGAGGAGCTCATATACAGAAGCTATCATTCTCCTGGCTTGACTCTCAGCCTGTGACCCACAGCAGCATGTCTACCCCACTTTCCTGTCTGTCTTAAAGGTCCTATAAGCTGCACTAATTGGTCGGCTAAATTTGTTTTCTAAGGTCTCTAAATAGGAGGTATAATGTTTATTAAAGAAAACTGCCTATATGCATTTTTACTCACCCCATGAAATCTCTGATTCTCTCTGTCATGAGAAAAAGCTGTTTAGGGATGTTCATTAATGATTAAATAGGCTACGCTCTGATTGGTTGTTGTTGTGATGAATGATTTCTATTTACTTTTGTGTGCCGATTGGCTGATTTACTATGAAGCTATGTTAGCAGAAATAACTGGAGTTTATCCTGACAAGAAGCATATTTATGATTGTATGATTGACTGCATGAGAGTGACCCAGCTCAATTGAACTCAGTTCAAAGCTGGTGAATAAAGATGACAGGGACAGCTACATTTCATCTAGAAGTTCAGAGACAACACTTGACTCACCAATAGTCAGACACCTCTCAGTCACAGAGAAAATCCAATCTTCGAGGGATCTAGGGTTCAATGATCTAAACAAGGGGATCAGGAAAGAGGAAGGGAGCTGCGGCAGCTCCAAATTAGCAACCAAATGCCCAAAGGATCCAACATATCCCAGGATACGAAGAAGAGATGCAGCAGTTCAAAGTCAGTCTGGGAAGCTGCAGAAAACTGCTGCATCTTAGTTGGGATGGCAGTACTTCCACAGTGGAAGTAGAGCCAAGGTCCATGAAAGTGAGGGAGAGTTCGAGACATAAACCGGGCAGCGTTTTACCTCCACCATAATTAGTCTTAATTTTTTTTATTTCATTCTGTTAGTCAGCATATTCTCTGACATCAAAATTTTGGTGCTTATGGGCTGGTGCTTACAGGTCGTGGTTGTGATACTGATGTAGTCAATAGGTCCTCGTTTCAGTGTCAGCTGCTGAGTGAAGTCTTCTTGAAGCTTTCCATAGTTGGAGAAACAGTCCGGAGTGAAGAAAAATACATGTTTGGTCCATGAAACAAACTGATTTTCATTCTTCATATCCTACAAGTTAACTGATCCTCAGATGGAGGTTCAGACCTCCAGAGTCCAGCAGAAAGTGGTTGGTCTTTGTTAAGGTTGGAGGAGGATCCAAACAAGTCTATGTAAAGTTTTACGAAACGCATTGCAGGTTTTCAGATTGGATCATGTTTCAGCTGAATATTTAAGTGGTTAAATTTACACTTGAAGGAGGTGACAGTGGGATTAGAGGTTCATTGCATGTATTTAATATGCCAGAGTGTCCATTTTTAATTATGCTGAGGTAAAACTGCATTTAAACCTTTTGGGACCTTTAACTTTCATTAATAAAGACCACTAGAGAGACGGTATCTTGAACACAAATGCAGGAACTTGTAGACTTGATGTCAGTACTTAAAATAAGATGCAACAGAAATCTGAACTTCTTTGTCCAAATTTTCACTTTTCTTTTTTTTTTATTCCTTTGAGAATCTGCAGGAGCAAATGTGCACTTCTATGTGAAATTTGGATCTGCAGAAACTTTTCACTGATTATGCTAGCTTATCTGAAATCATGGTTGACACTTCTGTTTAGCTCTACCTGCTGTTTGAAATTTTTTATTTCAAAGCTTGTCTTTGACTCAACTAACAAAATATCAATGGATACTGGCACCCACATTTGCTTACAGTAAAAATTAAAAATATGTAAAAGACTAAAAGAACAGAGTCAGCATAGCATGATGTTAGCAGATAAAAATGGACTAGTATCAGAAAAATTAATGTAGGAATAAAGAAATAGGCCCTTTGCAAAGTGCAAAATATTATGCATACCTTTTATTCATATTACATTCGGGATAGAATCATATCATTGTTTGGGTGACTGGCATTTGGAAAAAAGCCATTTTAAGCTAGGAGATTGATGAAAAAAAATGATTGTTGAAAACTTATGTAAGAGTTGCATTAAGACTTTATGGAGAGATCAAGCAGAGGAATTTACATTTTTGTGTCCTAAATAGTACTGAGTTGAAAATATCTGAAACCGTATGTCATCCCTTCCAGGTTTTATTGGAATAACTGGGAGAAAGTAAATCACAGCAGAAGAAGCAGCTGATGTTGACATGGAGACTGTTGATAGGGGAATGTTACTATGACTACCTCTCTCAGGTGAGAGTAGTTTGTTGCTGAGAAGTTAAGTACAACAGCCACAACTGTTTTTGGAAAGTGAAAACCTATAAACATGTTAAAGTGGAAGTGAAATTTAATGCATTAATTAAAATTTAAGTAAAGTTGTTTAACTTATAGTTGTATGTTAAAGGACATTTAGCATTAGTCTTTTATTAAATTAAGTAGAGAATAGATTTTCTTCTATCCAAGTGATCAAATAACACTCCCTGACCTTAATTATAGAAGCAAACTGTAGGAGACAGAGTTGCAGAGACATGCCTGGACATGAATGAGTCCAACACTCAGACCCTGCAACAGAAACCTACACCTGTAACTAAACCTCAGCCACCAGAGTTAGAAGCCTGTTTGTCTATCTTTTGTATGAGAAAAACAATTTATGGTGTGTTGGAGAATTTTTTAATTGGAGCGTGGGTGTGGATTTCTCACATTAGATGCATGTTCAGTAATGCAGCCTGTCTTCCTGTGAATGGGAGCTGGCTTTGCAGACGCTGTATTCCCAACCATCTGGAGCCTACCTTCAGGAGCTGGAATGATGTGCAGCTGCTCCAAGAGGCAGGTCATTTGAAGTTAATTCAGCCTGACAGAGTTCTTAAAGGACCACATGAGGTTGTTTCTGAAACTCCATCAGACATTACAGACCCAAACAGAGCACATATGGAAAGACTCACATCCATCCATAAGAATGGATGTGTGAGAACCAACCTCCAATTGAGGGCAGTTTTTTGTTACTGAACCTCAGACAGTTGAGTTTCAAATTTGTAGTCAAGTGTAATGTTTAGGCTTTGGTCCTCATTAGTATTGCTTTGCAAATAAGGACACTGTGTATCAGTATGGTTTTCTGTATTACTGATCATGTGATAGATATGCCTCAATATTTACATACTGATGAAACAGTTCTTGGAATTGTTTCACATGATGATGTTTAGATGTAGCATACTACTTACTGGCAACATTTTCCATTCCCGGAAATAGCCACTAAATTCTTGTATGTGAGTTGTAGGGAAGGTAATCTGAGATAATGGGTGTTGTGCAGAGTTCTGGAATTGTGAGGTTACGTTGGAACTTCAAAGGATACTCAACGGTAATCATGAACTGTCTCACGCTTCACACTGACAACAGTTTTCTCTGACCTTTAATACAGTTGAAACAGACATTTAGATAGCCTTTTTTTCTCACTGTCTGATATTAAATCAGACTAAACTTTTCCTGTTTTAAGTCATTTAGGATTACCAAAAATTATGTATATTTGTAATTATGTATATTTGTTAAATTCCAGAGGAGAATGAAAGTGTTTTGCATGACTTTGTATTTCTACCACATGAAGTGAGAATACTTTTTGAGGTCCAACAGGACATTTGATTTGTCACCTCTCATCTTTTTTTCATGGCTTGGCGAACGAAGATCAGGAAGGGTGCTGTCCACGTCTGCTGAAAACTTGCTGGTGGCCAGTGAGCCCGATTCTGGACTGGCACACATGTCTACAGCAACCATATCTCTGGCAGCCTTTGTGCAGAAGGTGACGCAGTTTCTTCCTTTCAGGCCTGGTCCTGGAGCTTTAAGGTGGAGCGTGTGCAGTACTGGTGCAAACCCTTTACACTCAAATTGGTTTGCCATAGTCTACGAAGTGGGGTAGTGACAGTGAGGTCTGCATGTTTGAAATCCGTTTCCCTCTCTTAGATGGGCAGCCATTCCTGGCTGACGAGCTCCATCTACCCAAAGCAAGCCGGTTTGGTTTCAGGTGCCTTGCTCAGGGGCATCTCATCTAACAGTGCCCCCCACCCCCACATCATTGGTACTGGTTGGGGATCAAACCGGCAATCCTCCAATTACTGGTCCACAGTGGTCACTCAGTGAGACCTGATATCTCACCAAGGACAGCCCACTGCAGCGTTTTAAACCTGATGAGACCCCAAGGGTGAGTTCCGAAACCAGAAATGTTGAATTAAAGTCTTAGTTGTTTTGTTAAAGCCAAGCTTTGGATTAGGCGGTTTTCTCTGACCTGGTTACTTCGTAGAAAGCTCCAAAGAAATTACATGGAGCCAGAAATTCAGGGACTCCTCCTCTACCCAGGTCAGCTTTCCCACTATACTGATCACCGGCCTAGACTCCAATTCCCAGGATCCACCAGTCACAGTCATCAAGAACTGCACCTGTCCCCTCCTCATTTACGTCGTGTCTCAGCTGTGTCCCTGCCTACTTTAACCTTGTGTTCTCCCAGCATCCTTGTGTAGTCTTGTTTATTCATGATTTCTTTTCTACACCCACTAACTCTTCTGAGTAGTTTCTTTCATAGTGTCATCCAGCAAGCTTCTTATTAAACTCCCTGAATATGATGTCTATGCTCAAGTCCTCCTGTATAACTGTCTGAAACAGTCAATAAAAGTAAATAGAAATCATGCAAAAAAAAACAAAAAAACAAAAACATCACCTGATTTTGTGATAAAGCCATTATTACATCATTGGCATGTAACAGAGGACATGATGGCATTTAGAATTAAAAAGAAGTCCAGATTTAAAGGTCTGATTAGAACAGTTGCACCTACATGAGTTATGGTTAATAACTGTCTGCACCACTCCAGACTTATACTTTGAACTGAATTCATTTACCAAACAAAAGAATAAAACATGTCAGAAAAGTTGAAGATATTTTTTTCTTTTGGTAAGATTTTTAGCAAATTTGAGCATTGTCTTTCATTATTAATATAGATGTTGCAACATTGTTATTATCATGTTATATGTTATAGTCACCATACACTTGTAGTGAAAATACTATGATATTGTGATTGATTTTGGGCCAAGGCTAATTTAAAGTTATGCAAATCCAGAGGTTAAATATTACTAAAGTCACCATAAATATAGTGTAAACCAAAAAGAAACTTGTTTGCGTTAGGTCTGCCTGCTGTGTGCTTGTATTGTCTGCATTTCACATGAGCCGTGGAGGCCGGACACAGACGAGCAGCTTCTGGCAGGCATGTCAAACCACTCCTGTCCTCTCTACTGTGTGGCCCCACTGATAATGGGAACCTGATCGGAGGGAGCATAGAGTGGGTGGTGGAGGTGGGTGTGGGGAGGTGGGGAGTGGGTGCATATTGCGTCTTTTGTGAGAAACTCTTCAAAGCACTGGCCCTTCTATTTGTCCAGTGAAGCTCTTTGTAATGGTATCCTCCACTGTCATTTTGTCCCTTTTATTTTTAGGCAAGGCTATTATTGCTTCCATACCCCTCGCATTCTCCTGGCCTTTGTCTGCAGGGACAGGGTCAGGTTTTAACTTTTTTTCACTCTGTTCAGAACTGTCTTTTCACCCCCTCCTCCACATGTTGTGCGTACACAGTAACGGATCAGAATGGCCAACGAATGCTCTCCTAATTCCAAGCAGTTGGCAGGCATGTGGCTTGACTCCTCATTCTTGGACTTAAAAGCAAAGATCTACTACTGCTCATCAACTAAATGTTGTGATACCATCTTGTTAACTCCTATAAAAACAATCACTAAAATATCCTGTGTTGGTTTATTTCTATTTTATTGCATAAGTACACTGTAGTCGGTGTGATTGTCAAACGTAAATGTGTCATTTTGAGAAAATAGTCTATAAAGACTCTTAAATGGCACTGTCTTTGTTCCTTTACTTAATGACATCACCATAAAACATATTTTCCTAGGTCCTGTCTAGAGGCTGGTCTGGTTAGCAATTCCAAGACTACATTTTTTAATAATATTACATAACTGCTTCTGCATTTCAACATTAAAAACAGATACATCTGATATAAGATATAGTAAGGTGTATTAAATACCCCCCATAGCAATTTTACGCTATCAAGAGTTCTCAACAAGGACAACACAACAGTCGGCAGTTTCACTGGTTTATTTGGATGATTCCTGGAAAGGCAGCAGTGGTCTTTGCGTATTGCCCTGCAGCTGAGCAAAACCACACCCTGCCACCACATCCCCCCACCACCCATCTTAGGCTGGGGAGCCATCCAGTCGCCACCACCTGGCACCACTCCATCAACTGGACCATATCTCTGGCACCCTTTCGAGTAAAGTTGGTCAGGGGACTGGTCAGAACTGGTCAGAACAGCAAAGTTCATAATGAACTGTCTATAATAACCAGCCAGCCCCAAGAACCACCTGACCTCATTTTTGGTCTTGGGCCATGGACAGGTTGCAAGCACTGCAACCGGCTGCTGCAAATTCTCTGCCCAGATGTTGCTAAGAATGATGACATTATACAGGTAGCAGGAGCATATGCAGTGTGTGGACAGAATCAGGTCCATGAGGCATTGGAAGGTGGCTGGGCACCAAACAAGCTGAAAGGAAGTGTCGCAAATTGATACAATCCATATGGAGTGGAGGAAAACTTTTTTTCCCTTGGATTCTGGAAACAAGGGGATCTGCCAGTAGCCCTTGGTTAAATCCAATGTCGGGGAAAAACTAGCTGTGCACAGCCTATTCAGGGCATGGGGTAGGCATCAGAACATGAGACCTTGTTAACCCTCTGATAATCCACACAGAAGCATATAGATCCACCAGAATGATGGGGCTACACCAAGCACTGTGGGATAATTCTATACCTCCCAACTCAAAAATAGATTTAAATTCTTTCAGAACAATTTTTCTTTTGTCTTCTGGAAATCTTTAGGGCCATGAACGCACCGCCATGGCTGGGAGAGTCTCAACATGCTGTTGGATGAGGTTTGTGCATCGGGGCAAGGTGGAGAACACATCAGCAAAACGCTTCTTCAACTGGGCAACGTCTGGTCTCTGGGAGGGTTAGAGAAAGGAAAGGAGATGGACTGGTGGAATTTGACACCTCCAGCACCAGCCTGTCTGTCTGACATCAAACTCACCAGAGAAACAGGCACCGCCTCTCTCCATGCTTTCAGGAGGTTAAGGTGGTGTGTAGCTCCGCCCCTGTCACAGCGCACAACATTTTAGTCTTGGACTCCCACTCAACATGTGACCACAAAGTGTCCGTGTCACTTGGTGAGTAACTTGGAGTTAGAAGAGGGGAGCAATACAAACACTTTGTCTCCTGATGAAATTGCCACAGCTGCGCCCGTCTGTTGTACAGCTGTTGTTGATGCTCTGCAGTTTATTGATAATCCAATGGAGTTTTACTCACAGTTCCAAGACGGCCTGAACTTCTTTTTGGCTGGCACTTGCACCATTCTCCCAGCTTTCTTAAATCAAATCCAAGATGCCTCAATGTTTTCTGCCACACAGCAGCTCAACAGGGAGAAAATCCTGTGGAGGTCTGGGGAGCCTCCTGCAAGGCAAACAAGTGAGACTGTGAGGGTCCAGACATTTATCCCAAGTACTTTAATCCTTGGAATAAACTTACGAGTCATTGACTTAAAATTCTTACGCTGCTGCTCTACCAACCCATCAGTCTGCGAGTGGTAGACACTGGTCTGAATAGATTTAATGCCTAATAATTCATTTTCAAGTTCTTTAAGTGTCCAAGACAAGAAAGACATGCTCTTGTCAGTCAGGATCTCTTTTGGGATCCTGACTTGGGAGATCACCTGAGACAATGCCTGTGCAAAACTCTTTTCAGAAATGCTGTGTAAAGGCATCACTTCGGGGTATCTTGTTGCGTAACGCATGAGGACTAACAGAAAACAGTAGCCCATGCGCTCCAGTGGAATGGCCCGACCAAATCCATCCTGATGCACTCAAACACCACCTCCATTAACAGAAGGGGCCACATCGGCGCTCCTGGAATAGCAGCTGACATTCTGTATCTGACATTCCAGTATCCAGTATCCGTTTTATCATATCCAAATATATCGGGTTATAATGAGACGAATGGAAACCATTTCTCGTCGGCTTTTTGACACCAACAACTGGGTGATTTCTGAACCAGTCAGGGCATCACGACTCACCCTAAACAGCCTCTCTCTCACAACAAGGAAACGTAGAAATATGAGCGTTGCATCAGCGTGCGCTTCTGCGCCATGCTACCATCAATTTTCATCACTTGGTTGAAGGCTGAGCATAGAGTGTCATCCTGGGATTGCTCGAGGGAAAATCTTCTACAGGATGAATCACAGGAAATGAAGGGGTCTCTTGTGAAGGCCACACCAGTTCCTTGGACAACCTCATGTCAACAATGAGTGCAATGCAAATTCCACATAAACCTACAAGTCATGACCACAACCCTGCTTAATGTAAACAAAAGTGTCCCTCAAGGTTCTATTTTGGCCCTTATCTTGTTTTCAATTTTTATTAATGATTTAGGTAATGGAATAAGTCCAGCACATTTTGACTTATATGCAGATGACAATTATTTATACAATGGAACCTTCATTAAATCAAGCCATAGAGCTCCTACAGAATGCCACTACAGCACTCCCTGCTAAAGTTAAAATTGGCTCTAAATTCAAACAAGATTAAGTTTATGAACTTCACTTGCTCTCGTCTCAATGTAGTTAACGTTAGAAGGTACATGTCTTCAACAAGTGACTTCTTACAAATATTTGGGTATATGGCCGGATGACAAGATGTCTTTTAATGTTCACATTGACAAACTGCTGGAAAAGCTTAGGCCAAAACTATGTTTCTTCTTTTGTCTAAAAAAATCTTTTTCAATTGAAGCCAGTAAGAGGCTTGTGCAAAGCTCGTTCTTATCTGTTTTGCATTATGGAGATGTGATATATATGCATGCAGCATCTTCACTGGGATGCTTTTAAATGTTGCCCAGTAAAACCTCATTTTAATTTTTCAGTATGCTTCTTCATTATGGAAAGAGCTGCAAGATAAAATTTACCTATAGGCCCTCCCTACTATAAATGTGTTTAAAAGCATCTTAAAATCAACCCTTTAGGAAATGTCTAGCTGTTTTAATTAATGTTCACTTAAGATTGCCCTTTACTGTTGAATTTATGTATTTTATGTCTTCATCGTATATGTCTGTTTTATTGTTTTATATATGGAACTTATGTGTGGTGTCTTGGCCAGGACTCCCTGGAAGAAGAGATCTTGTATCTCAATGGGACATTGAATGTTAAACTCACATTTATTGGTTGAGGATGTTCTTCTAAATGAAAATCAATTGCAAATTGTGGTTTGTAAAAATTAAAAATTGCCTGTTGTCCACAATCTGTCATTGGTTCTTTCCACTTTCAACTGACAATCAAAAATTTAAAAAATGAAAAAGTGACTTATTTGGTTTGTTTTTGAATCAGATACCAAAAAGCAAACAAAGAAAAAAGGCTTTATTTTTTATGCTTTCAGTTGTAGACTCACCACACATGGCCAATCAATGCTTTTTGTTTTTGTTTTTTTCAAGCAGAAATACTTTTGAGCCTCTGAAAATTCAGGTTCTTTGCATAGAACGACTGTATTCCTAAATGCCATTGTAAAACCTCTCAAATTAAAGTTGAAAATCTACACTTTGATCACATCTTGACTGATTTATTTCAAGTACATTATCATGGTATATAAAGACAAATACATATATTGTACATACTTTGGAGCTCCACTCACACCCAGACAAAAAGTCAGTTTACCGTTACTGTATATTTCCATTGTTAACCGTTATTCTATGTCAGTTAGTTGTTAACCGTTATTCTGTGTCAATTACTTACTGTTGCTCAGAGGAGTTGTTGGAGTCAAGTAAACAAAGTGTTCATACCTACAGTAGCCCTTTTTACTCCTCCACACTTGTGACCCCAAAAACGAACATGTCGAGTTCCGATGGTGAAGCCAGCTCCTCTCAGGTGACAACTGTGGAACCTCCACCGGTGTCCCCAGTTTCTTGTGCTGTGGCTATTAAGACCCCAGACTTTTGGCTGCATGATCCGTCTTCGTGGTTCATTCACACAGTTTGCTCTTTGTGGGTGTAATGGTTCAGGTACCCTGGGACAATGATCACCACAATGCAGCTGCTTCCAAGACCTTCGTTTATTATTGCTATTGCCCTTTCCAGGGCTCACGCACACAACACACACGGCTTCCAGGTCTTGCCGCCCTCTCCCTGCTTCTGCGCCGTCACTAAAAGAGATAGGGAGACTGATTGCTGATGTGGCCCAGGTGTGTCCTCTGCTGCCCCCAGAGCCACTGAATCACCTCTCCTCTGCAGCTGAGCTGAACCCAGGTAAGCCACAGGTAAACAGCATCGCTCAATAGTAGCGACAAAGAAAGGCTGCTCTTCATAAAGACTCATGGTTGGGGAGAAAGTTCCTGGTGGATTCTGGTTCACAGAAGAGCCTCATCCCTCTGGCTGGATCTGACAGTCAGTGACTGCCTGTTTTCATGACCGGGACTTTTCTACTTTGCAGTAGCTACGAGCTCAGTTCCCATCATAGGTGCAGATTTCCTCTGTGCTCATGGGATGCTTGATGTTGCTAACAGACAGTTGATTGACGCCGTGTAATTTTCTTCACTGCCGTGCGTAACACGAGGAGCTCAGCCATTAATACATGCAAGCATTTTAGCTTCTGGTGATATTTTTCAGCATTTGCTGTCCGAGGTCCACTTCGCTCACTGATCTAAAATTTTCAACAGAACATTATATCCCCACTACAGGACCTCCGGTGTTTGTACACATGCGCCGCCTTGATGCCACTAAACTCCTTATTGCAAAGGAGGAGTTTATCGAGATGAAGAGCTGAGGCATTGTGCAGTGTTCTAACAGTCCTTGGGCTTCCCCGTTGCATTTGGAGCCCAAGTCAGATGGCCAGCGGTGACCTTGTGGGGATTTTCACCATCTTAATAATGTCACAGAGAAAGACCGTTATCCAATCCCACACATTCAAGATTTCTCTGTACATCTCACTGGGAACTCGATTTTTTTCTAAAGTGGATTTGGTGCCAAGTTCCTCTACGAGATGAGGATGTTCCTAAAACTGCTGTAATTACTCCATTTGGGTAATTATGCATGCCATTCTGCCTTAAAGGCGCTGCCCAAACCTTTCAGCGATTGATGGATTTGGTCTTGCATGGGCTGTCCTTGGTCTTTGTTTATTTGAATGACATCCTTGTGGCTAGCAGCTCTGCTGAACAGCACATGCACATATAAATTTTTAATATGTAAAATTATAGCTGCTAATGCTTTGTGTATTAGGTTTCACTGTTTGATGGTTATTCAAATTAATTTCATGGTGACTCCTGAAGCCTGGCTCAAGAGCAACTACAGGGAAACAGGTGGAGCATTTGTGCAAGAGGACCAGCAGCGTCATTTGAGGACACTGTGACAGATGTAGAGTAACAATCAGAGCACTAAAGTCGCTGCCTGCTGCATGTTTGTCTTATTGGCTGCCAGCCTGTTTGTGTCCACTTCCTGACCCTGTGGTGCAGCAGTGCAAGCCACCACCTCTCCTAGTAACCCCTGTTTCCTCGTAATATCTGACATGAGTAAATGAATAATTGATCCAGAGGCTTTAGCTACTCCGTAACTCTACACTGTACCCCAGGACGGGAGACAGGCCAGTACCCTCTGCCAACATGACTTTTGAACACGCCACAAAAAACAAAAAAACAAAACAAAAACAAAACATTCAGTGTGGCCACTGATGAGTATAGGCTCTATAATTGGTGGCAGAGACAAAAAACATGTGGTTGATGTGAGTGCGAAGCCAGATGATGCTTACGAGTGAGAGTGATGTGTGTTATAATAAACCCATTATGACTCATCTACCAGCACTTGCCACCCATGTTGGTGGCCATCCTTCAAGCTCGGTACTTCTCCCAGAGGCACTTATCTTATCTTCTTCTATGATTGTGCCCTTTTGAACATAAGCTTTTTACTGTATGCAAAAAATCACGTTGGGAGCCTCTACCAGTCTTCCCTGTTGGAATGTTGTTTTGATGTCGGTAACTTCAACACGAGGTGTTTTTTGTTATTTTTGTTATTTAGTGATGAATTCTGTTTTCTCTTTTTTTTTCACGATTAGAGTTTTGTGATTTTATTTTCTTTTGTTTCATCAGTCCAAAAAAAAAGAAAGAAAAAAAGCAGTGCATGTGGGTGAGATGAAGCATGGTGCACTTGCACAAGATTGAACATGCAACCTTGATGCGGGCAGGCTGATCAAGGGTGCACAATTGCGAGTAAGGGGGGAGTAGGAAAAAGTAATTTCTGGAAAAGACAAAGTCAGATTTTCAAAGCTATGATATATAAAATCAGTTTAGCTTGAAAAGCATCAAGTTTTGTATGGTACTAAATGGTAAACAGTCTTGGACAGTACCTTTCTAACTAATACACTCCTAAATACACTCACATTACACAGCTTCTGTTGCACATACAGCATCACACTAGAAACCAGAATCACTCTGGACTCACAGGGTCTCCCAAAATCACCATCAAGCAGCCACAAATGGTGCAAAATGCAGCAGTAAGAGTTTCAACAAAGATAACCAGAACTGATCCCATCAGGGTAGAAATTAGAATAGTAACATTTAATCTCAATGGCATCGTGACTTTTTTAAGAAATTGTCTCATTGTTACATTTTATTTTTATGATTCAATCTGGTATGTCCACATGTGGCCCTGCGATGGAGACCTGTCCAGGATGGACCCCTGCCTTTCACCCAGAGAGAGCTGGGATAGACTCCAGCAGACCCCCATGACCCTGAACAGGAAATAGCGGGTTTAGATGCTGGACGGATTCAATGTGATAAATATCTACAATGATTTAATACATAAAATGATTATTAATGTTTATATTACTGAGACAGCTGAGCCCTCCAATCCCTGTTCCTGTCAGAAAACCTTTTGTTGACTGTTTTCCTGTACTTTTTTTAGTTTTTAAAATAAATAGCAAGAGTTAGGAAATTATTTAATTAAGTCATATTTCTGTGTAAAATTATTAATTTAATGTCAGTCAGGTTTTGTATATTTAGATGTTGAAAATGCTGGAAAGCCCATCCTTTCTATGAATGCAATATCTCTTTCATATCTGATCACTTGATTCATATATCATATGATACTTTCACTTTGTTTTACCCTTCTTTTCTTTTTCAAATTTCCTAGTTGACTGACATTTTTATGTTTTAAAACTGATTTTTTCAGTCAGTTCAGTTTCCCCCACAAACTTTTCAGCTTTTGTCCAGTTTGGTGCTTCATATTTGGACACGCTGCAGGTGAGGAGTGTGTACATACACAAATTGTTTGCAATGCTGAGCCGGCGTAGGTGAGCTGATATTTTTGCCTTCCACAGTAACACCTGAAGCCTTGTAGGCAGCCATACTGAAACACCTAAAAAGGAACGAATGTGTTAAAATCACCTGATGACAAGACAGGATGCAAATATCTTGACGTCACAGGGCATTTCCTCTGTAAGTTATCAAAGAACAAAAGCCAGTAAAAGAACAAAAGTAAAAGGTACAATCGGGCTGTGATGAGTGGGAAGTAATAAACATGGTGAGTCAACGTGCAGCTGCCGCTGCAAAATTAACAGCTATTTTCACTTCTCCACCAACAGGAAATAGCCAGCTCAAGCTGTGTTGGAAAATATGCGGAATGCATGTTTTCTTTTCCAAAAGAAGTTGGTAAAGTTATCAGGAATTCATTTAAATCCTCAAGGAATTCAGTACCCACTGAAATGTTGAACCTATAGGTCAGGGCTATTCAACTTCAGTATCAAGTGAGCCAAATATGAACATCACCGGGGGTTCGTGGGCCACACCAGTTATTTAGTCAAATAATTGCTATAAGCAGACATAAAGTGCATATAGCAGGTCCATATTTTTTTTTAATCAGTACAATAGTATCCATCCAGACTACTAAGTTGACCTGTTTGAATCATCATAAACATATATGCAGTCTTTACATTTCACTAAACTGGCATTGCATGCCTCAAACAGTGCATTTTGAGCCTGCTGAGTCTGTGAGAGAAATTACACTGACTGTCCTAATTCTCCTCATCTCCTTCTTACCCGGCTGGCCTTTGGCAGGAGGGTCCCCCTAAGAGCCGGGTTCTGC
>JBAMYA010000015.1:14324092-14341809 GCA_037176975.1 Arrhamphus sclerolepis
AAAAAGTAAGAGACCCTTTTTCCCCCCCTCACTCTCTTCCGACCGCAAAAAAAAAAAAAAAAAAAAAACAGAAACAGAAAAAAGCAGATATGAAGTGGGCCACTTCAGCCTGGTAGTATGAAAATAGTCTCTCTCATATTCAACTGAGACCTGAAAGCTAAACACTCGCTTTGTCCCAGTGGTCCATTTAAGAGAGAAATTGTAAAGAGGAGAAATACCCCCAGCATCTGTTTTTATCAGATACTGAATTTGCTGTAGCAGAGAAGTCATGATGTTGGTAGAAAAGACATCCATGAGTCGTAACACACTTCTGTGACCCGAGTTTACAGATAACACAAAATACAAACGCTCATGTCCTGCCTGCAAACCCAACTGATTTAGATTTATTTCATTCTTTATTTTACTTTGACCATTTTTATTTGTTTGTACTTTAAAATAGTAATTTTACTGTTTCATATGAACAATTTTATATGCAATACGTCAAAGTTTGAGAATCGAGAAGGGCTTCAGACACCTAGATGTATGCTCTCAAAAGGAGAGAATGTTTTCTTCATGTCCACCCTAGACAGAATCCAGTGGAAAGATGATGGAGCCAGCTGGTAATAAGATTGAGGCCGACGCCCCTCCTCCCCCATACCATATAATGATACGCCTGCAGAGCTGACCATCACTGCTCTAAGTTTTATTAGAGTGTTTAATTTCATAACCAGGCTGAAAGAAAAACAAAAAAACAAGTGTGTCCAGTTACCATTTATTTCAACTCATCTGGTGTCTGTTAATTAATAAGGAGCTATTTGTGAAATATTAAAAAAACAGAAAAGAATTTATGTATTTTATGGAAAAGAAAATGCTCTCAGTTGGGTTTAATAAGGACATGATGATTAAAAAGAAAATGATCACTCGGTCCTGGGGGAAAAAAAGCAAAAACACTTCTCTACATTATGGTCAAGGATCTCCGCAACTCTCATCTGTCAAAGGAAATTGTTCCAGAAGAGTTGTGATTTGTTCAGATACACCTCTGTGAATCTAAGTTCCAACATGTTCTTTATACACAGAAGATTGTGAAAGACAAACCAAACTTCAAATTGCTTGGAAATGGTCCTATAACACCTCATAGATTGATGGCCAAAAACATTAGCACTCTGACTGCTGATGTCTTAACTCCATATGTAGCAGTTACACTATAAAATCTTTTAAAATCAGTCAAAAAAAAAGACTCCCTGTTAAACACACAGATCATATATATATATATATATATATATATATATACATACATACATACATACATATATACACTGTATACACATACCCTCTCCTGTGCTTGTTCTGTTTACTGAGACAAAGGGGGCGTGTTCAACGCAGTGACGCACTCTGCGGAGCAGATGAGGGAGGGGCTTCTGTTTGTCTGACGTTTTAGCGGTTCCTGAATTTGATTGGTCCTCGGGGAATCATGGGCGTCCACAGAGAGTCGGGCGAAAAAAAAGGGCAGTAAAAATAGAGCAGACCTCAAAACTCACGACAAATGACTATGTACCTCGGATCTGTTTCGCTACGGTACTACACCATAGCTGGCTTGGTCTCAGGCGGAAAAGGATGAAATTTCTGTGAGGATTCATGCTGAACTGGGGTGTGGGAAAACAGGAAGGAGCCGACTACCAGCTGACACTACCGGATTAAGCGCTCACTGAAAAAGGGAAAAGCAACGACGCTGAGGACGTTTCTCCTCCGCTGAGAATGAGCTGACCACCAGAGGATAAAGTGTTTCCAGTCGAAGTTGGGAGCGGATGAGGAAACGAATTTCCCCTGGCCTGCACGGATATTTACGTGCTGGGGTGTAAACTTCGCTGTCGTTGCCGTTTGAACGCGGTGCTGTAAATAACCTCCGATCATCAGCCAAGAAAACCCCAGTTTCTGTTGCTTTATTTTGACCCTTGACGCGACCGACTACACCGGCGAGTGTCGTGTATACAACCCGGTGAAAAGAGCAGTTTCTTGTGCCGATGCCAACGGCAGACTGTAGATTGCTCCACCATGGCCGGATCATGAGGTGCCTGACTTATCTGCTACTGCTTCCAGAAACACTGAAAAAGTCCAGAAAGGTCGGCAGGTTCCCAGGCGGGCTGCCGGTATGTTATGAGATCCTGACCCTGTCCCTGTCCAGCACCAAGAAGAAGCTGCAGAAGCAGAAGGAGAAGAAGATGGCTGCGGAGTTGTACCCCGCCGCCAACACCAACCTGGCCAACGGCACTACGGTAGCCGACACCGAGAAGACCAAGGAGCTGCAGGTGTGTCCGGCCAGCGGCAGCAGCAGCGCGGCCACCACACCGACCACCCAGCAAAACATCAATAACAACAACATAGACCCACCCAGCTGGCAGTGCAGCCACCCGACACTCAGAGAGAGGTAAGCACATCACCTCCAACACATTTCCTGAAGCTGCTGGTGTCATTGACAGAGGATACGGACAAGGAGCCACTTTGTCCTGCTGTTTTAAACAGGAGGAGGAAATGTGCAGTAAAGTCTCTACTGGCACTAGTGGACATCAGTGGCACTTCTTTCATACGCCTTTACTCTGGGTCTGCTATTGGGGTTTACACTGTTCCTTCCACTACTGCAGACTATATGACAAAAACTATTTACAAATAACTATGAATTACAGAGTTTACACTCCTAAATGTTAGTACTGTTTATTAGTCTTCTGTCATAATAAACTAAATGGGTTGTTTGTAGACATTTTATCATTATGGAACTTGAAACAAATAATTACTTTATTATGCAGTCAAATTATAAAAACAAAAACAATGAAGGAAGCTGTTAGTGTTTCCATGCTATCTTCCAGCAGTTATATGGTCCCTAAACCTGTAAAAATAACAAGTCTGCAGGCAAACTGCGTGTAGGAGGTTTGGATGTTATACAATACTAGAGGCTGATTTGTAGAAACTGCTCTTCTTTTAGGAATGCCTTGATGTTTAATAATGAGCTGATGGCTGATGTCCACTTCATCGTTGGGCCTCTGGGGGGATCACAGAGGGTCCCAGCACATAAGGTAAAGAACCATCTGAAAAACTATGAAGGACAGTTATGCTGCATTAAAGCTTAGCAAAAATGTTTGGATTTTAAATGTGTTTGCAAAGAACGTCCTCTGCTTTGTCTTTTTTTGCTCTATAAATGAAACAGTGATTGAGGTTGCATGTGTCTTATGCCTCCGTCTCCTCCTCCTCCCTTCCCAGTACGTGCTGGCCGTGGGAAGCTCGGTCTTCTGTGCCATGTTTTACAGTGATTTGGCAGAAGAGAAGTCTGAAATTCATATCCCAGATGTGGAACCTGCTGCTTTTCTAATTCTGCTGAAGTAAGCTACTCATCATCCCTCCTCACACAGGCAATCAGAGCAGACATGACAAGCGCAGTCCGTGTCACTTCAAAGCATATTATTACTCATCCTAAACGAGGCAGAGGGAAAAGCCAAAATGAAGGGAGTGCCAGAGAGCAGTGGCAGCAACGTGGTGCTCTGTAAAGGCTTGTCATCTAAAGACATTTTTGTTCTTAAATTGAGCCCAATAGTTTCCTTATATGAAGACATGAAGTCATAGAAAAAAAACAACAAAACAAAACTTGTGTGTTCAAGTAGCTCCACTGGTTTGTTAAAGGTAGTTTGTGTTCATTTGTCACTGATCACTGGTAGGAAGCTTCATTTCTGTACAGTTAAGACTCTTTGCCTTTTCCCAGGTACATGTACAGCGATGAGATCGACCTGGAGGCAGACACGGTGCTGGCCACCCTTTATGCCGCCAAGAAATACATCGTCCCTGCACTGGCCAAGGCCTGCGTCACCTTCCTGGAAACGAGCCTGGAAGCCAAGAATGCCTGTGTGCTGCTTTCCCAGAGTCGTCTGTTCGAAGAGCCTGAACTGACGCAGCGCTGCTGGGAGGTGATTGATGCTCAGGCTGAGCTAGCGCTGCGCTCAGAGGGCTTCTGTGAGATCGACCTGCAGACACTGGAAATCATCCTGCAAAGGGAAACCCTCAACATTAAGGAGGTGGTGGTCTTTGAGGCAGTTATGAACTGGGCCACAGCAGAGTGCAAAAGACAGGGTCTAGGACCCACCACTCATAACAAAAGAGAGGTCTTGGGTAAGGCACTGTTCTTGGTGCGCATCCCCAGCACGACCCTGGAGGAGTTTGCCAACGGAGCAGCTCAATCTGATATTCTGACACTAGAGGAGACGCGAAATGTGTTCCTGTGGTACACTGCAGCTAAAAAGCCCAAACTGGACTTCCCCTCGACTGCGAGGAAGGGCTTAGCCCCGCAGAGATGCCACCGGTTCCAGTCCTCTGCTTACAGGAGCAATCAGTGGCGCTACCGCGGTCGGTGTGACAGCATTCAGTTTGCAGTGGACAAGAGGATCTTTATAGCTGGTTTGGGGCTGTACGGATCAAGCGGCGGCAAAGCTGAATACAGTGTCAAAATTGAGCTCAAGAGACAGGGGGTGATCCTGGCGCAGAACCTGACAAAGTTTGTGTCAGATGGGTCAAGCAGCACCTTTCAGGTGTGGTTCGAGCATCCTGTTCAGGTGGAGCAGGATGCTTTCTACACAGTGAGCGCCGTGCTGGATGGGAACGAACTGAGCTACTTCGGTCAGGAAGGCATGACGGAGGTGCAGTGTGGGAAGGTGACATTTCAATTTCAGTGCTCCTCTGACAGCACCAACGGGACTGGAGTACAGGGAGGACAGATCCCTGAGCTTGTGTTCTATGCATAAGCTGCTCTGGATTGCTGATGGAAAATTAGGCTATCCTCGCCTCCCTGCCTTCAAAGTAATGTAGCATTAAAGACACTTGAGTAATGTCACACTAAATGGCCTGCTTAGTACTTCAAGAGACTATTTTAAAAGCGAAGGAGCTGTTGTTTTATCTTATTTAATTTATTGTTATTTTTTTATTTAAATACTGATTTAACATTATTTGCTTTGGTGCTTGTGTTTGAGGGCTGCGGCTGCTGTAGAAACAACATTAATACAGCCATCTGTGGTTACGTAATTAAGCTGAGCTCCACAACTGGAACAAGTAGAGACTGTTTCAAACTGTGTAACTGCAAGTTTATATACAGTGTTGTTACTATAGTTTAAGTAGCGATACTACACAAGGAGCAAACTTTATGTAGTGTTAAGATACTAAATGAAAAAGAAAAAAAAAAGTAGAAATCTTGTCAACAACAGTTGTTTTGCACTTCAGAGTATGGTCTCAGAAATGTTGTCTTTTGTAAAAATACAGTTTAACTGTTGACAGCTTGATGCTGTTAAAGACCAGATGTGTTCTGTACAAGAATGCTTATACACCTGATAATAAAACATTAAGATTATAATGTGAACAAAGCCACAGATGTCACATTATTTTGGTGCTGGGCTGTGAGTGGGTATTTAAGGGGCTGCAGCGCCCCCCAGTTACAGCAGGGTGAAATGCACCTCTTTTGTATGGAAAAACTGCAATTTCTACAACCAAAGACAGTTTAATTTGGGGGGGGGGGAGGCAGGCAAGCATTTAGTACTGGATAATGTGAAAGATCCCTCCACATTTCATGTTTTCCTGATTATTAAACCCAAATAGTTTGGGCATTATTACACTTATGAGGACTAAAAGTAAGAAGATGTACAAGATGAGTCCAATACAGTACAACTCCAAATCTCTCCATGTTTGCTGTATGTGGCTGTGAAGTGCAAGGTTGTAACCCTGTCAAGACTTTTCTTTTCTTTTTTTTTTCCTCCCAGGAACATCTAGAAGTCCCACAGATTTACTCTTAATTCTGAAGGAAACCAATGAAGACATGAAACAATGTTGTGCAAGAGTTAACTGAAGTTTTGAAAACTGTCATGAATCGCTTCAGACTAGAGAGCAAGTGATGCAAACTTCAAAAGTAATGCTGATATTTGGTCTGACCAGCTTCTTCAGGGGGCTTTTAAGGGTTTTAAGAGGCTTTGCAGACAGGTTGTTCAAGAGTTTGAAAGCTGCTATAAAACTTCACTCAGGAAGATCTTCCCAAGGTTTAAAAAGGAAATTGCTGAATGACCTGGAGGCTCACTTTGAATGTGAAGTCTGCATTTAAAAAAAATGACTTTTGCTGAAATTATCTACAAACTAGAACAGAACGGTGAGTGCGAATATTTCAGACCGTGCTGCTTCGTTTCCTATCTGCTCTTTTAAAAGTGTCTCATGAATACTGCAACACCAGGGCCTTTCTGGAGCAGCTATTAAAACCGTGAGAGCTGACGGCCTCTTCAGCTCCAGCTTTGCTAATGTATGAATTTACTGTTGAGACTTTTTTTTTAAGGTTTTGGCTCATTGGTTTCACAACTAAAGGAATCCATGAGATGCCCCTCTGGCCTCTATGAATATGTATGAATATTTCCCTTCTCCCATTAACTTTTAAGCAATAAAACAGCTTGTTAAAATTAATATGTAGAAAACAGCTGATTCGTAATTTTAAAAACTTCACTAAATGCTGTAAAAAATAAATGAGGTCAGTACCTATCGCTGGAGCTTTGATGCAGAGTTCTCTGGCCAGCACGAGAAAAGTTTTTCCCAAAATGTAGACATTCACCTGTGGAGAAAAAAATGAAAAGAAAAAAAGAGAAAGAAGCTGTTAGAATGAGAATGAGTAAAGTGTTACCTGTGATAAACTTTGGACTACAACAGGATTCAAGCTTTCACATGATTTAGTGTAGAAATCTGTCTGATGACTGCTGTGAAATCCACCTAAACCCACTTACAGAGTTAGAGCAGCACTCAAACATCACAGTTTACTCAGTGAGATACAGCGTTTCTGATTAGACTGTATGTCTGTGAAAAAAGGCTGTTGCATAATCGACAGGTGAAGAGTTCTGGTTACATAATTGACCCAATGTTGCAGAGCATTTCACCTCAATATGTGTGATTAAAACCTGAGCCCCAATCTTATTTGAAGGGATTTGGAGGGTCTCTGGAACGCACACCTCTTTCCATTAATTTCTAATCAAAATACCTGCCAGTGCACTCACTGTTCCTGTTCCTCCTTTAATTGATTTCCTGAATCTAAACGAGAAATCTCACCTTTGTACCTCTGTTGCTCAAACACGAGTCTCCCAGTGACTGGATTCATAGACTGGAGACATTTCACCTCTAACTGCTGTTATTTTCTGCATTTTTTTTTTTACTTCGGCTTGATGCGGAGGCCTGATGACCTTCCTATATCTGAACAGAGAGCCAATTTTACTGTACAACAGCGACCTTTACCGACTTCTGCTCTGGCTATTGCTCCAAACACATCAGCAGTAAAGAAAAAAAAAGGACAAAATAATAAAAACTTTTAATTCAATATGAAGGTATTCACCATCTTCAGATTCCAACTTTCTGAATTGATCCAAATTTCTGCAACAAATAAATTCTTCAAAACAGGTACTGGTAATGAGCATTTTATGCTAATCTCTGCGTTACTTAACTGATTTGAACTAACCGAGAGAGAGACGGAAGAAAAACTCTGATATACTGTAAATCTATTACTGATGAAATGTAGAAAAATAATGCAAATAAACATTGAACTTTAGTTCAGTTACGGATACTTTGCTTGTATAACTTCTAAATGAAGAGCTCTCATCTTTCAGTCTTTCAGGTTCCCTGTAAGGATCTTCCAACTGTCCCAGTTCAAGAGAGAATGATGCGTTCAGCAGCAAAACTCTGTCTACGTTAACACAAGTGGAAGTTTCTTTAGGAAAAAAAAGTGACCATACATCACCACCACAGTCCATGTCAGACCTGTTACACACCAAATGCCATTTCACAGTTTTGAATGGTCTTACTGTTGCCTTATAAAGCACAAAATAGTTGAAGTGGAACGACATTAGACACATAAAAATGTCAGTCATTTAAGCACTGCTGTGCTGTTGGAAAAAATGGATCCAATGTTTCAAAATATACATATCTTTGAACACTGTTCCAGCCCTGAGCTTGAGAAAATGAAAAACTCCTTTTTTAAGTATTCTAGAGCAGGATATGATGAGAAATCACTTGAGTGAGAAAAGTAGGCTGAACAGCAAACCAGAGACCTGATTTGTTGCAGGAAGAGCAGAGTGGGTTTGTGGGTGGATGAAGACAAGTGGGTCATCAGGGTTATCACACTGGAACCTCCCATCACAGATGTTTCTTTGTATTTGAGCCCACAACACCTCCAGAAGGCTCTGCAGTAAATCCTGACATCCCCACCCCACCTCTTCTACATGTGAAAGGATGCGATGATGGATACTGTTGTATAACAAAGCCACAAGGCTGCACATCTATCATCATCTTCAACAACTAACAGCATTATAACCCTGAATTACGTCTTTCTGGGCTGAAACCTGAAACAGAAGGCAGAAGAAGTTGGAGGATGAGGTCATGAACTCGGGTCAGATCTCCGTCATTCCTTCAGACTGCCTCTGCCCAGACCTCCGGAGGCTGAAGCAGGGCAAGGCGGTTTTTGGAACAGACGGACTCTCACTCTTAGCCCCCTCTGGACTCAGCAGGGACACAGATGCTCCTCCGCTATTCTGGGAACTGGATTCCAGGAAGGAATTTATACACGAAAACAGAAACTGTCGAAGAGGAAGTAGAACAAACAGTCGCAAAGTTGTTTTTTTTTAAAAAAGGTAGTAATCACAATTGTTGGCCTCTTGTAGAGATTATTGTGAATTTTATAGTTGTCCTCACATCTCTGGAGCCAATCCAGTGGACCATTATGGTTCGACAGCTGCAATTAAAAGATCATCTTAGCTCTTTTCTGTCTGTCATAATGACCCTTCACATTTCTTCTGTGGCTCTGTGGATCATGCAGATGTTAACTCTCCTCCTCCCTTGTAGAAAAACAACGAAACACAAGAAATCTAAACAGAAATCTGCAGATTAAAAAAAGCTGATGCTACATTATTTCTGCTAATGGTCCTCAGCCTTTATTGAAAGTAACCAAGACAGAAAATCCATTTCACCAATTCTGATTCAGGACCAGGAACACTGTGCCAAATAATGATACTGGGGTCAAGTCTCCAATTTATTTCCAGCAGAAGCATGAAGCTATTTTAAGCTAAACATCTCTGAAATGACAGCTGTACAAAAAAAGCTGCTCAGCACCACAGCAGGCAAAAAACAGTCCAGCTGTAGGTTTGTGTATCTGGTTCACATTTTTGTGGTTTAATATATTATTCCCATATGAACAATGGAGGAAAAGGAATGTGAACTTTGGAACTTACTGGTTTTCTGCATTTATGTGCCAGAAAAGCAAATGTTCCTCCTAAAGGGTTCCTTATTGTGGATCTTTGGAAGCCTTGAAGAAGCTTTCTTGAGCATTGATGTGAGTTTCTGGGGATAGGGTGTGAGCCTTTGTGTTAATGATCCTTTCCTTCCTTCCTTTTCCTGCCTCCTCACTCTGGCCGCCTGTTGGAGCTTATCCTCATATAAGATAAAGCTGTAGCTCTGTGATGAACAGCCTCTTCTCAATTTGAGATGCCAATATGCATTTTCTGAGGTTGTTCTGATATTATCCTTCTATTTTCAGCTAAAACAGTAGTTTGATTTGGATTTTTAAAGGTTCTTTTGAAAGGTTTTGCTTAAGCACCACTGTCACATCATATCTGTTAGTGCAGTTCACTGCCAACCTTGAGAAAAGGTTGCTTCCCAGAAAGGAGAAATCTTCACCAGTGGAGGCTGGAGGGAGCTGGTAGAGAACTCAGCTGGAATCCCATCAGGAATGGTAGTTATGTTGCTATGCATTGCTGAAATGGCATCACAAAGCTGCAACCCATGCCGTCCCTCTGATGGCTTCTGTTAAGGACTTCCTTTTCAACTGTTATCGTCTGGTTTAACCGACCCAAAAGCGTTCTTTGCAGCAGGCCTTGGCCTTTTCCTCTGGCTTCCAACATTTTTGTCCATCAATGTACTTAAGCCAGTTACAAAAGCAATCATGAGTTTTGTCTTTACTGAACTCACCCACTGAAAATGTACAGCGATGGAGGAAAAAGAAAGCAAATCTGCAAACAATTACTTCAATAAAATAAAAGCTGTCACCCAACTGGGGTTCAATTAAAATGTGGGTGATTGTCTTTTATCAGTCAAAGTAAAGTTGGCATCTGCTGATGTGAACCAATACAGACGAACTGTATTTAACTGTCTCCTTTTAAATAGAGACAGTTCAATAAGGAACAGCACCCATTCATTGATGGAAAAAAGGAACCCACAAGTAACAACGAAGAACGAACCAAGTTTACCATGATAGAAGTGCTGTGAAAAATACTTTACTTGTGCACACACACCAAACATCATGTTAATGTGATTAAGCTGAAGCAGTTGTGGGAAAAGAAATGATGAAAAACTCGTCTTGAATGATCCACTGGTCTGATCCAGAGCTACTAAAACCACTGCAGCTGCAGGAGCTTCAACCAACTGCTAACTCCAGGGGTTCACTCCAGCACTGTCAAGGTTTCACGGTGTGGTCAATAAAGTAAAGGGAAAAACTATTAGACAAGTAAAAAAATGCTGTAAAACATGTTGCCTGACTGTCATTGGAATTAATTTGTTTACTTAGATGTGTAAGCATTTTTAGTCTGCACTGAAGATTTATTTTTTCAGGTTCTGGTCATTTATGTAATTGTGTGAACAATAAATGTCTCTCGATTTGTCCAACATTGAGTTCAGCTTTCTGACAACATTTACCGCCCAATGAAGCTTTAGGAGAGGAACAACTTGAGTATCTGAGAGCCCAAGGAGCATTTAATCTCCTGTCAGCCACAGCGATAACTGAAACTTTCCAGGTCGAGGGTCAGCTCAAAACATCCTGCAATCAAAAACACGGCACCGTTACTTGACACTTCACAGCTTAACAGGTGGATGGCTTGATCAAGGTTTCAGGGGGAAAATTTAAAACTAAAGGATTCACAAAGTGATTCATACGCCTGAAGACAGCTCCAGTAACATCAGTAGGTCAACGAGACAAACTACAGGCAGCAGCAGCTGCTGTTAACGGGTCTGTCAGTCTTTAGCTGTACTGCAAATCACAAAAAGGGAAGACAACCAGAACATTATAACAGGAAACCTCCATCCTGCCAGGCTTTTAAGTACCCACTTGTGACCAGACAGTATCCGTTCCAGGCAGTTTTAAGTAAAAATAGCCAGCAGTGGTGGATCCCAAAGACATTCTGGTGGAAGACGGTTTTCACAGGAGCTCCATCTCTTCATTGTGAGGAGATAAAACGCTTCAGATTTTCTTGGTAGAAAAGTCCAGTCTTTCAGCAGGTTCTTGCCCTTTTAGTAAATTCAGTTCAGTTCAGTTCAGAAATACTGAAACTTAGAAGGCGTTAACCAAATTTGCTTTGGTGATTATTAGTTTAAGTGTTGCTTCTGTGCAACCAACTGGTTACAGAATACACAATAATGTTATCATAAAACAACGTTTTAATCTTCCCCAGCATCCCGGACATCAGGACCTGATCCCTAACTAAACATGCTGAGCAACCCCCCTTAAACCTCTGAAAACACGATGGAACTTGTTTCATAATGCACGTTATATGAACGTTTTACAATACAGCATTACCAAGAGCAGCAAGGATAATAATAAAATAACAACAGCAAAGAAACACATCACCACAGGAGTAATGTGCAATTGTGCTGCGTAAGTGAGAAGTTAGACTGGCTATACTCAGTTTCTGAGAATTTACAACACAAGAACACGTTTTCATCTCAACAACTCAAAGACAAACATCCAAATCTAAACACACAAGTGTCATCACATCAGTATTTACGTCTTGAAACACTCCTATTTGCATACCGCCCAATGGCATTGCAAGTGCTTAAACAATGTGTAGCATGTTTACTACATCATGAAAGAGGGACACCACAGGAAACAGCTGATATTTAAGGTCTGTATTGATCCAGTGCTCATCAATAGTGTCCCTTCTGTTTATCCAGCTTTGCGAGGCTTCAACAAAGCTGAATAGTCATTGAGGTAAAGTGGGGAAAAAAAAAAAGACAGAACAGACTGGTTTTGGATCCATAAAACGGTGAATGGTGGAATAGAAGTGCCCCACAGCCACAGGAGCGGCAGCCGCCGGACACTCAGCATTAATAACCCAACAACCCCACCCACCAAAAATCCACTTCAAATCCACTCCTCGCCTCCAAATACCAGGGTGTGCACAGATGGGGAGGGGCAACCAGCTACTCCAGGACAGCTGGGTGCATAAAAATAAAAGCCCCTGACCAGCTGTGACTCCAAGAAATGTCCCACCACCACCACCACCACACCCCTGACTCACTGAACTGGGTCCCATTAAATATGTAGACAAGTGGAGAGGTTTCTAAATTTATACACAGACTCAGGTTTAATTACACGGCTGAGAGTCTTAATGCAAAAGTGGAAGGAGTGTGAAGGGAGGGATGCATTATGGGGGTCGTGCTGATAGGTAAAGTGTTTTTTTAGTGGTTTCTGCGACTGGGTAGGTCATCATGACACAAAGTGAGAATAAGCCATCTTTAAAAGTCTATTGTGAAAGAATTTATAACAATTGATTTAATCACCAAATCCACAATAAAACTGTCATCAAGAGTTGTTTAAAAACAACTGATGAACAAAAGAATTCACTGTTTAATCAAACAATTAAATAAAAGCAGATGAACAGTCTAATTAGCTATAGAGCTTTTTAAATAAAAAAAATTAAAAAAATAAAAATAAACATACCTGCAAAATGTCACTGAGGTCCAGCAGCATGTCTGAGAAAACAGGTTAAGGACGACAAACAATGACAACAAACCAAAGGAAACATAGTTAAAAACAAGCAGTCGTGATGTGGTTTTATCATCAGTTAACAGGAAGCACAAATGGAGGAAAAGGTGGAACATGGCGAGTATATTCATAAACATTTGCCTGTGATGGCTGAGATAACTCAGTATACAAAGCTTTTACAGTGTAAAAGTATGTATGTATTGTTTGCATGTGAAAGCCACAGAAACAAAAACAAACACTAAAGGGTTCACGTCCATTCAGAAACATGACTTGCTGCAGTACAAAGCATAAACCCCATCCCTCCATATCAATCAAACTTTATTTATAAAGTGCTTTCATACGAAAGTTGTATTTTTGTTAGTTCTTTCAGGCTATAAAAAATGTGTAGTTATATGGCATGGGTCACTTTCTGTAAAACCAAAAAGATGAAAACTGTTGGAACGTCCCTTGTTGACCTTCAAGAACTGCACAAGGTCGGGTTATTGAAGAAAGCTCAAGCTGTATTGACTGATCTGACGCATCCTTTACGGCTGCCTTCTGGTTACTGATTATTGTCCGACTAAAAGCAGAACAAAAAGGTTCGAATCATCATTCCTTCCTGTTGCCATGAGACTGGTGAAAAATGCACTTTGACAGTGATTGTATTTAATTTAATAGTTATTGTTGAGTTTACTGGTTTACATTTCTTTAATGATGTATGCATGTACTCATGGATGGAAAGCAAATTACCCTTCAGGGATAATAAAGATTTCTTGAATGACATGAGCACTTGCAGACCCATTTGTGATTTGTGAAGGAGGTGGAATAGCTTTTAAACCACTAAAGCTACAGTTACAGCAGTGCAATTTAGTTTTAATCTGATCCACATCCACATTTCAACTGTGTGTGAGAAAGGACCTCCATCACCACAACACACCACTCTTTTACCGGCAATCCACAAACAAGTTAAATGCAGATTTTAGCTCCATGTTGTTGTTTACACTCTTCCTTTTATCTTCAAGTACCAGGCGGATGGCGAGCGCCTAACAAATCAGGAGGTATAGTAGGTAGTGAAAAGGAAAAGCAGTTTTGTTTGTCCACATCAACAGCTGCACTTACAACAGATCAAAAGAAGTTTAATCATGTGACTGGCCATAAGGTTAGGTCTAAAGATAACACCAATAACATATTACCAGCGTCCAACAGCACAACTGCTGGTGACATCACCAGCACCTGGTGGTTCTGGTAGAACATCTGGATGAGTTAATGTCTGACGAGAAGAACTCAGCAACACATGGTGACATGGTTAGCTTTCCAAACAAGAAGCCAGCTTAGTGAAATTATTATGAAAATATAACATTTTATATATATGTGTGTGTGTATATGTAATCTATTTGTCTATATAATCTGTTTGTTGGAAGTGTCAGAACCAAGTTAATGTCATGTTTACTAAGATACTTTAAGCAGACTGTTTCAAACACATTGGGAATAATCCCACATGAATGAATGAATGAATGAATGAATGAATGAATGAATGAATGAATGAATGACCCTCGTTTGCTAATATGTACACTGATCTATGTGGAAATTATTCATTAGGTCTGTTAGTAACCTGATTTCATATGAGCTGTATGCAGTTTCTGGTGTTAAAGGAATTGAAAGCTTTTTAATTCAACTGTAAGTGTAAAATTCTCAGGTTTCCTTAACAGAGCCATGACACGGCTTTTTTCCCCAAAAGACATGCATTTTTCGTAACATTAAAAGACTTGAGATGCACGTGCTCATTGGTAACCAGATGTTACCTTGATGATGACGGTCAATAAATCTAAAAAGACACTAAGAATCAACACCAGAGAAAACATCAGCTCATCACTGAGGACCGCACAAAAGCACAAGCACACAGCTCTGCCAGATCAGCCTCTGGACATCCCATCCTCCTGGTGCTCAGCTGGCTTATACACGTTTGGTCGCCGTGGCGACAGGTGCACCTGTCTCCAGGCTGTCAGAGTGGATTAGTGGGGCTCCACTGAAAAAGGAATTCACAATGGAATTAGCAGCAGCTCAGATGAAATGGAAAAGATAATCCCAGCACACGCCGTCTGGAGATTACAGATGACTCTTAATCAGGAAAATAAAAAAAACAGCAGGTCCTCAAACACATCTGGGTCCACTGAGGGGAAAGGAAAAGTGCACCTTTCATGCAACAGGAAGGACGGGAGGAGCTGGATGATGGTTTTAAATTAGCAGCTGTTTGTTATGGTTTCAAGAGAAATGGCAAGGTCACCGCTGTCCAGACCTGTTCACCCCGATCACGACAAGATCAATCTAAGCAATAATAAAACAAGTCATTTTTTTGAAAGGCCAACAGGATTAATGACATCAGGGATACAGTCCTCATCTCCAATCCATAATGGTACACCATTCTGTCATATTTTACTAAATTTGAAGCAGTGCCAATTTATCTACAACTCGACCAACACCTTGGAGACGGATTTGAACACAGACCGTGAATCAGACTTAATCAGCCAGGATCAGAGCTGGACTTCATGAACACTTGTTTCTCACTGGGAGCACATTTGTGCTGAGCCGATCTCCTGGAAAGCCTAGAACCAGAGGCAAAAGATCAATGCTCATGTTTTTAAATCCAACAGGAAATCAACTATACTGCTGTGCTGCACAGAAAGCAATAACCGCTGCAACTCTTCCACACTAAAATCTTTATGAAGTTGAGGACATTAATGAAACTGGGTCGAGCAAAAGCTTTCAAACTAGATCACCTTTTTGTATTTTGTCTCTCTTCAGAGATGCTTCTTTGATTTTCTGAAACACGCACAAGATGAGGTGCAATGAGGACAGGCCACCTTCAAACAGGCCCCAACCCTGCAGAGAGATCAGAGCAGCAGTGTGAGGCCGCCGCTGAGAGCTAAAAGCATCAAGAAGCAGATGTAGAGGACAAAAACCGATGCTCCAGTTGTTAATTCATAATATTGACTGAAAGCAAAAGGCAGACGTAGTGGTGTTCACACATGCGATGGCTCAGTGGGACACATGAGCGACACCAACCACATTAAAAGCTAACAAATGAAAGAAGAACCGAGCCAAGAGTGACAGTCAAAGTATCGGGTCAAACTCAACAAAAATACAGCTAATTCAAAACGTATCACATTTTTAAAAAATGCCTGGTTGCTGCCATCAAACACATCACCATCAAGTGATGACAAAGCTGTGGAGTGAATCAGAAACTATCAACTTTTACTGTAGCAGTCTGGCGTTTCATGATGTCATGAACAGTTTGGGGCAGGAACAGCTTCCATACTCTCCGTTAGGAGACGGGCAGCGCCAACATGGTGAACATCAGTGTTTTTAATATGGAAGTCGGTTGTAATTTTGGCATCAAATTATTTTGTTTTTATTATGTTGCACAGATGACTGTATTGCTGACTGCACAGATGTTGACTCACGGTTTAATCATTTTTACAGGCGAGTCGGTGTGTACTGACGTCTAACGACCACATGCCCGCTGCTACAAACTTCTCTTTTCTTTCTGGTTCTTCGCGATACTGGAATATATATTGGCAGATGAGATGTTCCAGTTGACTTGCCACATCTCTTCCATTTGTTTTATTAATTAAAGATATTGGAAGTAAATTAAATATGGGTGATTAGGAATATCTCCCCCTGAAAGTAACAAGTTCCAAGAGGGAATATCTAGGCATCAAAGCCCACACCATATCTTTATATTGTGAATGAACGGAAAGTTCAATTTGTTTTGTGAACAATGCTGAGATTCTCCTCTGCGTCTTCTTTAAGTCGTTTCCCTGAAAAGAAATATGGTTTGTAAGGAGGAAGCAGGAGAAAGCTGTTTTGTTTTTGTTTCTACTCATTATGTTTCTTCTGGTATAAGGCTGCGTCTGACAAAGAGTTGGAGATTAAGGATTAAAAAATACAGCAAAAGCTAGAAGGAACGCCTGGATGACAAATTTAAGGAAAGAAGTTCAGAACAAATGCATCATCTATCTGCAGTCTAAAAATGGATGCATGATGCAGAGTGTCGAGCTCTTCTTTGCGGTGGGTGCTCATTAAATTCAGCTCCGAGTCAGATGCATGTTTCAGTTTCACTCTGCTCTCTCTCTCTCTCTCCTTCGTCTTTCTCCTGATCCTCTCCTGCAACAACATTAGTGAATCACCCAGCTGAGGGAAAAGGAAATGAGCAAAAGCTATTTTTACCCACGCCTTACTCCTGCAAACATGCATACACAGACGGGCCTATGCAAACACACACAAACCCATTCAACAATGCAGTGGGAGCATTACACCCTTCTTGCCTCTTTTTCATTAGGTGAGCGTATCCAGGCCGTCCTGTGCTGCTGTTATGTAAGAGAATCATCCTCAGAGGCAAAATGAGTCAGGGGTAAGCTGGCAGCAGTAAACAGAGCACAAAAAGCAAAGGGACGCCCTGTTCATGAGAAAGGATGAACCTAAAAATCATACTGTTCCAACACATCAACCTAACCACGAATAAAGAAACGCCACGAACAGCAGAAGCGGCTCAGCGTCTCCTCCTTCACATCAGAAGCAGCCTGCTGACTGACATGATTATTTTAATGTACACAGCACCTTTCGTCTAGCTAACACTGTGCAGATAAATAAAGTGCTGCATTCATTATGCATTTGTGAGTCTGACAAGAGAATAAACAGGAAACTTATCCATGTGAAATGAGCATTTTGCTAACATCATCAGTGATCTGCACCTGGGATGCTGCTTTAGCCAATGCATCGTAGGATATTTGCACTTCATGCACAGGTAATCTGCAACAAGTGCTAAAGAGTGAAACATTTGTCACAAGGATGTTATTTGTCTGGCAAGATTCTTTAAATTAGTGTTGGTTTTGATATTTGTGAGGTTAAATTGTTGGGGGGGGGGGGGGGCAAACGATGAGGGTTAGGCAGCAGGACAGTTGGG
>JBAMYA010000015.1:14341909-14367271 GCA_037176975.1 Arrhamphus sclerolepis
CTCATGGTTATGACTTTTTAACCAATTTTGTATTAGTATTCTGCCTTAAATTAATATTTCCTTTTATTGAATGCTGAAAACGTGACAGTCTGTATGCTTTAAATAACAGAACATGTTCATGTCTTTAGATGAAACACACACTTACCCACACACACACACACACACACACACACTTTTGAGTCTTAAATCAGCTGTGTCATTTCTTAGAACAAGAAAGGAAAATGTTCTTTTAAACAGCATCTAACTGCACTGTACACTTATGATATAAACATCTGTATTGCTTATTTATATTGCTGTCACAGAGATTAATGTAGAATTTAGAAATTAACTTTTTTTATTGCCATTGAAATCTACAGGATGCGTGAGGACATGTCCACCATGGTGTGCGTGAAGGAGGAGGAGGATCCAGGGGAGAAACTGTCCCAGGATGAGATCATTTCCCGGACCAAGCAGGTGATTCAGGGCCTGGAGGCCCTAAAGCAAGAGCACCACTCCATCCTGGAGGGCCTGCTGGGCACTTTGCGCTGCCTAAAGCAAGATGAGGAAGGTGTCCTGGTGGAGGAGAAGTCTCACATGATCCGCAAGTCCCTGGAGATGCTTGAACTTGGGCTGAGTGAAGCTCAGGTATGTGTAGAGCTTCATCAGTTTGTGGATCAGTATCCTCTTAAATATCATTGACTCATGACATACCATGAGCCAATTATTACACTAGTTTATTATTGAAAAGGTCATGATTGTGTTCCCTGTAGTCTTTGAGTCGTGGAGCTATTGTCTGGAGCGTTACATGTAAAACATGCTGCCGGGTGAAAGTTGACTTATTCTGAGATTGTTCTGGTTGATACAGAACTGGAAATGCTTGAGGAGCAATGACTTGATAAAATGAAATGTGGTAATATAAGTCAGTAGTTTACAAAGTCAGTTTCTCTCCTAATTGGGGTTTGTCGGAAAGAACAAAGAAATTCTCCAACAAAAGAGAACAGTAGTGAGAAGAGAGTTCACAGCCAACACATGAAACTTACTGAACTAATAAGGCAAACAGTTTCATGTATCATTGCTGCCTTTAGCAAACGGGTAAAAGGAATTCATGTGTCGTCATTGATATTTTAGTTATGCATCTCCGTCTCCCAGCAGCCACTGTTTTCTATGTGTGTGTGTGTGTGTACGTGTGTGGCAGAATCTAATTTACTGATCTTCTCCTTTCTGCTTACAGTCTTTAAGGTGTAATTTTCATGCTCAAACATCCCCAAGTTCTCTGTTCCTCAGGGATGTGATTATATGGATCCTCAAATTCTCTGTTCCCCAGAGAATTCGGTGATCCGTATAATTACATCTGTCCCAACCGTTTAAGACCACATGCTATTAGATGGATGCTTTTATCCTGTGCCTTACTTATTTGTTTGTTTTTAATGTTTGCTTCTTGTGGAGAGTACATAGTTGGTTTTAGTAGTCAGCATTGCATCTTATTAATGTTGCTATGAGGTTAAAACATGGATGCAATTAATAATTTGTGCTTGAACCTCCTTTTGCTCAGGTGATGATGGCACTATCAAGCCACCTGAGCTCTGTTGAGTCAGAGAAGCAAAAGCTACGGGCTCAAGTGCGCCGGCTCTGCCAGGAGAACCAGTGGCTGCGGGATGAGCTAGCTGGAACACAGCAGAAACTACAGAAAAGCGAGCAAAGCGTGGCACAGCTGGAAGAGGAGAAAAAGCACCTGGAGTTCATGAACCAGCTGAAGAAGTACGATGAGGACCTGTCCCCCTCTGTGAGTGCTCAGGTCCTTTCGTTTGAGTGCACCGTCATGCTGACACGTTTGTGAAATATGTTTGCGCGGAGAAACAGGCTAGGATCTCCATCTGCAGTCATACTGATCCATTCACCAGACTGCCATGCTTGATTCATACCGCTTGGATTGGATCAGCACTCTATTACATTAAGGTTATTGCATTTGACAGGTTTACTTCAATAAGAAATTAACTGTGATTGTATTACTCTTTTAGTGCAGATTATTTCAAGAAATGAGAAAGCTTGTCAGTCAAACACTGATGTGCACCAGACAGGTGGCTTCCAAATGAACCCTGGAAGTGAAATATGACTGCAGCACTAACCAAGGGCATATAGACGTGCAGGACTTCATTCTGCTTTCAAGCTTAGCTCCATCTTCAAAATGTTGGAGCGTTGACACTGATGACTGGTGTGATGAACGTGACTCTTTCATACATTTCAAACATTTTTCTCTGGCATTTTGACTGGTAAAAATACTAGACCAGTAACAGTATCTTACTTGACTCAAACAAATGTCTTTATTCTGACACACGGCATAGATTTGGAAATTTGCCAATTCCATCTTCAAAGTGTAGGTCTGTGAAAATGTGTAGTTAGCATATGACCTTATCCACATGTCTTTTAGCAGACATATGTTGGCTCTAAATACAAAGTGCCACTGTGAACACCAAAGCCTACCAGGACTAAATTCTGCCTTTGTTTTGTCCAGGAAGCTGAAGTACAGGTGTGCGTAAACCCTAAATTTAGTGAGAGGAAGTGAACCAACTGTAGGCAGAAGTGGTCGTGCATCTGTGTTTATAGTACAGTCAGTGTCCCAACAGTAACCTGACTCTCTTGGTCTCTCTGTCTGTCCTTTTTCCCTTGGTCCCTTTTTCAGTAGTAACTTTAGCTATTTATTGAACTATTGATAAACAACTATTACCTATTATTTACCAATAATATATTAATGACGCAATGCAGTGCATTAAATGTAGTTATTATAAAGGCTTTGTTGTTTTACTGGCCGTTATCAAAAATGGCGTGACAGGAAATGGGGGCAGAGAGAGGAGAAAGACACAGCAAAGGGCTACGATCTGCTTCTCAAACCTGAGAACTGTCATTTTCCTCCAACTGAAAATATACAACAGGGAAAATGAGTATATGATACACCGCTGATTTTTGCAAGTTTTACTTACAAAGACTGGAGAAGTGTGTAATTTTCATCGTAGTTACACTTCAACTGTGGGAAACAGAATTTAAAAAAATGCAGAAAATCACATTGAATGATTTTTAAATAATTAATTTGCATTTGGTAGGTGATCAAATACTTACTTCATGCAATGAAATGCAAATTTATTATTTAAAAATCATAGAATATGATGTTCTGGATTTACTTTTAGATTCTGTCTCTCACAGTTGAAGTGGTTATTTGCTTCTCTAAAAGTATTGAGGCAATTATATACTTATATTATTTCAAGAAAAGCAAATGCACAGCTTATTATCATCTCTCTTACCTTTACTGACTTGTCCTGAGCTTGTGGGTGTTCCTCAGAATTATATGTTTGGTCCTGTTCAAACCTGGTCTGCTCACAAGTCCTGTTGGATCCAAAGCTAGTGGACACCTAGAAGTACATCTGTTTACACTTGAACGTCCCCACGTGTGTCACAAGTCACTGCTTATGATCGCACCTTACTGCTCTTTATTCAAATAGATATGAAAATGAAGGGTTTTATTTAATCAATAGTAGAATCATGTACAAGAACTGTTTCCCTGCTGCTGGGAAATTTAGGCAAATTTAGTGAAACCTGTACCAAAACTCTAGAGCATATGGCAGCAGCACGCCTCGACATATGTGTCACATAGCCTGTATGGATGCTCTATTTATTTGAAATGGAAGTCCAAATGAAAGCAATAACGTTCACAGACCCACGCAGCCCACACAGTAAGGGCGTTGCTAATTAGCTATGGCTACATACTCTGTGATGCAGGCAGTAGATTGTTTTGATCTATGCTTCTTGAATCTGTTCTTATCAAATAAACAACAAATAAAATAAGCCCCCATATGACCACTGTAGCACTGATGTCAATAATATCAAATACCTTTTTATTATTTTTATTTTTGATATTTAAAGATCCACAGGAGGCCTTAAACATTCTCATTTTTAAGCTTGATGATCTGCATGTTGTGAATAAGTCCTTGTTTCTTTTGTTGCGCTTGTAAGTGTTCACATTGTAACCCTTGAGTTTCCAAAACTCTCATTCTTCTGACTTTATGCACTTCTCTTTCTTCATGTCTTCCTGTTATTTATTTGTTTGTTTGTTAGAAAACCTAATTAGCAGCTAAGACAGAAGAACAAACAGCAGCAATTTGAATTAGGCGATATGAGTGACTGGTCCAAAACTACTGAATAATTGCGTAAGAAGGAAGTCAGGTATGTAACATATTTTTTGTTTTTGTTCCCTTTCTTCTCCATCCATCTCTCCCAAGGAGGAGAAGGATTCTGACTCCAGTAAAGAGACTCTGGATGATCTCTTCCCAGACGATCAGGATGACCAAGCTCCAGGCAGTAAGGGATTCTTCCTTTTTCATCTTTGATCTGTTCTTTGGGAGTCTTGCATGTCTTTCAGTTTAGGTCCAAATTTGAGTTGCAGTTCTTGACCCAAAAGTACTTTTGCATGTCTATAAAGAAATAAACATCAGCTTTTACTATATGAACCCTTGGCAGTTCAACTTTAAGACATCCAGATCCATGTTTTCTTCCAGCATCTCAAAACTCTCACTGCTGTTAAAAAAAAAAAAAAAAAAAAAGAGAGAAAGAAAGGGGAGAGGGGGGGATTCTTTTGGAACAAAGTTGGTAATATATCATTTTCTTCAGTAAATGTATATCATGATGTACTTTTGAAGTTTACTTGACACTTATAGATCTTTGTTTCTTCACCTCTGGCTTTTTATCTCGTTAGAGTTGCAACTATTGTAATGTTTTTTTCAGATCAGTGAATTGATATTTAAAATATTAGGAAACATTGAAAAGATTTATCTACATTTTATGTAATCGAACACAGTTTGCTTGCAGTGTTTTGGCCTGCGTTTGGTTTCAGCAGTTTATTGGTTTGAAATGACAGAAAACAAAGTTTACAGATTGGTTTGAATTTATTTCTTGTCTGTTTCAACATGACTGTAAACTCAGTTATGGGCTTACTTGAGGAGCTGTAGCACTGATGGGCGGTTTGAGGAAAAAATAAGCTATGTATGTACTATTTTAGTTCTATGGAATGAACAAACCACTTAGTGCAGCAAAACAGCAAACTTTTATTTTGTTGCTTGAAAATTTTTTAATTTTGTGAATTTATCCCTGTATTTTCCTCTCACCCTATTCAGCCAGATCTAACCCTTATTTTTGCACCTGGCTTTGTTTTTTTCTTTTTTCTTTTTTCTTCCCAACAGTGTAACATGTTGTGTCTTGTTCACATGAGATTGTATTTAATGTCTTTTAAAACGCGCTACAGAGAGGAAAACATTGGAGTGGAAAGAGGCTGGTTTCTGTTTCACAAAACTGGGCTGAATGATGGTGTAAATGGAAAATGGCTGATCATCCAGGGTCAGCAATTCCATAATTTCTTTCTGAAAGATTTTAGTTTTTCATGAGTGATCAGTGTTTGTACTTCTGACCTTTTTTACTTTCATAGCCACAGCAGCAACAAAAATGTTTCCTCTTACGGTTGTGCTACTCAGTTGGCTGCAGTAAGACATTCAGCTGCTGTATCTACTGTACTTGGTAGGTATTCTTGTGCACAGATATGAGCTCTGCCTCTGTGGTTGAAACACGTAGTAGCAGCGTGAGTGGCTGTCTCATTCAGAAAGTAATTAGGGCTTGTTTAAAAGGTTGCCTTTTTTATTTATGGGGCGATAAAATAAAGAGCTACATATCTCTCAACCTGTTTTGTATTAGTGAAACCTGAGGAGTTTTCTTCCCAAGCATGTTTGTGTTTTGATGTGTCCATTATCAGGCTAGCGGCTGGAGTTCTCCGTGTTTGCGTGTATGCGAGTCTGTCGGCACAGAGAGCGGTGACGGCCTGAAGGGTGCTGCATGCAGCGCTACACGCTAAGCTTCACAACATTTTCCAAATGCGATTTATTTTTATTTTATATGTTATGAAAAATTTTCTCTGTGGGTATTCTGTACTGACAGAAAAACACTCACTCCAAACACATGCTCACCAAGAGAGAAAAAGTCTGAAGTTAGAAAAACTGATAGTCCTTGTGTTGTTGTTTGTTTGTTTTTAACCTGCTGCAGAACAGAAAATCTAATCTAATTTCAGCCCACGTTATTGCATCAAATCAAAGTAATAAAAAAAAGTCGATAGACTGAAAGCAGTTAGGTGAGTCAGATTTTACACAGTGAAGCACTGTATGTTTTCAATAAACAAGGAAATCAAAGCAGAGGATGTGAAGAACTAAGAGAAATGATCCTCTGAAATAGAGGGATGGGCTGCATTCATGCAGAAACGTTGCTCATCGGTTGCGTACTCCACTGGCATTAATCCTCTGACTGTGAAACAGCCATCTGAGGTTGTATGTGTACGAGTGTGTGTGGTGGATGCTGGGCTCGTGCTGTAGAAGATTAGGTGTCTCTGCTCCCTAAGCTTAATCAGACTGCTTGAAAAGCTTTTGGGGTTTTGGTAAATTGCTGTCAGCAGGATAAAGATAATGGTGATGACAGTTCTGCCTTTATTTAAATTGGCCTTGAGCTTAACACACAGACTTTAATGTGCAAATATTTACAGCTTCCCAAATCAGATGGGTGTTCCTGATGTTCTTGCCGTGTACCCGTCACCACTGCAAGTTTGTCCATTTCATCTACCTGTGATCTTACGTGTCCCATGATGATCAAGGAAAGAAACGGTTTAAACCTCCTCTTCCTTTGTCCTCGTTAAACTCCTGCTCTACAAATGCAACATCTCCTCTTCAGCTCTTTTAGGATTTGCAGTCTCAGTTTGTATCTGGGCTCTGGAAAGCTCAGTCAACTCCTACTGCTTTTACAGAACTCTCTTCTTTGCACAGTCAGTCATCACAGCAGATGATTAAAAAGAAAACAACCCAGTATAAAAATCTCAGGAAGATGCAAAGAAGCACACAGTATCACAGGAGCCTCTGAAACAAGCTGCCAGTGGCTTCTTGTGTTGGCATTCTGTTGAAATTGTATAGATGCATATTTGTGTTCCTGGCTTGGGTAAAGACAAGCTGCTTGTTTGCCAGTGTTTCTGAACACCTGGTATCACTTTGTTTCTGGACACTTGTCTGTGGTCACTGTTGTTGCTGCTGTGGGTGCCTCCCCCTCTGAACACAAGAGCCATTATATAATTGCATGGCTGTAATAAGAAGCGAGTCAAGTTCGTTCCTGAATGATTGTTTACATAGTTATTTAAACGGTTTAGTGGGTAGAGCAGCATGTCCTCCAATCAGTGTCATCAGTTTAATCCCTCAAATCCTGCACATGTTGAAATTTCCTGAAAAGACACAATTCAGTATGCTCATTAGTGTGTGTGATTGTAGAGATAAGTGCTATACACTGTTTTTATGTATGTATGAAACTGTTTATTATAAGAAGCTGCGTTTTTGTGTGAACAGCTGAATGTGAAACCAAAGTTAAAACAGCTTAAAAAAAGACAATATTTTTATAATTAATTAGATCATTTATTTCAGTTTAGTAATACTAATTTCCAAAAGGAAATTATGTTTATAATCTAATTTTGCTAAAACAATTGACATTGCCTGTGACTACTTTTGTGTATGTTTATAATTAATTAGATCATTTATTTCAATTCAGTAGTACTTGACTAATTGCCAAAGGGAAATTATGTTTATAATCTAATTTTGTGCTTTCATGTAATTATGGTATGGGACATTTAACAGGTGCTAATGAGTCAAATAAAATGCAATACAAGGACTATACAGTTTTTAAACGTGTATAGTTTACATTTTAAACATTTTAACATTCCCTGCTTGCTTCTTTTTTGTCTTTCCAGTCCAACCAGCTCATGGTAGTGCTGCAGCAGCAGCTGCCCAGCAGGGTGGCTATGAAATCCCAGCTCGCCTGAGGACCCTACATAACCTGGTGATCCAGTATGCCTCCCAGGGCAGGTATGAGGTGGCTGTGCCCCTCTGCAAACAAGCCCTGGAAGATCTGGAGAAGACTTCTGGACATGACCACCCAGATGTAGCCACCATGCTGAATATCCTAGCACTTGTTTACAGGTAATTAAGTCCAATCCATCAGCCTGGAATTATTGTTAATACATTATGGTTCTTACCGTCGCCATTGTTCCTAAGAAGGTTCAGTGATCATTTAGCTTCTGTTAGACAGGTTCAGAAGAGTCTGAAGGGTACTGTAATTTAAATAAAGTAAGTAAATAACTGTCCTACTCTGTGGTTTGCATATATTTGATTAGCTGCAGGACCTGGTTGTGTTTTTTCATGGCATCTGAGCCAAATGAATTAGAGAAAGCTTTGAGGACAAATAGTACATAAAACAACATTTCTCAGCATTTTCAGTTGTGCCCATACAATGTTGGTTCATGTGACACAATGTAGCATTGCTTTTATAGCTCAATTTGAATTTTTACTCAAAACTGGAACTCTAGTGAAATATTGTAGTTGAGAACAATTTATCCAATAAACTTGGAACATAAAAAAAATCACTGTCAAAGAAACTTAAATTTGTATAAAAACAATAGTTTTCCATCTATTGCCATCATGTTTTACATTACTATTGCATGTTGGTGTACTAATTAGTTATGTTGGGACATCATGTTGGAAAGCTGAGTCTGAGGTCATCAAGAATATAATTCAGTTGTGTAACAGCGTCAGTGGAAAAGTTTGTGGAAGCAGCTGATTGAGGTTTTCAACCCCAATAAGACAAAATCGAGATGAGCTGATGAAGAGAGGTGAAAGTTGTAGACTGAAACGGAAGGCAAAGATGGCATTCTGCCCTTGATGGCCATTGGGAATTTAATGTCACTGACACGTAAAATAAACGGGTTTGGAGCGCTAACAAGGACACAATGGCAACACTGGAAATGCAGTGTGATGTTCAAAGTAGATAGACCTGCAGAAATATATTCCTAACTCCAACTCCACTTGGTACAGATTTTTGATTATTCAGGAAGACAGAGCAGAAAGAGTAAAGGGGGATGATTCCTGCACTTGTTAGCTTTGAGTTTCTGTTCATATCGTTGACTTGGAGCTCGTTTGCATCTCCTGTTGATCATCAGCTCAGTTGTTGTCAAAGTACTAACACAACACCCCCTTTGCATTTTGATGTGATTTCAACCAAACAACACTACCATACATACTTGTCCGTATCCATATTTATTTTCCTCAGTTTATATTACAGGATTGCAATTTGCCTTTATGAAGGCAGCATCATTCAGTTTAGTTCAATTCTATGATACCATGCATGAAAACAGAATATTCAGTTTAAATCCACCATGTACAGGAAAATATGACAGTGTTCATGTATAATTACACATTCATGTAGCATTTTTGCTGACAATTGATTTTGTTTATAAGCTTCTCTGGTTCATAGTCTTCTGCACATTTTGTTTTACAAGCTCTTCCAAACCTTTCTAAGGGACCTTTTAACTTTTTTCACTTTGCAATATCAATAACTTATCACAAATTCACATTTATTTTTCCTAAAGAGATGTATTTGATATGAGTTTAGTGTTTTCATCTGTACGTCAGTGTAGTATGTCCCTTGCAACTTTTGCCGTGTACCCTTGGAGTGATGTGTGACTGGCCTTTAAATGAGAGCTCAGTGCCTCGATGTCAGACGAAGCCAAACATAGCCTGGCACATGCAAAGATTTACAGTACAGCAGTAGCAATAGGCAAAGTGTTAATTTCTCTCTCTAAGAAGACATGAACAAAAGACTGGCAGGTAAGAACCGGGCAAGTATTTTGCCTGATTCTTGCCTTGTGTTTAACTTGCATGGGCTTCGGCTTTTATAGTCAGCTAAAGCGTTTGATTAGGTGCACCCTCAAACAGTGTGTTGGGTAACTTGTCCCCAGAAGGCTGCTGTTTTGACCGTGGGAAATGCAAAGCTGAAATTGTTAGCATAATTCATGTGTCCACTTATTGTCTGTTATTCTGACCATCTTCTATTGTATTTGTGTTTATGTCTGTTTTTTCTTTCTTCTGCCTATTAGAGATCAGAACAAATACAAGGAGGCAGCTAACCTGCTGAACGATGCTTTGGCCATCAGGGAGAAAACTCTTGGCAGAGACCATCCAGCTGTAAGTACACCTGCCATGTTTTAAACTATTGGACAGCATCATTTTTCAGATTGTATTTTATTTTTTGTCTGAGCTAGGTATGTCTTATTGTGTTTCAGAATGATCTGGCTGCTTTCAAATCACAGCAAACATTAGATAGTTCATGTAACTACTGCAGACTACTGTACTACTACGAGGGGCAGCTTTATTTTCAGTCTCTGCTTCAGAGTAGGAACGTTTCCTGTCGTGAGAAGAGCCAGTCAGGAATCAGCTGCACTGATGTTGGCCAAAATGGTTTCTCTACATGGTGATTGGTCCAAATAACAGAAGTATACAGTGATGAGTTGGAATGTATGAACACAACCTTCTTAACTTAGATAAAAAAAACAACAACAAACAAACAGAAAACCGAAAACAGGATTAGACCTGCAGTCAAGCCCAGGAGATGACATAACTAAGGACTGTGTCTTTATTTTCACCACCTACCACCCACCAACAAGACTTCTACTTCCACATTTCTGTCTCCAACATGAATGTGCCTAGAAAAAAAGCACATAAAAGTATATTGTTCATGGGGTAGGTCCCCAGTTTGGGTTAGTGTTTGGTTCAAATGTTCAAATTCACATATTTCCAACTTGAGGTAGTTCTTGAAATCAGAAGCCTGAAAAATATGTAGGAAAATGAACACATTAATATGATTTTTGTTTGATGAATGGAAAAGCAGGACCGGTTCTTTATCATTTTAGAAACCAACCCCCCCCCTTTTACTTTTATGTTCTCATACTGCCAGTACCGTCTAAACTCTGTTTCATAGATATTTTATCTTCTCCTGTTTACCCTCAGTAATTGATTAAAAAAAACTACTTTGAAAATACTGTTCCATATTATCTTATGATAATAATAAAGCATAAAGCTGCACAGGATCGCAAAATAACAGTTAGATTCATCAGTATCATAGACCCATTGAATTAAGTTGTAACTTTGAGTTGGAGCAGTAAAATATGCTCATGAAATCCATGTTTGTGTAGTCAAGGAACCAGATACGCTTGTGGTGGTGCGGGAGAACAAGTGGTCAGAATGGTGCTTTAAAACATAATTTTAAATATATTAATGTTTTAACAGATCATTACTGTCATAACAATAATTGAAAGAATGTCCTCATATTCATCCGCAAAGGAAAACTATATTATGGCAGTAAGTCAGCATTGGGGAGTCCGTTTACACTGTTTACACTGAATGTGCAGTACTGTCACTATGTTCTGCACATTATGCACCTTTTCCTTTTCACAGTCAACAGAAAGAAGATATGAAACTTATTCCTGTAAACAGTGAAGCACTGAAGCTTCCTTGAGAAGTACAATATGTTTTTTCCCTTATTTTAGTGTTGCATCTGTGGCTTGGTCTGGACTGCTACAGGTCTATGGGTGGATCTGTGGTGGTCCAGAAACTCCACTTTATCAGGGAAGTGGTGTTCAGCTATTTGGGATCTTGTCAAATCCATAATTATCTTTTTTTTTTTTTTTACACATTGAAGATGATGTGATTGTTCTTGCATTATGCTGCAAAGCCATCCACAAGATCTCTACACTCCTGCTGTCCACCGACACACCTGACAGTTAATAAAAACATTTAATTAGTTCCAGATGACATGACCCTGAGTTGTACTGGAAGAGTGAGGTGTATGGATTGAAGAGAAATGATGAGATTATAGTCCCCTGCTGTGTTTGTTACCACTCTGTGGTCAGTCTATCAGATGGTCAATAATCCAGATGATTGTTGAGGCCTTCACCTCATGTGTTTTCTGGACTTTCTCAGGCTGAATCACAATAAACATGCTGGAAAAACAGAAATATAACCCTTACAGTGTTAACCAGCTTTGTCCAAGTGAGAGTGGGATTGCTGAAGCTCCATGTGGGGTTAAAGTCCCACAATGCAGAATCTTTTACTGCAAAAAGGTGGGACAAAGCTTCAAAGCTCTATTTTGTTGTTGAACTAGGATTAAATATGGCTGTAACAAATATGATTGTTTTTAATCAACATATGTCAACATCATTTTTTCTGAATGCACACAAATAGACATTATTACACACTCATCGAGTACCTTATACATAATATATTACCCCAGTATTCCCAGTAGTCTGGGGCTTTAACTCAATTCAAAAAACACTTTATTAATCCCAGAAGAGAAGTTAATAATAATAAAAATAACAGTGGTTGTTACAGATAAGTGATTTAGGCTATTCTCAGATTCATACCTTCCGTTTGTCCATGTTGCATAAAGCTTACAGCACATCAACTAACTGTGTTGACCCAGCAGGCCCGTGTCTCCACTGTCTGGACCCCCATCAACTGAGGTTAGCCTTCCCAACTCCTCCTCCATCTTCTCAACCTGTCCCCAAACCCTGATCATGCTTTTCCCCAATGAAGCACTTTTTCGAGTGATTTATTTATATAGAAGTGTATAGTTTTCCACTGATTCAGCTTTCTGATTTTAATCTCCTTTTAAAACTTATTCTAGTCTCTGTCTTCACCAAGATTTTAATCATCAGTACTAAAGTTTTAAATAAGTTCCTTGGCTCCCTTCTTCACTCCCTGTTATCTTATTTGTTCCGTATCTATAAGAGTGCCTCTTCCAGGGTCATGAGCATTTAAATAAGTGCAACTGCTTTAAAACGAAGATGTTACCAGATGAGAAGTTTTGCAGTTTTTGCCTTTGAATCAAACAGCTCTTTGAAGTGTTCAGCCTTGGAGCTTGAGTCCCCCCCCCGAGCTCCTGTCAAGGCGGATACTGGACAGCCTCGTGGTCCTTGAAGTGTTGTTCTGCTTTTAGATTGGTAACAAATGGTACATTTAGTCATCAAGAAATTTAATATGTTCTTTTTGTGTGCTGGAGTTGCATAAGTTGACTTAAAAATGTTGTCTAGGTGAAACATTTTTTTGTTGTTCTGTCCTGTCAGTTGGAATAAACCTGGACGTGTATGTCCTGCAGTGCTTTCACAGATCGCTGGCTGGGAACCGTAGAAGGTTGTGTGACATTATGAAGACTGATCCAACTTGTAATTTCAGTATTTGTCCTGTAATTCTGTGCCTTGGCAATATGAAACACACTGTCTTCTTGATATTCCTGCATTTGAAGCTGTGATGTTAATCCAATTTAGTATGTTTGTTTCTGGAATTGTGAAGGAAAAGTGTGGACACAAGTTTAAAGATCTAGAACATTAAGAGAGTTCTGAAACTGCAGGAGCCGTCTTCTGTTCTCCTCTCCCCGTCAGTCTGCTGCTGCTGCTCCTTCCTGAATGAGCTCTTCTTGCTGCTCACATCCCGCCTCTCTTCTCCTTCCATTCTGTCCACACAACTACCAGAATCTGGTGTAAATCAAAAATCAGAGCTGACACATAGTCCTCCGCAGCCTGTAGCAGTGCACGTGTTGGATATTAGTAATTCAGCTGATTTGGGTTGAATTATAGGCCACCATAATCAATGCCCCTTTCTCCACATCCTCTTCCTTCTTGTCGAGTACGCGTTTACCAAAAACCTTTTAGATTACACTACTGTGGCAGTGTCTTTCAGTTGTTGATGCACTGCACAAGGGTGAAGATTCAGGCCTGGAAGACATTGTGAGATAATAAATAAATGTTTTGTGTCCCCGATAGGTTGCTGCCACCTTGAATAACCTGGCTGTCCTGTATGGGAAGAGAGGAAAGTACAAGGAAGCAGAGCCTCTGTGCAAGAGAGCGCTGGAGATCAGAGAAAAGGTGAGCGCACTATTCATGAGAGTCAGTAAAAGGTCCTGGGAGCAAAAAAAAAAGACTGAAATTGAAGAATTTTTCATTTTCATGCCTAAAGTGTGTTTGGAAAAATGACGGATGATGTAAGAAAGTCTTGTTATAAGAAAAGTGGTGTTGTAATATAAACACTTTAGGCTTTGTTGGTTATTTTTTAAATAATTTCTTCTACTCATAACATTATAATGTATGTTTTCTATAGTTTACACTGTCCACATTTTCACTATATGTCTCATTAGGGAGATATGTGATCTTGGCCAACTTCTTTTATGCTTCAACAGTGCTGAAGAGTGTACGTCATAAATGGGTTTAGAACAAATCCTCTCTTTCCTTCTCCGTTTGCTGAGAATGAGACGTCAGCTTTACTTAAGCTGAGGGACTTCGTCTTTTTGTCCTTTTTTTTTTTTCGTGGTACTTTAACACAGATGATAATGTTGTGCGATTAAGCTGCAAGGTTTTCCGCTGAGTGTCCCTGCACTGGAAAGCCCGTGGAATATGATTAACGTAAAGTTGCTGTATCGGGAGGATTTTTGTTGACGCTCGGGGAAGTTTGGAGGAAGCCTGGAGAGTCCAGCCTCTGACTGAACTAATGAACCGTGACTCAGTACTGACCTTCCATTATTGTAATTTAACATTTAAATATAATTCCCATATTATTTTTGTGAGAAGTAGAGGTGAAAATAATGACAGATGCTTGAAAACTGTAGGAACTTTTTGATAACTGAAATACTAAATTAGTGCGTCTATCAAGATATTAGATATTTATGTTAATACTGACACCCCACCTCTCATCTACCAGTTGTGTAGCATTAAACCATAATTTTAATCATATAAATTCTTAATTAAATACCTGAACATAAACAACCAAGGTTTGCTATTCTACTTGCTGATAAAGTTTTTCATATTAATTTCAGTGCTGCTTGTTTTCTGGAAGGTTTTGAGTTAAATGTGGTTGATAAAAGCACACAGAGGATTTTGTCCTTAATTTCAGTGCTACCTAATAAAATACTGCTGTGTGGTTCACAAACAGTGAGATGTTGTAAATCTTCAGCCAGGGAAGAGACATTCTTGCTGTGCTTAGACCTCCCACAAACTTACAGTGCAATAAACTGAAGCCACATAGTTCCCAGAGGACAAGCAACAAGCTACTTGTGTCGGGATTTATTGCCTAATTTGTCACCCATTATGGTCTTCATCGCATTGTTCACCTCTTTCTCCCTGCTGGGCTCACTCTTTCCTCACAGATCCTTTCTCCTTTCTTCTTTGCTCTGCTTTTTTCCCCCTCTTTTTCTCTCTTTTTTTTTTGCTTCTGTTCCTCTTTGAACTCCGTCTTTGTTAGTCAATCACTCAAACAAAGCTGGTTTTTCTAGATGTAGCCAGTATAGTCTCTAATGATCCTGCTGCATCACTTTTTTCACTTGTTACATTCAGGCCATCACTGTTGAGGCCTCGACTGGAAAAAGATGCACTAATTCTCTCATACAGTGTTCCTGCCTTTGTTGGCTCATTGCAGAGTGGAAGATGTGATATTCTGTGATAAATTACATGTTTTCGCTGCACTATGTTTTTCAGGGCAAATGCCCGTTAATCTGTCACAGGTCCAAACTCTTAGAGAGATGCCTACTTTTTAAATTTCAGAAAGCCGCACAGCTGATATAGACTTAATTCACTAAATTGTTGCTCAAAGTTTAAGGTTTCTGTATAAGATGCTCTAAAGATGTGTGTAATGTAATATTAAACATACTCCATTGGCCAATATTATGAAAAATATCTTTGCCCCCTTGGAAATGGAAAATTACTGGATAAAACATGGGATCGGACACCTAAACATTGATCAAGGCAAAAAAATTCCGCCAGAGCTGGAAAATGATTTGGGTCTCAGAACTGACAACCAAGCAGCACAACAGACAAGAGTTAGTGTATAAACCTCCTGACTGTTGTTTTGACCCCTGGTTTGTGTCCAGGTTTTGGGAAAGGACCACCCAGATGTGGCTAAGCAGCTGAACAACCTTGCCCTGCTTTGTCAGAACCAAGGCAAGTACGACGAGGTCGAGTATTACTACATGAGAGCACTGGAGATCTACCAGACCAAACTGGGACCTGATGACCCCAATGTGGCTAAGACAAAAAACAACCTGGTGAGATGACTAAAGGTGTTCTAAAAAAAAAAAATTAAAAAAAAACTACACCAACCTGGAAAACCTGCACCTCACTGCTGACCGTTGCTTGTGCCTCATTTCATTGTGATCCTGATTGCTGTTGGTTCTTTGTGTTCTTCAGGCATCTTGTTACCTAAAACAGGGCAAGTTCAAACAAGCTGAGACTTTGTATAAAGAAATCCTCACCCGTGCTCATGAGAGGGAGTTCGGCTCTGTTGATGGTAAAACCTCCAAACGTCACATATATGCACACAATTTTGCCAGTAGTTTTCATGCAGGCTGATTTAGAATGAATAACACTGATTAGAAGGAAAAAAAAGGTTGGAATGTATTTGGTAATCCATGATCTCTTTTAATGTCAAGGTTAACAAATTCAGACTGCTGTTATATTTGTGAATTGCACATCTGTGAACAGAAAGGCAGCACTTGAGAGCAGTTTTTTATTTTTTAAATCCGTTTCTTCCTGTTATCTGAGTCCATCAGCACTGATTTCATGTGTGTCTGCAGATGAGAACAAACCAATCTGGATGCATGCCGAGGAGAGGGAGGAACAAAGCAAGGTGAGTGTCTGCACCTTTTTCTGTAGTAGAAGTGTGATTTCTCACTTTAAATTCTCTTATTTTGATTTAAAGTTGAGTACTAGACGCAAATCTTTTTAACAGTGACTTTAAATTATTCTAATGGTTTAATGGCTTTTTTGTAACATGGAATGAAAAAGATCAACTTTATTAAATCTTTAACTTTTGGAGATGATGGCCCACTTCTGATGATTCAAAATACTTTCATCAGTCCCTGAAGGGAAATTCAGTTGAGTGATATGAATACACAATTTTAATAACCAGGAATATGCTAGTGCATATCCCCCCCCCCAAGGGCCTGATTGCTTTTCCTCTTAGGATTCAAGTGGTTTTGTAAACTGATGCCTTGTCTCACAGGGGAAGCAGAAGGACAGTTCACCATTTGGAGAATATGGAGGCTGGTACAAAGCCTGTAAAGTCGACAGGTCAGTTCGATTCTCCTCACTAAAATAAAATAAAATTAAAAAGGACAATTCTCTCTCGAGCAGAAGAGAAAATGAGACAAGATGGTTTCAAATGATAATAAAAATCCTTTAAAAGAATGCACCTTCTCAGTGCACATAATCGTGGTGATGAACTCGCATAATTTGATTTCACAGTTGAATACCCAAAGATAAATTGGTGAAATAATGATTTATTTTGACCATGCCGACAACCATTCTGTTATTTCACACTGAGACCTTCGTCAAAGTATTACCTGGCTAAAACATGTACCTGGAGATGGAACATGTTAAATTTGGCCTCTTAGCAAGTCTGAATCTATTCATTTTTCACTGTTCACAAATTAGGTTTTGTGTAAAAGTGCTTCATTAACATTTTTGATTCTTCATGCTTCAAGTAAAACAAAGGAGTTTTGTTTATGTTAAAATGACATTTAGTTTAATTTGAAACGAGAGCGTGACTGAAGAACGGAGTAACACCTGGGTCTCACCAGAAAAGTGCCACTAAAATTTACATACAGAAAACTGAGTATGGACATAATCAGGCACAAGAATGGTGAAGAGAATCTGGTTCATTTCCACATTAAAACTCCACAGCTGGTCGCTGAATTTGACCTTGACACTATAACCTGTGGAGGGTGTGGCTAAACAACTCAGAGGATTTCGAAAGACATTTCAAAATGTCACGTTCTTGGAGTGGTTCATTTGAGAAGTAAAAAAGCACATTTTATTTTGACACCACTCATCCGTGTTTGAGTGCAGAACAGCAGAAAGGATGGGACATGCAAGAAATAAGTCTTTAAATGAGCAGATTACGATGTGGATGTCATGTGATCTCCAGACCCTCCTGTACATTCATGATGTCACATCTCCAGCTGAGCAGGTGATGCTCAGAAAAGCTTTGCTTCTGGTGGGACCCAACAATAAATTCAGTCATGAAGGACTTAACCCCCATATCTATAGATGGACCCCTCAGAGAAACATTGCAAAAATTATTTTGCGTCTTTTTAAAAGAAAAATCATTCAGAGATAAAACTGTTCATCAGTTTGTAACAGTTCTTAAGAAAATTCACAACCTTTTGTAAAAGAATGATAAAATATTACTGATCATCAATCTACAACATGAATATTACAAGAGTGTTGGCTTGGGTTGATTTGGAACCATCTTTATCTTAAAGACTTCTGAACTTCTCCCCTGGCAACGTATGACTATTTTGTATATTTTTCAGTTTGAGATTTATTTCCTTTTTGCTTTTAAGAACAGCCCACTTCAAATGAGCATGCAAAATTATGTATGACGAATAAGTGTCATTTCATGATTTTATTCATTTGCAACCTTTTTTCTGCCCTGATGATAATCTTATTCCTATCAATATCATTGATTTATTCAGCCCCACTGTTACTACGACCCTGAAGAACCTGGGGGCCCTCTACAGGCGACAGGGCAAGTTTGAGGCAGCTGAGACTCTGGAGGAAGCTGCCATGCGCTCCAGAAAGCAGGTGTGGGCTCTGGCTGAGTTAATACTGCAGGACCTGTGGCTAAAATGCTAAAATGTTGACATAGCATGTGATACTTAGTTTAAATGGCAGAAAAATTCATTATCTGATTTAAAATTGGAGATATGATGTACTTGCCACAAAACCTGTAGCTGAATTTTACTTTGACTGCAGCTAAATTTGTATTTCTTATAAGACTTCATAGTCTTTCATGGAAATGAGTAGTAGCAGAGCCTGTTGACTTTATCATGAATTTGGAGGGTTTCAACAGTAAACTGTAACACACCTGGTACTGGAACACACCTGATAACATTGTGTCAGTGTGAAATCAAGAAAGCTGACTTGTACAATCACAAATTTATATTTCTAGAGAAAAAAATATTCATTAAAATTTCATGTCATGTTTTGTTGAAACATTAAAAACAACCTTAATGAATTTGTTTCCCCCACTACCTGTACAGTATGAAGAAAAATATAACTAAGGTGAAATCTGAACTCAAAGAATGTGCGTCAGCTACTCTTAGACACTTTAAAGGTTTTACTCTGACACGTCTGGCTGCCAGTGTGTCATATGAGGTGTTAGTTTGCAGCACCATGTGGCAGAAGTCTCAATTAATAATTGGATTGCATGAGTTGCTGTGTGTGTGTGTGTGTGTGCGCGCACTTGTGGCACAGGTGTTCAGCTTCTGTTATAATTGGATTAGTTTGATTGCCATTTGTTGTCTTGCTAACATCTGCGTACACGTGCCTTTCAGGGTCTGGACAATGTGCACAAGCAGCGCGTGGCCGAGGTCCTGAGTGAGCCAGAGGCTCGTGAGAAGCAGCGGAGCCGCGAAAGTTTGACTTCTGACACAGTGAAGTACGAGAGTGGGCCGGATGGTGGCGAGGAAGTGAGTATGAGCGTGGAGTGGAATGGGGTAAGTACAGTACACAGCCCTCAGCATGTTCATAGGAGTCTTACCAGAAACAGATGTTTTAATGAAAGTCGGCCTCAGCCTTTATTGAAGGAAGCTGCAGTTTTATACACGCAGTCTTTATCACTGTAGCTCAATCAGGTTTTGTTGCACGTTTGTTGATGGTTCGGACCATAGGACAATGTGCATTCTAATGTCAGGGCTGTCGGACTTGGACTGCCAGGCTCATTGTGATTAACTTTTAACTGAGATGCTTTCATTACATAGCACCAAAGGCTCACAGTACCATTTATGGGCTCCAGAGTTTCAGTAGAAGATTACAACAAAAAAGGAGCAAATATGAAACAAATGAAGTCCACATGTATGACCAAATAAGTGAATCACACATACTGAATGAAGTCCACACCATAGACTGCATAACAAAAGCTTCAGCCGGGACACTGGACAGTTGCCACAAGACTGAGTGAGAGGGTGCACATGGCTGAGACCAATAAGAGTATTATAAGCATCAAGTTATTAATGTGTGTGAGATCAACTGACGAACGAAAAAGTGTTTAGAGGTATAATGTTGCCAATGAAATAAATCTTCTTTTCTCGGGATAAACGTGATGGGAGTGGAATTTACAATTCACCAACTTGTCATCAGTTAATTTAAAGTGTTGCCACACAACTGAAGTCTCCAGCATGCCGTCTTAATGGCTGAAATGAGCTGAAGCTTGACTGCAGGTATATATTTACATACATATATATATCATGATAACTATAAGGAGTGATTATCCCTACATCAGAGTAATTGGCTCCAGCTCTACCTCAACATCTGTTTTGATGCATCAGTTGTAAACATTTTTCTACATTTTTATTGCTCCCTTCAAATTTATTGCCAAATTAATAATTTGTCTTATTTCTATTCCAGGAACATGGTTTTATTAAAAAAAAAAAAATTTAAAAATAAAGCGCGCTGCAACAGCAATGTTCTGTGTTTCATCAACTTTGGCATCCTGAGCAGTTAGACTCCATCTAATTGGCCAGTTATGTCATTGACATTTAGAATGTGGACGCGTATTTAGACATTAACAGATATTTCCTTGTTTTTGCAACATTGATTTTGCACATGTTGATAATGTAATAAAGAGAAATTGTTGAAACACTGTAGCTCTAATAAACCCTATATACAATTAAACTATAAACAGACTTTCAGGGGCTTCTGTCAATAAAGATACACCGAGGTCTTGATCGTTGACTAAACAAAATATTCTAGTGAGGAAGGTTTTACATTGTGCCACAATAATAATGCTGATTGATTGGGCCACTGCAGTTGTTGACTGCATATGACTGTAAGGCTGCTTAAATTTATGACACTAGGTGACCTTTAGATTTTCATGCCATTTTAAACCGTCTCTTAAAATGTTTCCACAGCCGTAAATCTCTCTTGTTACTCTGACTAACTACCTTTGCTGCAGAACCACACTTTTTAACCAAGCTAATACAATCCATCCATCCATCCATTCATGAATGTTTTCTAAGCTTCTAGAAACTGCAGTAACAACACATACTGATGTAGGATCACAGTAATCTGCCTGCCACCTTATATCTCTAAGGTTTTCTGCTGCTTTTACAGAGTTGCTCTACTGGCATAGCAACAGTAGTCATGGTACCCTAAACAACCAATCGGCATCTTCTGCGGCACCTCTGGTTGTGGCTCAGGGAGGTTTAGTGCGAGCCTCGATGATGTCTGCATCCCTCACACTTTCAGCCAGTTTTTTGATTTGCAGCATTCTGCACACAATCTCCAGACCTGTTTAGGAGCATCTGGAAAGGGCTTAAGCTGGCAGATGTTTAACAAGATGTTGTTTGTTTTGCATTAAATCTTAGCAGGAGATGCTGTATATAAGAGGATGAAGTGACACTGTGATTACAGAAATTGAAAACAGGCCTGAAATTCTAATTGTATTAATTTTAGATTTAAAAACAAAGGAACAAATGAATTGGGATTTTATTTTTTACACCAAGTGTACAGATATTATATCGAAGAAATTGGAAATCTAAATATCAGTAGTATGTATGTGTAATTATTGTTGTTAAGCAGAAGTAAAAGAAACGTCCATCCCATGTTTATTTACAGTAGAAGGAAGCTGATGTGTTGGATGCTTGTTTGCCACTTTAGGCTTTTGAATTCTACATGTTTTGATCTCTAATCCATCTACATTAAACGGCCAAAATGTAACTATTCTAGATTTATAGTCATTCTACTGCCAACATACTTTTCGAGGGAACTGTAGCGTACTATAGAAGAAAAGAGGCTATTACAGGCATTTACGTTTGGTGGATAAAACGTACGCTTCCACTTCACTTCTTCCCTTCTGATTTGTGTTCACCTCTATGAAATGAAAGACAGTAATCACCACTTTAGCTCTCCACACATGCAGCTGTGAAACACTTCTTTTCTCACTTATGAACAGGTCTGTGACTCATCAGTCTATTCTGACTCAACATGGGCTCTGTACTGTACTCCTTTTGTGTTGGTGTTCTTCATCGTTGTACTTTTGCACATGTTTTTTATGTATTTGTTCTCTGAATTTGAGTGTTGTGCTGCTGCTTGAGAATGTAAAGTGTGACTTTTTTGTTTGTTCTTTATTTCTTTGTTTGCTCGGCATGTTTGCAGCCAGAGAGAGAATCCGTTAAACCGATGTTTATGTAACTTGTGAGCTAAAACTAAAGCAAAAGTTAAAACAAGCTGAAAAATACTTTATTATTCAGCTTTCTTGTGGTAGAAATCTCTTCAGGCTCCAAAGGACTTGACTCATGTTACATTCTAAAAGGACATATAGTGATATAGTTTCAGTGGGGAAAAACTTAATTGTACCAATCTAATTAGAAAAACTGATTTAGTTCCAGTAGATGTCTGGCTGCTCTCATGTGTTTTCCTTTTTCATCCCCTCTTTCTGTTTTGTGCTGCTTTAAGAAAATTTAACCTTATGGATTTCAACTTGTGTAAGTACGTTCCAGAATCAGACACAGTATCTGTGTATTGTCACAACTAACTGTAAAAAGGACAAAGTGCCACCTAGTGGAAAATCTGAGACTTACACCTTACAGTTGCCATTCAATTTCTCTTCAGCATCTTTTGCTTTCTTACTTTTAGAGGTTTGAATGATACAGCGGGTGAGACCCCAGACCATCTATTTTCCTTGAAGAAAGATCCCACTGTTCATTTATTAGCAGCACTGGTAAACTGGCTTGGAAATATTGTAAATGTATGTATTTATTTTTCTTTCCTAGAGCATATTTGATGATGTCCCTTTCACATTAACCAGCTGGTACAGAGACACCGTGTCTGATCTGCGAATCCTATGTGATGTTGTGTTCTGGGGTCTTTTTCATTTCTGCTTTCTTCTCCCGTTTCCCCTCCTCAACTACCTTTTTGAAACTGCCTGTCTCTCATCTAACTGACTTTTTCTCCTTCCCATCATTGTTTACATTTCTCTCTTTTCTTCTCTTCCTGCTCCGTCTGATCGATCTTAACTCCAGGCATAACTCCAGATGCCTTGTACTGGTTCTAAAAACTTGTCTTCTGCATGACGGATGCCTCGCTTCACCTCACCTCAACTGCTTCGGCTTTGCAGTTTTCTTCAGTTCTGACTTCCCCTCTCTTATTCTGGTGGGACTCTTCATGCCGTGCTGAACAAGTTCACTGATGTTACTTTGAAACCCCCTGAACCCATTAGAGCGTGTATCTGCTGTTGATGGAGGTGGAGGGCAACTGGTGTGAATTTTCTCTCTTGACGACTTCAAACTTGAGCTTCCCAGTTTATTTTTCTGTCCTTGAACCCTGCTCCTCTCCTTCCCCTAAACTGCCCTTTAGCTCTCCATCTTGGCCTGGACATTAAAATGTTTAGTTCTTCTAATGGAAATCCCACCAATTAGAATTTTTTGCTGTCTTAAAACTGAACATGAATATCATGTAAATGATGATAAATGTGCAAAGTGGTTTGTAACACACCTGAAATGATCAGTCAACTAATTATTAGTGTATGAAAATACATTTAGTGTTTTACCGTTGATTAATTGCATGATGCAGTGGGACATTTTTATTTATTTTTTTGTTGTTGTATATGAACATACTTTTTTGACACGACAGATTTGAACATGGTGCAGTTTTAACACATTATAATAATCTAGTGCCACAGATGAAGAAAAGGTCCAGTACCTTTGGACGTTGGCCTAACTGTGCTGTGAAGTCTTGTTAGGACGTTAGAAACGGTATTTTGGTCAAAAACATGGTTGAATTCTGAGGGAAGACAGAGGGAGAGTTTATTTGTGTGCACGTGTGTCGGATCTAAATCGGCTTGGAAAGTTTGAAACCAAAAACTTTACAGAGGCTTACATTTACTTATTTTTTATCTAAGTCCCTGTGTCTTCAACATGTAAAAAAACAAAAACAAAAGGTCAATATGACAAAATACGTGGTATACAGTACATAGATGCAAAACTAACTAGCTTTTGTTTGGTGCACTCACAGCATGTCTCCAACTCTGAGATGGTCAGTTAAAACCTTCCCTCTCCGTCGTTCTCTCTCTGGAACGGTTTGAGAGTTAGTTCCTCTGTTGCCATTGCAGTTGAAATCAACAGTAACGTCCAACATTTGCAGTAGTGACTAATTTCATGCAGCAGAGACTAAACACACTGTAAATAACATTGACGTAATCCATCAGCATGACCAGAAACAGTCATTGTATCTCTATAGGTTTCAGTTCCTATAAGAGTAGTGTGTCTCTAGTGTGTCTCTAGTGTGTCCCATTGTGCTCCGTCTTCAGTTTGCAGAAATTTCTGAGTAAACTGTTATATCAGTGAGGACAGTTGGGCGTTAACAAGATTCATGCATGATGGATTTCAGCATCCAAGTATGTAAGAGAAAAGCTGCAGTAGCTGATAGTTTCCAAAAAAACTGACTCAAGAAAGATTCAAGCTGGTTGTTAAAACCAAGCTTACACTTTTTGCATCTTGCCTGTTTACCTTCTGTGTATCTGTGTATAAGGGTGTATGTGGGGTGTTGCGTTCTTTGGGGTCAGGGGGTTGCAAGGAATTTGAAGTCAGAAGAATTGTTACATTTCTTGAAATTTTAGTATTTAGTTTTCTCGTCAGTCTCTTCTCAGCTCCTGCCACTAATCTTCTGCGTGTCCTGTCTCATTTGTGCATCTTAAAGCTTGTCTGTCTTAACTCCTAATAAAAGCTAAACTCTCTGCTTACCTGAAAGTGTGCCTGTCGCCTCTTTGTGTGTTCCCTCTCTTTACTGTGTGCTTTCAGAGCTCTGAGCTCCAAACCTCAGTCCCTGAAGCAGCAGCAACACGCTGACTGGGAGATCCTTTGGTCATTTTGGATCGATTAAAAAAACAACAAAACACCAGCACGCTCCTCAGTTTTCAGATCTTTTCTTTATTAATGTTTATTTGAACCATCCCAAATAGTCAAACCACATTTGCATCACAGTGTCAGAACCTTGGTGGGCTTGCAAAAGTTAGTGAATTATTTTCATTATGTGTGTATGTAATCTGTTTTATTTTTGTTGAAAGTTGGGCTTATTAAAGCTAAATGAGAAGTTTTGCAAATTGACGCCTTCAAGTTAGAATTTGCTGCAGTCTTATCGTATTGTATCTCATGTTGCAAGAACCTGATTAAAACATTTATTTCACTAACATTTTCCAGGACTAGAAGCAAAAGAATTGCATTTGATTGCCTGTCAGTTTAAATGTAGTTTTTCCATTGGTCCTGATGATGTTGAGTTTAAAACTTTGTTGGAAGGGTCTGGTCCAAGAAGGGAACTTGATTAGTAGACTTTTGGCACTTACTTTATTACTGTGTGATATTGAGTTCTGGTAATTTGAAGGTACGTGAAGCTTTGCTGAATATGCATGAAGAGAGTTGAATGTGACCCTCCACAACAGCAGGGTCCTA
>JBAMYA010000015.1:14384390-14408048 GCA_037176975.1 Arrhamphus sclerolepis
CATTCACAGATGCAATCCTCTGACCTTTTTGGTCTAATAACAGGCATACAGCCTTTTATTCCCCAGGCCGTGATTCATCTTCCTTTTCATCAATACTAGCTGCAGGTGTGAAACAACACTGACTAAAACAAAAGGTTACACAGCAAGTGTCTCACTATATGTCTACTGGTTAATTGGTCTGGCTGTTCCATGTTAAGAAAATGATAAATGTTCAGCTATATTTAAAAGTGTCTTCAAGCAAAGGTCTGGCCGAAGCACCCATTCTGGAAAGCTCTGCACACGGCATCAGCAGCAGGAGGGTGGAACAGGAAAGGCTCAGTTAAAATGTAATGTTGCATTTGTTAGCTCTTTGACCACCTAAGATGCTTTAAGAAAGAGAACTTTTGTCCACTTGGTATGAAATGTTTAAACGAGGAATTAAAGCTTCCGCCAGCAGACAGTTGTAGGTAGAGTTGCACCCATTCATTGGCTGGTGATCAGAAACCAAACCATATCTAACCCTCCTCCTGAGCTGTAAGCCAGCAAGAACAGACAACCGTTTTTATTTCTGTGGTTAAACTGGCAGCCGCAGTACTGGCGTCCCCCTGGAGCTAGTGTGCTGCAGCTTATGCAGAGGGACCTTGAATGTAGCACAGTTGTGTCAATCTGTCCCTCAGTGGTGCTGTTCCCTGAGCCATGTCACATCTCCCCTGCAGGTGAGTGACACCACACCACCACAATGAGATATGGTATTCTCTCTTTTTTGAACTCTCACACAACTCTCTCAACACCATAGTCCATGTTCAGTGTGGTGGACACAATACCAAACTACAAAGCGACAGATTTTCTCTCTTTAAATTGGATGAAAGGCTGAAAAAAATGTTGAACCCAACTGTGATATTGTGAATTAATTTAAAATATTACTTTAATGCAATAACGTATTTGTGCAAATGTGTCCAGTTTATTTCAGAATGTCCTTGTAAAATTTATAATAAAACCCTTTCCTTCCCTACTTTTGTTTTCCTCCATCACATATGAAATTAAGCCACTTTTCAGAAATTATGAGTCAATGTTTCAGTGAGCACATCAGTGGGTGTATCTGACACTCATTATTCACATTCACTAAATGAAGGTTAATAATGAATCTCTCATCAGCTACTAAACACACTACAAACATACCGCTTTCCACTCCAGCCTTTCTTTACCTTGCATTCATTTTACAGACATGCATACATAAACACACGTAAGAGGATTATGACTGAGTCCTTCAGCAGCACTTGTTGTGAGCTACCTGTTAATTCTCTGCAAGCATACAAGACAAATGACTCTGTATTCGGCTGCAAAATTACAGAAAGACAGAATAAAATAAGGTTTTACAGGTTGGGTCAGTAAAAATACTGAAATGAACCTCCATGATTGTGAGTGAACTTACAAAATATTAGCCTTATGCTTAATGTTACAATGAGCCAGCTGGCAAATGTTAAAACAAAAGCTGCTGTGGTACAAGGGGAAGAAAGAAGACTTCCCCTGAGCTTGCTCAGATTTCAAAAAGGAGAGAAAATACAGAAAACCACCGCCCACAACAGAAACTGAGTAAGGACCCCAACCTTGATAACTGAGTGACTCAGCAACCAATCAGCTGAGCAGAAAGTAGGAAGTTCACAGCAGATGAGGACTGTGGAGCATGGGAGGATTTCTTTCTTTTTTTTTAGTGGGGGGTACAAATAACTGTTTTGTTACAATGTACCATCATTTTCCAACTAATAACTTAAAATAATTTAATGTTAAAGAAAGAAAGAAAAGTATGCACTGCTTCCAGTTTCTCAAGTGTTCAGACTCTAGTAAACTGAAAACCACTGGACAGCTTGTCCAATAAATAGGCTTGCTTAATATTTAAACTTGAGCACTTATAAGTATTTACAAAATATTCTAATAAGTAAGAACAGAACAACAACAAAAAGGTGTTTCAATTATCACATAATCAGCAAAATATTTCCTAGAATACTGAATCTTAAGCTGTGAACGAAAGATAGGGAAAGAGTCAATTTTTTAAAAAACAACAACAAAAAAAAACAACAACTAATAAATGTGAATGTTGTAAATTCGCCCAGCATGGTTCCCAGACTAGAAAAAGGCGCTATAAAAGTAAGTTCTTCATCCTCTTATTTAATTTCAATGAACAGGAAATCAATCACAAATCAGCGTGTTTTGTTCAACAGAAGATATCCAAGTACCATCACAATAAATGAATAAAAACAAAAATGTAGTATTCATTTTTCAATCAACTTTATAATCATTTCTGACCTATAAAATATGATCAACTGGAGCAGTTTATATGACTGTTGATAACAGTCACGATGGATAAACGTCAGTATCTGTGATGAATCGATGAACTAGTTCAAAAATGAGATGTCTGTGTGAACCTAGAAATAGTTTAAACTGAAGAGAATTTCTCTTTCACTTCCATTCAGCAGCCAGTTTCTGTGACTGAAAATCAACTGAAGATTTACAGCAATGCAGTCATAGACAGCTGACTGTGAATGGGGATTCAAACAGTGGAAACCACTCCATAAACTCTGATTTATAGCCCAAAACATTGACAAGCATCAGAAAACAAAACCAAAGTGGCACAATAGCACAGACCAGACACAGAACGAAGAGAGGTCACAAGTTGTATTTAGTTTATTCATCTATTTTACTGCTGTGACTTAACTATCATATTTCTTACTTCAAATAATTCTCGGCACACAAAGTAGTATCAGTGGAGGCAAACATGACTGTTGACAAGTTAAGTTTGGAAATGCAAACAGGAGTCTCTGAAGCTTGGCATGGTGTGCGACACTGCACAACTCTTCGCACAGTCAGGCTAAGGGGGGTGGTGAAGAGTGAGATACAGATGAGGAAGGGGTGGGTTGTGCTTGGGACCAATGTAGCAGAGGAACAGTAAGTACTCTCACTGGGCTTTGTGCATGAGGATGAAGCCGGCAGCAGGAAGAGCAGCAATGCAAAGCATAATCTGAGTCAGCAATGTGTGGGTTGTGTCTGATACACCACAGCATTTAAAGAGAGAGGGAGAGCCTATTCACTCTTTATTATCTCGATCATTTTATTGATACAGACTCTGAAGTGGGAGGATTATTTGTTTGGCTGCTCTATTCATATTTAACATAATGAAACAAAACCATCTCTTACAGTTTTAATAGGTTATTAGTGCTCTGCATGCATATATGTTATACATATGTGTGTAGAGAGAGAGAGAATACCTAAAACACAATTATTATAAGAACCTGACATATCACCATTCAACAAACAAACAAATCAATATGATGTATCACTTACATAAAAGTAACTTTAAGACATGTGTTACAAGTGGTTTACTATCAACTTATTTTGTACTCCTTTTTTAAAAAAAAAACAAAAAGTGGTCATCGTGCTCCTTAAATTTTAGTCATATAAATGATTTTCTCAACTAACAAAACTGCAGCTAAGTCATCATATAACCACATTAACCGTTTGCTGCAAACACCAAGAAAAGGGTTCACAGATCAACTCACAAGAAGTCACTGCAGGGATGAAACACAGGAAACGACATGAGTGACTGATAATAATTATAAGCAGATTTTCTTCCTTTGTGTCTGGAGGACATGAGGACAATACACACACAATCCTATTCCACATGTCCCAAAGAGAAACCAAACTGATTAAACTTTGTATGAACTGCCTAGTAATACTAAGAAATGAGTAACAGGCTAACTATTGGAGAGTTATCCCATGACAAGCTCGCCAAATATTTCTGACAAGTTTGCCTTGGACAAGAGATTGCACATATCATTTGAAGTAGTTATGGGTGTTCTGAGCCACAGAGGGTGACTTTTTCATATGTTTTTCTCATTGCAACACTCCAAGGGCAAAACCATAAATATTTTGGATATATTTGTGCATTTTTACCATTGTAATTAAACAATTTGGGGCAGAAGATTAAAGTGTAACCAGTGCATTGGTATGGCCGATTAGGTGAGCTATGATCACATCCCACCCCCTTTAGTTGCTGTTGCTACCTCAACAAGCTATCGGCATGGCTTAGTGTTTTACAGTAGCAATCTGATGGTTTGAGTGAGGAGTAAAAGCATTGACTGTAAATACTGGACCAACTATCCAGTCAGGTGACACACAGTCTTGTACAGAAAGCCTTTAAAGCGCATTTTCCCTCAAACTGCACGGCATCATGTTGCAAAGAGATGGGACAAATTTGCCAAAGCCTAAAGTAGAGCCAATGGCAAACTGTCAGTCAAGCATGTCAAATGATGCCTGTGCATCCGATTGGTCAGCTTTATTAATTAACATACATTTATCTGATGTGGTAAAAAAAAAAAAAAAAAATCATCCTCCATACAGTTGTCACTGATGTAATATGTAAACATGAATGAAGAAAAAAATGTACCAGGCTGTAAATATGTTAAATCTGCTGTAAACTTGTCACTGTTAACATGGAATTCAATGGAAATTTGTTGTTTTGAAGCCTGCCCCTAGTGATCAGTTGAGGAACTGCAACAAAACATACTTCCTGGATAAGCTTCAGCCGAGAAGTAGAATGCTTCTTTTACTCGAGCAGCAACCAATCTATGATAAGCTGGAAAATAGCCTTAAATTTCACGCATCTAACACTAGGGAAGGAATTCATAAGATTTTATTGATACCAATGCCAATACTGACTCTGCTTTGCAATCTAGTTCTATACTGGGTTTCAGTGAGAACACAGGTATACCAGCACAGGTTTTTCTTCATCACAACTGTTTTACTGTCTCAAATTCCAAAACGAACACTGCCAGCAGGTGAGCAACACAACATCTCAGCAGGATGCAGCAGAACTCCCATGTTTTTATAACTACAAGCTACAAAGAAATGTGGGCCTGTGGCTGCATTGTTGCATGTGGAAATAAACATCTCATCTTATGTCTGATATCTCATCGCTGATTTGCTATGTACGATTACATCAGTCAGTGGATCCCAGCAGATGCAGATTATCATGGGAGAAGCTGAGATGGTTGCTGCATTTTTGTTTGCATGCAGGTTTCGGTGATAAATGAAAAGAATCAAACAAGAAGGGGACATCGAAATGTAGAGCATCATCTCCTGCCAACAACATACTCAGTCAGGTACCGAGTCAGCACCATGCCCCACCCAGCGGCTTTTCAGGGCGTATTGAAGTACCTTTACAATGAATTTAAATGACTCACATGAATGAATATAGCCCCAAAGGCTCTTCACATGCAACTTCCCAGCAGTCAGTTTCAAATGATTAAGACATTCAGGGCAGAAGTGACAGATTTATCAAAATCAAGAAAATAAACACATTTACCAGTGATTCAAGCTTTTTGGGTTTGGGGAGTGGGGGGTTTAGAAGCTTGTACTGATCTGGACAACCAGGACATCACAGCCTATAGAAACTGTTAAGTGCAGTCTACTTTCTTTCAGAAAGAATTCAGTAAATCTTAAGCTAAACATGAAGCAATACAATGATTTCACTCTGGCAACTCATTCATTTCAGAATTTTCAAAAGTGACATGGAGCTCCAAGAGAAGCAGAGGGGCATGAACATGGTGAAGGAGCCCTAACATGCCTGCTCTTTTGTGATGGTGTTGATGTGTGGGGGTTAAACATTATGTGCTGCAGAGGTAGACCAGCAGGATCCCCTGGGTCTCAGACTGTGGCTTTGCATGCATCCTAAAATCTCAAATATTCAAAGACACTTCCCAGTCTCTCTAGTTTCCCAGCTGTGACTCCCACACTGAGATCCACTGTGTCCCAGAAGCCGTGTGCTCAACACAGGCAGCTTTCACCACACTTCTCAGCCCACTCTGAATATCAATGAGAGTACACAGCCACTGTCACATGACAATCCAGAGTCATCATCCAGACTTTCTCAGCCTGGTGTCCCACATAAGTATATTTCTACCAGCTGACAGGCTGCTCGTGCGTTCATAGTTCCTGTCGCTTTGATCAAGTTATCTCATTTGCAGGTGGCTTAACCTGAAGAACCAGTTACCCTATACATTCCTGTCAAACCAGCACTCAGTGACAGTTAATGTGCTTACAACGACTAATTCCTGACATCAACATAAACATGGACCACACAACAGTCTAATCACTTTCTAAAACATGGCTCCCCAAATCATTTAACGTCATCGGTTTGAATGCTCGCGCTCTGGAGTGATGGGACATTAATTTCTAACAATGCAGTTAGTTAGCTAATTAGAAAAGTCCAAGAATTACACGGAGCCCTTCTTACCGTTCCCTGGGACATTCGTTGCCAGTGAAGCTTTACTGTTTGGTTCCTCTTTGCCTTCTTAACGATGTAACGCTGGTTCCTTTTTTTTTTTTTTTTAATCAACAAAACGTGTTAGTATGTGTGGAAAATATTCAAAGACAGAAGTATTTCCTGCGTTTCTCCGCTTGCTGAGGTATGTTTTTTCTTGTGTGTGTTGAATGACGCCGGACTTGACCACATCGACCGCAGCTACATGTTAGCCACCCAGCAGCTATCTGTCAAAACACCGACTTCAGTGGGAGCCGCTCCGGAGAAGCCCGCTCTCCGCTCCCGCCATGACCGCAAAACGCTCCGTGAAGCTCGTCTGCCAGCGTCAGAGGGGTGGCTTCAAAAGTTGCTCGGTCCAGTATATGACAGCTCTCCAGTCCGCTGGCTGACTGACTGCGTGAGGCGTGAAAATGGCGTTAACCGGCGTCCCCGCACTACTCCCCCTCCTCCCACCCGCTGCAGTGACGTCACCCTACCCGGATTAAAGGCAAAGGCGAAACTGCGGTGCGAGTTAAGCAGCCAGATTTATTCACTGCAGTCTCAGCTGCGAAAAGCAGAAGTACTTTCAGTGTTTCATTCAGGATGGTTACACATCATCTTTACAGATTTGACTTAAGACAAATATATAATATAACTGGTATTTGTTGAAGATGAGCAGCAACATTTATTCAAATACATTATTATACATTTTTGCTCAGTGTCAAAATACTCACATTATTGACCATTTGCACAAAGTTGTGATCACAGGAATCCGTTCAAATCGCGATTTAGAGCAGGGTCAAAGGTAGTAATTTGAATTCCTGTCTGCACAAAAATGTGCAAAGAGCTATTGTATTTCAGTTTGTGCTGTTAACAAAAGGATAAAAATAAAATAAATGCATTAAAAATATCGGGAAAACTCAAAAATGCACAACCTTGCATAAAACATCAATATGCACAGAAAAAGAACGAAATGTGCAAATAAAATCCCAAAGTCAAAAACAAAAATAAACAAATATATCTAATAAATAAAATACAAGAATGAAAATGCACTATAATAAAATAGATAAAATAAAATAAAAGGTATGTAAATACATATGCACATTAAAAACCAAGTTATGATGAAAAAAATGTTTCTTCCATGTTTCTTTGCATGTATTTTTTCTGGTTTGTTATATCAATACTTGTGGAACTGATATGATCTTTTTTTATTTATTTTTGCTGTGTAACATTGGATCATGTTACATGTTCGTCCCAGTACAAGTAAACTTCTGAAGATTTTAATTTAAAACAAAGCATTATATCTTATGAGCACTTTATTTTGTTTGACAATATTGTAATTATGTAAAGCAACAAAAGCTGTCAGATGATTGTAGTGGATAAGGAACTGCAGTTGATCATAAATTAGAACATTCAGAACCTACAACCGATATAATCTCGCTCATGTCAAGTTTTAATAAATAAACATATTTCATCAAAAACGTTGTTGATTATGCAAAAAAAAAAACAGAAAAACAACTAAATCATTAATCGTAACAGAGGTAAAATGTTTAATTAATAGGTAAGATTTGGAGTCATATATCAGCCCTGGTAGTGGACTGAGAATATAAATTGACTTTGATCTAAAATCTAAAAGTACGAAAACAGCACTTAAATTAAATATCTGAATAAATTACAGACTAAGTATAAAAGTGTCAGTTAAACATAGAATAACAATGAAAAATAAACCCAAACTCCACCACATATGATTTGTGAACATATATAATTTATTGTCAAGTCGTAGTTGAGCTGTTTTTCTTCCTGCTCAGTCTCTCAGTAACCGTCCTCCACGTGCTCTTGAGGGCAACTCGGGCCATAAGCAAGGTGATGGTGAAGTTCCGTCGGTACCATTCTCTAGATGTGGGTAACAAAGAAGAGAAAGAGAATAATGCTAACATCTGACACAGCGCAGATATAGTGTTTCTCCACTACATGGCACCGTACAGCTTGTTATGGGTAGCAGGCATTTTGTTCTTTTTGTTGGTTCCTGGCTCAAACTCTCTGATTATTCTTCTTGTGTAGACTATCCAGTAACTGTTCAACAGTGGGTTTTTACATCAATATTTAATATTTATTAAGCGTACTTGGAATCTCAGCTGAGGTAGAACAAAGAAAAAAAAGTTCAGTTTACATCAGCTGCAACACGAGGAAAAAAAGCAACCATCACCACGTATGGTGTGACAGAAGAATGCTATTGGGATGATGTCCTTCTGCTTATCATAAAGATTTCAATACACCAAACAGACTATGACAGTCTTGGGGAAGAAAAAAGGTGGACTATGCTCCTGATACATTAACGAGGAAAAACAATCAGAGGTTTGAGTTTGTGACGCTCACATAAAAAAATGAAAGCAGATAACACTCGCTGGTGTGTGTGGGCAGAAACCTTCCCAAAGTCAACCAATCTGCAATGCAAAGAAGGCTCTCCCAGGTGTGCTATGTTTGTTGTTCTCTGTGCAAGGTGCTCCAGCACAGCTCCTGCACTGGGAGAGGGACCTGCCCACCCACCACCACCACCACCGTCTGAGAAAAACAACTCACTTGTTGTAATTTGCATGTCGTGTTCTGTTTGTGTCCAGGAAGTTTTTGTAAAACACAGCCATCTCTTCACTGTTGAGAGCCCGCCGTCGACCTGAAGGAAGAGAGAGAAGACTCAGCAGAATATAACATAATTCCAGAGGGATATATATTACCCTTGAAGAAGACTGGCAACTATAAAAAGACATTCCTGTCTACAGCTGTCTCTGAACGGACTCAATCCTACAGAAATCTGTAAGATAGAACCACCTCAGTGAGAATTTAATTTTATCTTAACATCCAGATAAATCAGGTCAGAAAGCAAACAAGTTCATTAACTGTACGACAAAAACAATGCATGTCCTCACCGTCCTCATCACGTAATGTCAAGCCCTTTGCCTTTAGCTGTGAAATGATGAAAGCTTCTTTTTCCTGCAGGAAGAAAAAAGTATTTTACAAAAATCTGCTTCTCATTAACAATAAAATATCTTGACAGTAAATCATATGATGTTAGGCTGCAGTTACAGATTATAAGGCTGCAACAACAGTCTAAAAAGAGTTTTGTGTGTTGCTGCCCTCTGCTGGTGAAAATAGGACCTAACACATGGCGCTAGTTCTCTTATGAAAACGTTTATCTTTTATCATTTTTCCCCGTTTCTGTGACATCACCCAGAAGCAGTCCAAGGCAAGTGTCTGACTTTAGGAAAACACTCATAAGGCCTATAATTCATTTCAACCTTGCTGAAGCTGATGTTCTGATTGGTCCAGAAGTTGTGATTCCAGTCCGCAGTCTCCTGCCTCAGCTTTCTCAGCCGCTTCTCCAGCTCCGATTCATTTTCAGGGATGTGGTAAATTATTGGCCGCAGGTTTGACAGAGGGTTTGGCGGGCCGATCCAGTCGTATTTGGAGCTGGGCTCCGGACTGAAGGTAGAACTCTATGTAAGGAGAGAGGAGGGAATTCATTTCATCATTTCATTTGAAACTCCTGTTTTCTGTCTGAAAAGAAAATTAGACTTCTACTAACTACATCACAGATCTCAATCTTTAACAAGCATTTTCTTCATCATGCACGGCTTCCTTAACATGTGGAACACATTTTCTAAAACAGCTTCCAACATTGCCATCAGATGTGTCCTTCGTGTTTTGGGTAGAACAGAGTAGCCTATAGGTTTAGGTCATCCAGGATTGGTCCAACATTTATGATAGATTAAGTAGACAGAGCTTTCACTTAGGTGGAGGATGTTTAAAGATACAGCATGTCATTAAAGGGTTATTATCCACCCTCATGAGCAACAACAATACATTGGTTTCAATCAAAACAACACTCAGAAATCCAGTAAGAACATACGGTTTGCTTAGCACAGGTGGATAAGGGGAAGGCAGTGAGTGAGAGTTCAGCTTGTCTAAGCAGACCCCGGCGTGCTGCAGCAGGTGACCATATTTGATAGACCTTATCTTCAATGTTGCAGCAGAGAGGAAAGGTGAGCATGACACACTGAACAGCACAGGTGTAATAATGTGAAACTCTGCCAACTCAAATAACATGCAAATTACCTCCTGAGTTTAAAGAGTGTCGTAATCACTGAAGATATGCCCCTAAATAAAACTTGTAATTTAGACAAACTGCGTAAGAGGTTGCACTTTCCACAGAAAGGCGTCACCAGGGTTCAGCTGAGTCTCTGGTCTTCAGAAGTCTGCTTATCACTCTTCAGCACACGTCACCAAGAGAAGAGCAAAGATGAGAAAAACCAGATCCATGGCTCAGAGACCAGGAAAAAGGTACGACAAACAGATCTTTAAGCACTGTACACCTACAGCCTGATGTGCTTATATTCAAACATCTGGTTTTGGAAGTTTCAGTCACAACTTTCTCTTTCCAACAGTTTGTCATCCACTGCATTTATTAATTCTCAGTTTATACTGACTGTATAAACTCCCTAGATTTCTAAGGCATACGTTAATATTGATTTTTATTGTGTCATGGGCTATTTTTGTTATTTTGTTTACATTGTGCTCTTTTTCAGTGTTCCAGCTCTTAGAGCAATAAAGGCCACTTTATAACAAGTCCAGATCAAAAACCACAACACGCAGTATACTCAATCATGGATCAAATTATGTATTAGACTGTAAAGAATGTATTAAATGCCGTTTCTGATCTGTGAAAACTTTTTTTAATAGTGAAAATGCAATTTTTTTTTTTTTTTTTTTATGTTTTGACATTCAGATCACCTAAAACCAGGTCCCAAATAAAAAACACAATCCCGAGACTGCTCAGTCCTGGGTTAAATTATGTTTTAGATAGTACAGAATATATTAAACACAGTTTCTGATTTGTGAAAGCTTTTTCTTTTTTGTGGAAATGGAAAACTGGCCTATTTTCATCCTTTTTTGACAGTCACCACCAGCTGCGAATCGGAAGCTGACTTCCGCGTTGTAACATATAGGCTATAGGTTATAGGTTATAGAAAGGTGTGATACGGACCTTTGATGAATTTTTCTGCTTGGTTGTCTGTTTGGAGCTACAGAGGTGACGGATCACCACAAACAAGCCGTGAGGACGAAGAGGAGTGACGCTCCTCCATGTTGAACGTCCCGCTGCAGCTGCTGCTGCTTTTCTGGCGGCCATTTTAATTAACCGTGATTTTAAAATACTAAAAAACGATTATTTAAATAGAATAAATACATTCGTTGTATCTGAAAAGCAGTTCAAGCTGCTGTTACGGGAAAACCGGGTCTCATGTTGAATCGTCTCGTGTCCTTCGGTGTGTAAACCTCAACGTGTGGTCACGTGATCACAACAGGGCGGGTACGTTCGAAAATGGGTACGCTCGAAAACATCACCAGTGCAGGCCTCGATTTAAGAACGCTACTTATGTACAGGTAGAAAGAGGGGTCAAAATCCATCCATTTTGACAGATGATCGATACTCTAAATAAACTTTGATTTCTATTGTCTCACCTTTCTGTGTGACTAAGATAGAACAGATAAAAACAACTGCAAAAACCAATAACAACGCATATTAAACACGTCAGAAGGATGCACATTAAGATAAGATAAAAATTTGATTGATTCCACAGCAGTAAAATTTACTTGTTAGAGCAGCTCACAAGATAACATAAAGTACAAAAAATATATTGAGTTGAAAACAAATAGTTAATTTAGCACTAAAATAATTACAAGCACATTACATTAGAATGACACTTCAGAGCCACACTTATGACACATCAGAAGGACTTTTTAACAACACATGGCAGAAATGCATAGTAAGGACACATTAACATGAGATATCAGAGGGACGCATAGTAGGCTAACAACACATCAGAACAACAAATTAGAATGATGCATCGTAACAATATGTACTAACATAGTAGCTACACATAGTAACGACATGTTTTAAGGACACATAATATCAATATATTAGAATAACAAATCAGAAGAACGTATAGAACAAATAGAAGTGTAAACCAAAGTTGAATAGATAAAACGAATGTTGTACCAAATGAGCAATCAACATAGATTTTGTCGCTGTTAAAAGAGCTTTCTCGCAACGAAACAACTGATTTAACCACTGAAATTAAATAAATTGACAAATGACAAAAAAAAACGCTTCAGCATATGTTTTGGCACAAATGGAACCTCATATATTTGTGTTGCTGTTTAACTTTTTTGCATGCTTTTATTTTGTTTGTTATATGTATATAGAATTATGCAATTCCAACCATTTTATGGTCCCATTGTTTTCCACTTAATAGTTATCTCCTCCGCCTCTGGTATTTCGCCCCAACAACATGACTAAATGGAGCACACCCAATGTTGGACAACAAAAACTTACAATGTTTTACAATTATTAAAAGCGTTTATTCCTTATTTAATATTTACACTGCTAAACTTTACATCTACTAAACAATACATGTTATTTGATTTTCCAAATGATCGAAAAAACACTTGTATAATGTTGTAATCCAGCGCTACTGGGAAAAACCAACTCCGTGTTAGTTCTTACTTGTGAGCAGGAAACTAACTAGAGAAAGGTAGCTCGGTGGGCTAATGTTCAGCTTTAAACAGAGGTCGTGTGTACTTTTTAGCACCAGTTCAGATGGCTGTACGTTGGCTGTGCAGGTAAGAGTGGGACTACTTTATTACTGAGCAGTGCTGACGTATTCAAAATGACAATCCGGTAGGTTTTTCTAGCCAAGGTGGGGCAGAGTCAGGTGATCAGCGACGGCGCTGACACACGCACACACAGCGGCTTTTACAGTTTACTGGCTGCGTTTGGTGTTTTCCTAGACCCAGCCCTCATTTAAACACCACTTAAGCTTCATGTGCAGGTTCATTTGTGAACTAAGTTGCCGTGAAACAGCGGAACAGAGCCTGGTCGCGGCGGTGGGAGGGGCGTCAGTCCGCCACCGTCGCTGGTTTGGTGCTGAGGCTGACCAGAGCGTCGCCTCCAAACATCCACATCTCCGTCGCTTCGGCTCGTGCACACTCGGACGCCCTCTTATCTCCACGAGCTGCCCTGCTTTGGCTGATGGAAACAGGGACCCGTCAAAATGTGCGCGAATGTGTTCGGAGTCTTGAAAAGGTGAGCCAGACCCCGCCGGTGAGGGAGACGTGTGCGTGAGGAGGATGCGGCTGACCGCGTCTGGAGATGCTCTGAGGGGCTCCATCAGATGGTGATGTGGGGGTGTGGTGGGTGCTGGTTGTGTTACAGCTCTGGTAATGTGCACATCCTCCAGAGGTAGATGCCCTGACCCCCCCCCCCCTCCCAGCGCTCCGATCACGCTATTCCTGTGGTGACATAATGCGCAAAGCCGTGCAGCTCGTGTGGAGCTGGTGGAGGTGTTTGGTGGAGGTTTAAGTAGGAGCTAGTGGATTTCATGCTACCTGCAGCCCTGACAGCCTTCATGCAGTGTGACCGAGTGGATGTGGAAGACTGTTTGCTGCTTAAAAAGAAATCCCTCAAAAAAACAAAAAACAACCTATTCTCAACCGACCACATCATCAACTACAGCTTTTTTCTTTTCTTTTTTTCTTTTTAATTTTCCTTGGGTTGTCTTAATCAACCCAGGGAGGAGGTGTTTGCCAAGCTGGAGTGGAATTTGGAGAGATTATCCTAATAAATACTCACATTTGGAAGCTACAACCTGGCGTGCTCATCCACTATTCTGGAAATGGCCAGCCCCTCCTCCTCTTACATAAAAGTATTAGGGAATGCTGATACATAATCCTGTCTGTTCTGATAAGTGTTATTGATGATGTGGAAAAACAAAACAAAAAACGAATGTGTCTAGTAACAGTTATATAGTGATCTTGTGAGCATTAGCTGATAAGGACTCCTTATCAGCTAATGCTCCTTAGAGACACGTTCTAGTACTAAATTAATTTGTGTATTATGTTCACCCAGCAGATAGAGAACGTTTGCTTTGATGGTGCTACACATTTCCTTAGTTCAGTTTTTTGCTCTCACCTTCATTCTGTTTGTCTGAATCAAGAATAGATTTGTGCGCTGGTTTAGATTCTTCATCATCCAGGTCACGGTTATCCAAAAACCTGAATGGAAACCTGCTAAATTCATGTTCTTTGTAGAGAGCTTCAAGCTTACATGCCACTGTTAGGACATAAATATCATGTAAATCGCAAAGTCACCTGTAAATCACTGACCCAACAGCTGCCTGTGCTTGGTTCTGGGGGAGGTCACTCTAGACACGGACTTTTCCTTGTAGAGCCATTTTGTTGTGAAAACGTTGTGGTTTTATTTTGTGTGCGTGTGATTGTGAGGTTTTTCTTTGAGGTAGATGCAGAGTGAGTTGCAGAGTGTGAAAACTTGGCCCAGTAATTGGACAACTTATTATTAAATCTATCTGCATATTTTCACTGCATGTGAACTTTGATGAAACAACAAAAGCATCGGTGCAGAAGATGTATGGAATATACAGTATTCTCTGTTTGATCCTGGAGGAGTTTCTTAGCTGGGATATCCGCAGGTTTCAAGTGTTTGTGTTCCTGTAGATTCTCCTCTGTTTAGGTGGAGACAGTCTCAGCCCAGTGGCGTAAAGGTCAAAAGCAGATATCTGCACGTGTGTTTAAATCTCCTGCATACCTCTGTCCTACTCAGTACTTTTCACATCCACTGTCGTCCAGTTTTAGTGGGCTTTTAGAAATCGTAGTCTCAGTTTCCTGTCCTCAGTGTAGTCTCTGTTGCTTTGGCCCGTCTGCCTTGACTTTTAATGTGTTGTGCGCTCAGAGATGGTAATTAATGGTTATTTAATTTACTGTTGCCTTTCTGTCATCTCCAACCAGTCCGTCTGTTCTCCTCTGACATCAACGAGGCCTTTCTTTCTGAGAGCTTCCGCTCACTGGTCATTTGTCTTTTTCAGACCATTCTCTGTTAACCCTAGAGATGGTTGTGTGTGACAGTCCAAGAAGATGGAGGATATATAAAATATTCAGACCAACCTGTCTGGCACCGACAATAATGACACTTAAACCGCACTTCTTTCTCATTTTGGTATTCTGTTTGAACCTCAGCTGGTCGTCTTTATAAGTGAATGCACTAAGCTGATGCTGCGCGATAGGCTGAGCAGATATTTACATCAATGTGCAGTTTGGCAGGTTTATGTAATGCAATAGAGCTCTTGCGTCTGGATACTGAAATTATGCTCCACTGAAGTTGCACAGATTTAATTTGACTAAACATGTTACTTTCACTGTGATGGACTGGAGACCTGTCCAGAGTGGACCCCTGCCTTTCGCCTGAAGTAAGCTGGGATAGGCTTCAGTAGACCCCTGTGACCCTGCACAGGAGATAGCGGGTATAGATGATGGATGGATGGATGGATGGACATAACTTTCAAAGGAAAGCAGCATCATCAAATAACAATGTAAGGCTTCAAAGCAAAGGCAAAGTGACAATGCTGAGCTAAAACATGAGTTCATTTGTCCATGACCTCTACGAATCTACGTCCCAGTTTTCAACAGAAGAGAGGCCACCCCTCTGGTGATGGACAGGTCAGCAGACAGGCCACACGTAGAGGCGAGCAAGCACACCCAGCTCTTCTATGGTTAATGTAGAATTACACTTGTGTTCAGACTGTTGGAGGAAGCTGGAGCATCTGGAAAACCAACCCAACCATGCAAATCTTTTATTTTATTTTTCAATCTCCTCATGAAAGTTAACATCGGCCAGCGCATCTCAGCACTGCCTGTGCAGTTGGCAGGTTGTCATCACGTTCAGTGCCCTGGACGTCTCTATATGTGACAGCAAGCTGAAGAAGCAACACTTTGTTTAAGCGTCAGAAGGAATCAGTCACTGGTGCGTCATAACCATCTTCATAGTGTGTCAAAAGGTCAGAATTTGTGGAGCAGCCTGTGTTTTCTGTGTCTTAAATATTTGTTGAGTATTTTTTGGGTGGGGACAGTGAATGAAATGTAAATTAAAAAAGAGGAAATGTACTTTCTTTAAGTGGCACAATTGTGCCGTTTTGGGCTCAGTTTGCACTCTCACAGACATGGAGGGGAAATCGCTTTCTTAGTCCTGAATCACCTCTGCCGTGATGTCACTGAAGCTCATCATTGCTGATGTGTGTGATGGTTCTGCAGGCGGCACACCGTTGTTGGGAGAGAGAACCAGGACAAATGTTCCATCTAATGGAATTGAAGATAATATTTTAACATAAACAAAGGTCTTCTTTGCTTCTTTAAAAAAAAAAAAATTAAGGTTATCTTGAATGTAGTGGCTGGAAGCCACCTCGAAAGGTTAGGACAGGGCAGGGCAATGTTTACCACTGCTCTTACATGTGGGAGCTGAGGAAACCAGTTCCTGGAGTTTTGGAAGAAGAATAATATCCTGTTCCTGTCTGATAAAGGAGTCAAGCTGCTCAGCAGTGCTGGGTCTTTACTGTATTGTCAGTTCATAAAAGGTGTGGACTGCAGGCAGGCCAGTGCAGCTCCTAGACTCCTCAGCTACAAAGCCATGCTTTTGAAATGCATGCAGGTTGTCTTGCTGAAAGATGCAAGGCATTCCCTGAAAAGGACACTGGATGGGAGCAAATGTTTCCTCTAACAATCCCATAGACATTTCAGCATTGTTTTCTCTTCAGATGTACAGGCTGTCCCTTCTGTAGATACTAATGCACTCCCATACCATAAAAAAAGCAGGTGCCAATAAGAAGCTGGATCTGACAACAGCACAGTTTTCCACAGTTTTCTGTCCTCCTCTGTCTATTTTAAATGAGCTTTAATGCAGAGAAGTCAGGGGTGTTTGTGAGCCACGTCCACATATAACTTCTCTATTGTACAGTAGAGCTTTAACCTCCACTTCTGGATGGAACGGTGAACTGTGTTCCCAACCGTTTCTGGGATGTGTTTCTGAGCCCATGTAATCGTTTCCATCACAGGATGGGCCTGTTTTCTGACAGTGTCACCTGAGGGCCCACAGATCACAGGCATCCAGGACGGATCATCAGTCATGTCTTTTCTTCACAGATTTCTCCAGATTTTCAAAATGTCTTGATGATATTATGTACAGTAACTGATAAGATGTTCAGAGTCTTCACAGCTTTACACTGATGAACGTGATGCTGAAATGGATTCACAATTTGTAGATGCAGTTTTTCATAGATTGCTGAAATGTCTACTTTAGCATTTTATATGTTCTCTATGTTGTGAGTAAAATACAGAGTAATCCACCATCCGACGCTTCTAATCCATATAACATAAAGAGCCCTGGGGCTATGCTAGTCTGTGTTCATTGTTTTGACTTTTCTTTCATCCTTTTTTTAACTCCAGCCTGTTTGGAAAGCCCTTTGATGGAGGGAAGAGGATGGATCATGGTGGTCCGCAGGAGCATCAACAACATCCGATGCAGCAACAGCAGCCATGTCATCCGCAGCACCCTGCGATGATGCGGCTGTACGAGGTCCAGAAGGAGGTGTCGTCTCTCGGGCCGCAGGTCTGCACCTTCAGTGGCCTACAGAATGACCGGGAATACAAGCGTTTGGAGCGGGAGCTGACCCGGCTGCTGTTGGACGTGGACCAGGTGGACACAGAAGGCAAGCTAGAGCTGCAGGGAGCTCGCAAGAGAGCCGCACAAGAGGTGGAGGGTCTGCTGCGCTATCTGGAGGAGAATGCCTCACATCCATCCCGTGTGGCCATAGAGCAGCTGATCAATGAGGCGAGGCAGCTGGTGGATGAGCGCGTGGTGGCACCACAACGCACTGGCGGGGTGGCTGAGATCAATGACGAGTTGGTGGATGCTCTTCAGGCAGTTGTGCTGAGGCTCACCCAGGTTAAGACCGAGGGGAGGGTCCCACTCCGCAAAGCACGCTATCGGGCGCTAACACGCTTATGTGCTGTGCAGGATGTGCTTGAAGGGTCCACGCAGCATCAGACCCTCTCCTTACCGTTGTCAGGGGATACCCATGAGGCCGTGAACGCCATCAACCAGGTGATGGTGAAAGTGAGCGTGGCACGCAGTCAGCTTGTGGCTCTGCTGATGGGTCTGAGTGGGAGGGACAGCTGTGCCCACCTGTCACGTATCCTGACAGAGCTGCAGGTCGAGCTGGACGCTCTGGATGTCTCTGGGAACACAGCAATTAGAAATTATAGGAAGCAAGTTGTGGAGGAAATAAATGGGCTTCTGAAACATCTGGAACTGGAGGGAGAAGGAGACGATACGCGCAGGTAGGCATCAGTGATGCAGCATGAAGTTATTCAGACCTGCAGATTTATATTTATGGTTTGTCAGTCCAGTTCTACTCCTGTTAGATTCTAATTAAATCTAATTTGTTAAAGCCCATTTAAGATTCAATTAATTCCAGTTCATACTGTCAAAAAAGAACAAAATAACCATCCAGCTAAGACACCAAACAGATCAAATCTTCACTTGAATTCAGTCCCCCGTTCTGAACATGCACAGTAAATATAATAAATGAAATTTAAAAAGTGGTATGACAAGCAAGTGTCAGTTAAATGAGAAAATAGAATGACATCACTAAAATAAAAAATAAATAAAAATCATTGAAAGTTGGTTTGGATTTTTTTTTAGTATCTGCCTAAAATAACATATTTAAGGGGGGTTATATGTTCTCATCTTACTTCCTGTATTAATTGTGATCCTCTTCCTGGCATGGCAGACGTAATTTCTCCTCTGTGAACGTGAACCCTCTTCTCACAGCAAAGCAGAGCTTATTTATGTATCAGGAAATGATGGTTTCCAGTCTGGCACTTGTGTGATAAGCCAGGATTAGACCGTGGTGGTAGCGTGCTATCTTGCTGTCATTTAGTTTGTTACTATGCTCCAATAAAGGTCTGTTTCCAAGACAGTAATGATGCCAGATTGTGTGGGAATGCAGGGAGCTGCACAGCTTATAAACACCTTTAAGGCCATACACAGTAAATAAAATTAACTGGACTTTACTTCTCACTGGTCAGGGGTTCCACTGAAGATCTTAACTGGGGTATTAATTATAAAAAAAAAAAGCATGAAAAGAAGCTGTGAAGAGAGGGTTGTATAGGTGGTTTCTAACAGCTGGATTTAATCATAAAACAAGCATACACAGCATTAGAATGAGGACTGCTATTGACTCACTGGGGTTCAGGGAAGTTTGATTCACTGTTTGTCTCTGCAGATACGATTTGGCGCAGAACAACTCCATCCGTGAGATCGAGGCGGTGCGGGCTCACGTTTCCCAACTACGAGAGGGTATCTTGCAACACTGTGCGATGGGCGATCTGGGATTTAGGCCCAAAGCCGAGCTGCAGGGCCTCCTCACGCAGCTGGACCAGGTGGACACGGCCAAGAACCCGTGCATTAGAGAGGCCCGTCGCCGCGCCGTGGTGGAGGTCCAGGCTGTCATCACCTTCCTGGACCTACGCGAGGCCTTAGCCCGTCGCCAATCGGGCCCTGATGAGCACCCGTCACATAGGGCCGTGTGGCTGGTCTTGGGGAGCCTGTCTGACCTCCAGGCCCAGGTTCTGGGCTTTGACGGCAAGCGGGTCGACAAGAGCTACATGATGCTGGAGGAGATGCTGACCAAGCAGCTGCTGGCGTTGGATGCGGTGGATTCACATGGCGACGAGATGACCAAGGTGGCGCGGAAGCAGGCGGTGAAGTTTGCCCAGAACATTCTCAACTATCTGGACATGAAGACAGACGAGTGGGAGTACTGACCCACTGAACTACACGTGTTGGTTGGGACATCGCTGCTGGAACCACAGAGCTGATAATGGGTGTAAATTAAAAACTAGTATGTTATCATTCCACAGGCTGTAAATATTGACTAAAAGTACCCAGAAGGCACTGCGGCAGCGCTTTTCTCACGTCTGTTTATGGTAGTTGTGGCCAACACAGAACTCCTTTTCTGAAACACATTTTGACTATTTTGTGTGTGTGTTTTTTGGAGATTGTGTGTGTGTGTGTGTGAGACTTGTCGTCTGTTGTCCTTGTTGGCTGTAGAAGCTTGCTGTCTAAGCCCTAGATAATGCTCTTTTTTTGTCTTCTCTTGTTTGCACTTGATACGGATAGATCGATAAGTGTGACTCACTGTTGAGCAGCGACTTCCCTGATAAATCAGTCGTTACTGATGCGCACGTCAAGTACCACGACCCAGTTAGGAAGCCGCCCACAGCAACCACGAGAGAAAAAGCTTTTGAAACCAGCTGTTTCACCTGGTGAAGAAAAAAAAAGTTAGATTTTGATGTAGCTTGTACAGAGAAAATCAATTCTACGAGGTTCCCTGTCGCAAAGGAGGTACCAAGATTATTAAACGTTTAATCGGCACCAGCTAATCTGCTGATCACTGTGCTTTTGAACATCGGAGTGAAATTTTGGGGCGTTTTGACAGACATCAGCTTGTAGTCGAGCCAAGTAGTCTGTGTTTAAACAGATTCGTTTAGAGAGGGAACAGTGGGACTTCGCTCTACCCGATCTAAGGTCCCCCCCCACTCTAACCATTTATCCCCTTATGATACCAGTTGGGTCTCTGGTATCATGGCAACTCTCCAAAAGCAGACGATCTAATGAAAAAGGAAATGAATGGGCATCATTTTTGAAAGGTAGAAGGCTGCTGGAGGAAGTTAAAGCGCCATGCGTCCTTGCTGCTTGTGTATTTGAGTGTCTGTAATCTGTTGACAATGTTTGTCCTGACTGCGTATAATCACACCAAGCTATAAATGGATGAGGAGTGAGTGCAGAATACAGGAGAGGAGCACACTTTAGCTGTTGTTGCCGCACTGTAATTTTTTTTATTTTTTTGTTTCCAACCCACTACTTTCTACTGAGTGTGATTTAGGGAGGTCTCTAGGAAGAGGAAGAGGAAGAGGAAGGGAGGCTGTGGCGATGACGTCCACTGGACTGACATATCAAGGCTGACGGAGCGACAGTCAGGCCCTGCGTAGTAGAGCACTGATGGAGATCACAGTTGACGTAGCCTTCTAGAAATTTCTGAGCTGCTGGAAAAAGTTGGAGGAAAAAGAAACGACGAGTGAAGAAACGTGAATCTCTGTGCCTTTAATTTTACCCTTTGAATCAGTTTATAAGGAGCAGCGAGAATAGTGTGCAAGCTTTTTTATTTTTTATTTAAAATTAAGTATCAATGCACAAAAATGAGGAAACTAAAGCACTGAATGTGTTTGTGGAGAGCATGTTGGTCATTTGCACTGGTCAGAAATCTAGGCTTTCTACAGTTGTCCTGATGCAGAACTGGTCAGTAATTTTTAATATTGTTCCCTGTCAAGATGTCCTCAGCAGACGCCACCAGTCGTCCTGTCATGCCAGGAACTAACTCACGGATCCAGTAGTGCTTTTGCCCTGGCAGCAGTTAGGTGACAGTCGCAGAAATACAACTGACAAAACTGCACAATCAGACAGTTAAATGACCTCACAGCTGAAGAGATGGATGGTCCTGCTGAAGAAACAGACACGTCCAGATGATCAGGACCTTTCTGGCATATCATGTAATCTCTACCAGCAGATCTCTCACACACACACACACACACACACAGCTTTAAATCAGGCCCTCATTTTTGCAAATCTTCTACTTTCTTCAGCGTCTTCAGTGTGTGCTGCAACTCATGGCATTCAGAAAACAAAAACCTAAAATTGAACAATGTTAAATGTGAAAACTACAAAAACCAACCAACAACAACAACTGCTTAATGGATTATGGAGATCAAATGTTTTGATAACAAGGGTACATGTTCCATCCTGGTCATGGATTAAAATGACGTCTGCTGGAAAGGATCTGACTGGCAGCTCAGGAGCTAAAGAGTCACATGTTGTGATGGTTTCCCTGTTACTCAGAAGCGACTAACACACCTAAACCAAAGCAAATGTTTGTTGTTCATTCTAGTTTCCACTGAACGCCCACCGACCTTTTTATTTATTCATTTCAAACCTGTTCTCCGCTGCTATTGGAAGCATTTTCTGTCAAAAAGGCTGCAGCTCGGCCTCCTGGGTGTGAAGCCGACTCATCCAGGAGAAAATTAGTTTCAGCAGTGTGGCCAAGCTGGCCTGCTTGTTGTTAACCTCATGCTCTCTGACCAAACCAACCCGCACACACCTTAAAGTTCACCTCTGTAACATGTTCCATGTACACATGCATGTCTGCTCCCGGCAGCTCGCTGCATTTCTTTACATCGCTTCCTTTTTAAACTTTTCTTTGAATAATTGATAATGTAAAGTGTCTCAAAGCCATACAACCAAACAACTTTCTACTCTGTGGTTCATACAGACTTAAAAGGCAGGATGGCAGCGAGGTAAAGCACCATTTTTTTAAAGGAGGTTTTCTAGAAGTGGGATTTTGCTCCATATTCCTAAATATTAACGCTCCTCCTGCAAAACTGTTTGTATTTAAACGCTGCAATATTTTAAATTAAATTTAGGAAGGAAATTCAATTGCAATTGATACATTTTGAGTGTTGTACCCCCTTACATTGTTTATTTTACACTGAAACGTTAGCTGAATGCTAAGGACAAAAACCAACAACACATACGGCTGATTTAAAAGAGTTCAGGCAGAGTTTCAGCCAATCACAGTGTTGCATGTGAGTCAGTGGCTAAAGGCTAAAAGCACATTGTCGTTGTTGGTTTTGATTTTTTTTTGTTTTTGTCTTTTTTTTGTTGTTTTTTTGTTTTTTAGAGGATAAAGTTACATAGAAAGAACTCAAACAAGAAGGAAACATTAACATTATTGATTTGAAAGTATTCATATCAGAATTTGGTCAAAAAAATAGATAATGATCACATTAGCTCATTATTTGGCAGTTTCCTTTTTCTCTGTAGTGCACAAGAATTGTCTGTAATTAAAAAAGAAATACACAAAGAACAAAATCAAATTAATCTGAAAGTTTTTGTTTGTAATCTTTTATCAATAGGGCTAACACTTAACAGCCTTTTAGAAATGTATGTAATTATTCCAGTATTATCTAGTTTCAGCCAGATATTGAACCTCTTGTCTCGGTAACAATAACATTTTTCATTTGGTCTCTAGGAAGCAGGTCAGTGGCATGAAGGTGTTTTCAAACGCCTTGAAAATCAGATTTAGGTTTATACTGAGATTTTATCTGACCATTTCTTTTGACTGGAAGTGATTAATTATTTTTTCATTTTAAGTTAAAGTTAAAATTTTAAAACCTTTCTCAGTGTACACTGGGAAACTTGCCCTCACATAGATGGAACAGTCGCTACGGTTTGTTCCAAGCTGAAGGGATGTTTCCTCCTCCCTCATGCTGCAACAGCTGCATCTGCACAGATTCATTGTAAAGAAAAGAAAGCAGAGAAAGAGAAAGAAGCAATATCCACCTGACAACATCATGAATGCATTTATAAT
>JBAMYA010000015.1:14408148-14439025 GCA_037176975.1 Arrhamphus sclerolepis
TATATATTTGAGCATCTCCCCTCATAAATGTCTTTAAAACAGAGATCAGAACTCTGAGGGACTGTGATCAGCTGATCATGTGATGACTTCACCGCCTGGAGGACCCGGGTTCAGCATCATCATGTGCTCAATGGCACTGCGGCAGGAACCTCAGAAGAGAGCGAGAGAGAGACAGAGTGAGGGAGGCGGTGACGGGCTGCTCACGTGACCCACCGCAATTCTCCTCCAATGGAATGAATGGACCCTAAATAGGAGCCAATGGAAGGAGGGGGGCCGGGTATAAAAAGCGAAGCGCCGCTTTAATCCGCAGCAGCAGCAGCAGAACCGGAGCCGCTCCAGAAGTCCTCAGAACAGTCGGAACCGCAGGTAGGACCATCTGCAGGCTGACCAATCACAGAGCAGAGCAGGTCTGGGGAGGACAGACTGAGGTGGGAGGAGGTGGTGGGGAGGTGTGGGGGGCACTGATGACAGGGAGTCAGGGATGCTGGTTAGAGACCGTTGTCATGGTGTTTGCGGGTTCTGTCTGGTTCTGTCCGTCTGACCTTGCAGCCGGTCCGTCCGCTGATTGCGCGTGCGCACACTGCGGATCCTGCAGGTGATGCTACCTTGGATGTTTTCGTGCAAACACCGGTTCTCTGGTTCTGCAGCTGTGAGACAGACCGACACCTCCATCAGAGCGTAAAACCTCTCCGGTGCGCAAACAAAGCGGTGCCGCGGCGGTCTCTGCGCAGAATCACCGAACCCCCCTCTCTCTCTCCCGCAGTATCACATTTTAAATGCAGCTGATGACGCAGAATCCTCTCTGACCCGGTCCGGTTCCGTCTGAAGGTGACCGTGGCGCGCGCTCGCGCGGCCTCCTCCTGCTGCTGCGTCACTCCGCGGCCTCCATTATAATCCTTTGTGTCCTGGTGGCACGCGCACTGATCCCCCACCTCCACCCCCCCCACACTCCGAACCGGGCTTCTGCTCAGTGATGCAGCAGCACAGTCTGAATCCGGACGTTCAATTCCTTGAAGGTCAGAGGAAGACAGTAACTGAGTAAAAGTACTCGAGTACAGTCACTTGCTGCTGCAGTCTGGTCCTTTAGAGGATCAGTGTCACGTGACCGGCAGATCTCTTAAAAACATTTTCAATAAATTCATGCTCTTAATTCTTATTTACTGGAACACAAAGAAGAGATCAGAGATTTTCTTCATCTTACCGTCTGACCTTGGAGTTAATCTGCCAGGACCTTCCTGCAATGTTCCTGCAATGCAACGTTCCAGAAACGTTTTTACACTTCTCTATCAGCATTCCAGCAACATCCCAGCAATGCTCTGGCAATGTTCTGGCAGTGTTCCAGCAATGTTCCAGCAGTATCCTAGAAATGTTCTGGCAATATTCTGGCAATTTTTCAGCAATAACCCAACAATGTTTCAGCAATGTTCTAAGAACATCCTAAAACATGTTCCTGCAATATTCTGGCAATGTTGCAGAAACATCACAGAAATGTTCCTGCAATGTTCTGGCAACATCCTTGAAATGTTCCTGCAATGTTCATGCAGTGTTCCAGCAACATTTCAGAAATGTTCCTGGAATGTTCTGGAAATGTTCCAGCAACACCCGTGAAATGTTCCTGCAGTGTTCTTGCAATGTTCCAGCAACATTTCAGAAATGTTCCTGCAATGTTCCACTGACAGTTCAGAAACGTTCTTGCAGTTCTCTACCAGTATTCCAGCAACATTACAGCAATGTTTCCAGCAATGTTCAGACAACATTCTAAAAATGTTCCTGCAATGTTCAAACACTCCAACAACGTTCTTGCACTGTCTACCAGTGTTCCAGCAACGTTCCAGTGAGCCTTGATATTTCCCGCAACAATCCAAGAGTGCTCCTGCAAAATTCTTTTAATGTTCAGTCTCTCTAAGACCGTTGCTGAGGTTTTTCCATCTTTGCGTTATATTCACATCTAAAACCTCCAGACCAGCAAACAATCAAACATACCTGCTGATGATCAGCTCATCAAAGACGGAAGAGCAGCAATTCCATGGAAGCAGTAAGGGGGTACTTAGGATTGTCCATGTGATTTATCTTTGTTGATTAAACAGTGAAAAAGCTTTTGTTCATCTGAGGTTGTAGATATTTTATGCTACTCACCATGATGGGGTCCATTCTCAGGTCAGATTTAGTTCAAACGCTCACATTTCTACCTCATTAAAATATTTTTTTCCCCTCAGAGAGACACTTTCTGTATTTATCAGGATTTTCTGCTAAAGTTCAGAGTCATTTTCTCAAAACTAAAAATAATAATTTGTTTTTTCATTTTGACGGACCATCCATCAATCCCTTAAATCCATAACTCACCATCATTCCCAATGCACACAAGGCAGATGACGCTCTGGAAACACCACCACAAGGAGTTTCACAACAGAGGTTTCCATGGTAACGACAGGAGTATCACACAAGGGGCTACATCCGGCTTTATATAAATTTAATTGCAGTTCCTCTACTGACTTATTTTAAAGATAATATGTATTGACTGGTCTTCAGTTGGTCTGGACGGGTTCAGAGGTGAAGATCAACTCTTTGCAAAGCTAAAATCGAACGACCAGTCTGGCCCTGGTAGCAGCAGGCCAAGCTACCGCAGATATCAGCCATAGGCATATAAAGTAATGACAGATAATCATTGGCTATGCCAGCCACCATGAAGCATACCATGAAAAAGAAGCTTTTATAATTTTACTTGATGAGGTTCACAGATTCCCCCATACAGTTGTCATGAATGTGAAATCTATCTATGGAGACAAAAACTGTAAATATGTTTTTTTCTGCTGTCAAGTTGGACACTTTAATGGAAATGGACTCATTGTTGGAGTCAGACCATAGTGGTCAGTAAAGGAACTGCAGCCTTTAGTGGTGACCCTTGGTCAACACTGTTCAGCCTGTGAGATGGGTAAAACCTGAATGGCTGTCGTGCAATTTCTGGGTCCAGACGGTGATGAATTTTAATTTTGAATAGTTTATTTTGGAAATTCCTGTATAAGTCACTACATAAACCTGCCCCCGCTGTGATTGGTTCAGTATGTTCTGTACGGGCTAAACTTTTTCAAAAGATTATTTCACTTTTCATTAAAAACTGGATATTGAGGTTAACCTTGTAGCTTGGGCTCCCCCTAGTGGTTTGGAGTCCTTTTAAAGATCTGTATAGACAAAAACAGCTGTTTGCAATAATGTAGATGTTTTAATCAGGGATTTTTTTTTATTTATTAAAGAATGTCATTGTGCTCCATCATTACTTTTACTTATTCATACTTATTCATTCTGCTTCTTCTTCCTTCTATTGTTTCCGTTAGAGCAATTTTATGCACTTTCTTCTGTCTGCAATTATGAGAAACCCAACAAAGAATACATCGAAACAAATGGCTCAATCGAGAATAGAGTGCTGTGACCTTTGATTGTGATTGGCTGTACAGTATTTATAAAATATGCAACAAAAAAAACAACAGAAGAAAATTCCTTGAGGATGAATGAATTTTTGTAGAAACGTCATTACAACTTTAAATAATTAATATATTATCCTTTGCAGCTCAAATTTTATGCTGTGAAATTGTTTCATTGTTTAACTGCAACTTTTAGTCCTGAATTCATGAATTCTTCTGCGAAATGGCAAATTTCTCAATTTCGCTATTGTTAAATTGCTACTTTCATGTATTTGTGACTTTTTCTCCGAAAAATTTTTTCTTTATGGCTTTTATGTAAAAACAAACAAACAAAACAAAAAACGTTTTGTTGTAAAATGGTGAATGCTGCCGATTTGAGACTTTTTGTTCTAAATTCAAGGCTTTGCGTGTTTTTGTTGTAAAAATAATGATTTTTTCTGGCCACTGGGTGGTGCTGTAGTTTAGCAGGCAGCATGTACCAAGGCTACAGTCTTGCAGCGGTTGCAGGTTGGACACCTGGTCTTCCCCATTCTCTCTCTGCCCTACTTTCCTGTCTCGTCTGCAAGTAAAAGCCAGGAGAGCCAAACGGTTTTTTAAAAATTATGAATTTCTTGCTGTAAAATGTCTAAATTTGGCCACCTTATCGAAAAATTGCAACTTTCATGTAATTTGTCCTAATTTTTTTTTTTTTAGGACAAATATTTTTTTTGTCAAAAACAAACAAAAAAAACAACATTATTTTAATTGTAAAATTACAAATTTTACAAAATTGCTACTTGACAAAAATGAGCAACTTCCTGTCGTAAACTTGTGGGTTTTGTGGAATTCCATGTTTGGGGTAAATCAAATACTAATTTTCTGATAAAACTGAAACACTGGTGCAAACTGGCTGATCACACCAGTCATTCACATTTCTATCTGCATCATCATCATCATCATCATCTTACATTATCGTCAGAAATGTTCTTGTCTCATGATTTACTTCCTGTATGTCATGAGCGAGTTTGTGAATCTGAAAGTGTTAGAATCGTCAATTTGTGCTGCTGCTGTGCAGAAAGAGGAAAAAATGGGGACTAAAAAGACCTTACCAAACGGCTTTACATTTGACATGTAAAGCATGTAAATGTAGCTGTGATTGGTTGCTGAAGCTGACACCAGTCAGAGCTGTTAGAATCGGCTTCAGTCCAGTTCAGAGCTGGAACCAGAATCTTCTCACGGCATTTTTAAAGCTGTTGGTTTTTGTTTGTTTGTTTTTTTTGTCTCCAGGTCAGCCGCAGCACAGACGCCACCATGCCGTTCGGAAACACCCACAACAAGCTCAAGATGAACTACACCTCAGAGCAGGAGTACCCCGACCTCAGCAAGCACAACAACCACATGGCCAAGGTGCTCACGCCCGAAATGTACGCCAACCTGCGCGACAAGGAGACGCCCAGCGGCTTCACCCTAGACGATGTCATTCAGACCGGCGTCGACAACCCAGGTAATCTCAACTCCACACTGCTGAGTCGGATCTGCCTGCCACTAGTCCAGTCTTACTTCTGGAGCTGAACCCATAAGAGCCAAATCACGCAGTTCTTCCACTGAACACGAGAAGCTGTAGTTCCTCTACCGACTGCTCGGGTCGGGCTAGGAATCTCCATGTTAAAGCGGAACAAAAGGCTCTTTGGTTCCCCCTACAGGTGGTGGAAGTTAAGTTGCTTTTACAAGGCAGTCTGAAATTTACTTTTATTTGGCATCTTCCGCCATCATGGTCTCATTTTCTCTTGATAATGATGATGATGATGTCGCTGTGTCTCTGTGAGCTACTTTCATCAATGTTGTCGGACCGGAGCAGAAAGTAGATGATCACTACACGAGACAAACTTAATAAATTAGTAGATATTGATTTAAAGAGTTCCATCTCAAACAGCATGCCAGGTGTTTAACGTTTGCCGAGAATGTATTCATTAATTGAGAACAAAAGTCTAAGGTTTGAAGATTAGATCCTGTTGTTGTTCTGACCATGAACAACAAACTGGGAAAATTATTCACTCACATGACCCGCCATGACAGTTTCCAGGAAACCACAGACTTCGCTGGATGTGAGGTTCTTCACCTCCAATGTCTCTGGGTTGATCAGGGTGGGATCTGGGAGCTGACCCAGCACCCTCACACCTGGACGATTCTGTTTTTGGGGTTATCGACCTTCAACCGTGGCGTGCCAGCCTGAGTGTATCCTAAATACGTAGCGGTGCCACGGCGGGGACTGGTGCACGCGAAAGGTGGAAAGGGTCTGTGGTGATGTTGGCTGTCTTCATGCAGACCAAGGAGTCCAACAATCAAATGTTGGTGCCAAAATACTCACTGTTTCTCAGCTCCAAGTACAACCTCCTGTGAAGTTCACACCTGAAGGATGACTCAGGAGAACATTCTTCAAAGGACAGAGTTTGGTCTTTCTGCACCTGGAACAGCTGTGCACTCGATAGCATCATGGCTCAGCTAGCAGGCTAACACATATTTAAAAACATCTATGTTTTAATTGAACATAAAGTAAACACTCAGAATGAACCATAGACTCCTAGATGAAATGTTCACCATGACTTTACATGATGTGTTTTTAATGGGCTTTACGCTTTTGTGTTTGAGTCATGTTCTAAATAAAGTTTAGTGGAGGTGAAACGTAATCCAAAGAAACTACAAAAGCAATAGGCCCTCTCTCTTATCCACAAATTTGAAGTTAGAAGAACTAAACTCTCACATCTTTAAAATATCTCAAGTCTCCACTTGATGCATCCTGGGTAAAATGGGCGGAGCTTCAACACACATGGACCGTCCCTAGTGAATTTTAACTGGAAAAGAACAACAAACGGATACAGATGGGTACACATGTTGAGAAACAACCAGTATCTGAAAAGAGAATGGACGAACACTTTAAATCAAAATGAAGCTAATGTTCGTTAGTTAAACTAAGATAGCTAGACTGTGTTAACCCAGATTAGGTTGGTGCATTCCAACTGACGTCCAGGCTTGTCTTTTCATTTTGGATTAACTGAGGGAGTGAGCAAAGACAGTTCCTCCAAGATGGCGTCAACCAGTAGCACTTCAAAACCACACTTCAAAAGTCTGAGTAACATCACAGACAGTATTTTTATACAGTCTACAGGTAAATATGGAGCATACAACCAGATCATTTTCTACCTGTAAAAGTAAAAAAACAAAACAAAAACAAAACTGGAGTCCCTCCAGGGTTGATCCTTGGGCCGCTGCCATTCAGCCTCTACATGACTCCTCAGGATTAAACCAAACATGACAACTATGTTTTTGTGCGCAGCTATGCAGACGATACTGACATTTACTGCTGGATCTTTCACCAGATGACTCTGGTCCATCAGAGAACATCTGGATGACATCAAGCTTTCTTCACTTAAATCAGGACAAGAGACAGAAGTCATTCTATTTCTAACGGAAAGAATGAAAGTTTCTGCCCAGCTTGAATCCAGAGATTTGAAAATAAAACCAGATTAGAACTAATTCGAACCAGAACCAGGAGAACTGTTCTGAGATCTTTCCACTGGGTACCAGTTACCTACAGAATATACTGTGTAATGTAAGTGTTGTTGTTAGTTTATAAATCATTAATTTGGGGACAGAATCCATTATGGATCTCCTTATAGAATAAAAACCAGTTCTGAGATCTTTATGGTCCTGTCAGCTGGTTGAACCTCAATGCTTCAGACTGATTTTATTTCCATTCGTATTCATTTAATTTATTTTTGTTCTTTGTAAAGTGTTTTTAGTTGTCTTTGTGTGTGAAATGTTCTCTAAAATGAAACATCCCAACATAAGCTGTCGCCTGAATTAACTGATAAAACTGAAGGCAGTTTCTCTGAACTTTAACTGGAAGTTCATTGCATCAACTTCCTGTTTTAAGGGCATAAAAAGCTCGCTCCAGTCTGAACTCTTCCTCAGTGAAACATCAAAATGTCCCCAGTTTAGAAATTTGATGAGGAAATGTCAGTTCTGCTGACCTTTTCTGGGCTTTTCCGTGTCAAAAGTTGCCACCTGACAGTAAATGCAGTGTGAGGAGCTTGTAGGTCGTACTCGTAGGTCATATTAGTTTTGAACCATAAACATCAACTTTGTCCTTCAGCAGCAGATCAGGAAACGCTCCCTCTGATTGGCTCCTGGAGTGAGAGCCAGCTGAGCAGCTAAGCATGGTGGAGCGTATCCATGGAAAGTTTTTTTTTTCCAGAAACCACGTAACAGCTGATTAATTCTGAAAAGGGAACTGAGTTGTGTAACATCAGTCCCCTGTTTTCTAGGTAAACTCCTGTTTATCACCTTCACATGGAGACTTTCTATTCTGGAGCTCAGCTGCTGCTCAACAATGACGTCTCTAATTGGATTGGCTTGTTAGATCAGGTTAATTTCTGATCGTTAATACCCTTACATGGGCGTGACTCTTACTTCCTGTCTGATCTCCTGATCCTCTTCATCAAATCCAGCGTAATTCATTTAGTAGAACTTCTGTGAAACATCTACACTCAACACAAACTCAGAAACAGGAGAACCCTGTAGGAGCTTCAGGCTCTTCCTGTCTGAAGGTTTCCAGGGCTGATCACCTCCTCGTGTCTCCACAGGTCATCCTTTCATCATGACGGTGGGCTGCGTGGCTGGGGATGAGGAGACATACGAGGTCTTCAAGGACCTGATGGACCCCGTCATTGAGGACCGCCACGGAGGATACAAACCAACAGACAAACACAAGACGGACCTGAACTCTGAAAGCCTCCAGGTACATTACAATGCCACATGGACCCTGATAATCGCTAGGCACCTCCACCAACCTGAACCAAAAACCAGCAATCCACATAAACCCATACAAACATGCCTGAAACCCAACAATGTGTTGGTAAATCCCACCAACCTGAACCAAAAAACAAGTAAACTTCCATGTTAATCCATACAAACATGTATGAAACCCAACAATCTGGTGGTAAATCCCACCAACCTGAACCAAAAACCTGCAATCCTCCACATAAACTCATACAAATGTGTCCAAAATCAAACAATCTGGTGGTAAACTCCGACAAATTTAAAGCTATGAACCTGGAGGTAAATCTCAATAAACAGACTTGAAACTTCTGGAAAACCTAAAAGAAAAATGATCCTGAATCCAACACCCTGGCTGACCCGAAAACAACATCCTGCAGGTACACCCCAATAGACACAAATACAGACAACCTGTAGATAAACCCCAATGAACTGATCCGAACTCAAAAAACCTGCTGGTAAAGCTCAAAAAACAGACTTGAAACTCAGCAAATGGACCAAAAAACCCAACATCCTGCAGATAAACCCCAATAATCAAAGCAGAACCCCAAAAACCTGCAGGTAAACCCCAACAATCAGACCAGAACCCCAAAAACCTGCAGGTAAACCCCAATAATAAGACAAGAACACCATAAACCTGCAGGTAAACCCCAACAATCAGACCAGAACCCCAAAAACGAGTACAGAAACCATCAACTAATCGACGTCTTTTAGTTTTTCAGGGAGCCATCAAACTGAGCTGGTTATCAGCACCTGTCACTCATCCAAGTGTTTTGATACTGGGAATGTGAATATGAATGAATAAAAAGGGGGCGGAAACAGCCTCTGTTCACCAGGCCCAGTTGAGGGTCTTGAGCTGCATATTTCTTCCAAAAAGAACAAATTCAGATCGTGAGCTGAAGTTTCCTGCTGCAGCTGGAGGGTCGGGTTATTAACTAAAGAACACTGATCATGTGACTGGAAACCAACCAGCTGATTTATATTGGTAAAACTTATTCAGTGGGTGCAGATTTTTTTTCTTCTTCTGATGAATGCAGAAACAATCCTCTAGTTTTAGCAGCATCCACGTTAATGAGCTGCTTTTGGGCTCAAAGTTCATTTGCTTTTGTTGTTTTTTTCAGCTGCTAATCTGAGATTTAGAGTTTAAACTGTTGAACTCCTCCATGAAGGGAAGTCACATGACTGATGCAGTTAGTCATTTATTTACCCTGATTTCTGCTTATTAATCAAATATACATTATATAGTATACTTTTGGATAGGCTCCAGCAGACCCCCGTGACCCTGCACAGGAAATAGCAGGTATAGATAATGGATGGATGGATAGTATACTTTTATTTAGCATTATTTATGGTCCAAGTTCTGGTTTGGTCCTGGTTTGACGCTGCCTCTTCTGTGTTTCAGGGTGGAGACGACCTGGATCCCAACTACGTGCTGAGCTCTCGGGTCCGGACGGGTCGCAGCATCCGCGGCTTCTGTCTGCCGCCACACTGCAGCCGCGGAGAACGCCGCGCCATTGAACAACTGTCCATCGAAAGTATGACATCACTTCCTCCCTGGAAATTCAGCGTAGCTCCACCCACAAAGGGAAATGGAGACGTTTCGTGATGTTTGTAGCAAATAAAACAGAAAACCGCTGTTTTTGTTGTTGTTTCAAAAATAGTGGTTTTTCACAGCTTTATTCACATAAAATTTTAAAGTTTTAATATAAACTCACTAACTTTCACATTCACTCGTTATCATGATTTTTTTTACACATAGTTATGAATTTAAAAAATAATAATTTTAAATGTTTGGGTTTAAAAACAAAACAAAACAAAAATAGACTTGTAAAACCAAGACTTCAAACATGAAATAGTTGTTTTTTTCTGAAACTTTTTTTTTGTAAAACAGCAACTTTGTAAAAATGGTGACTTTTGTTTGTTTTTATACACAACAGGAATAATCTTAATAGTCACAGCTTTTTATTTTATGTTATTTTTTGGCACTATTGGCTTTATTGACAGTCTGAACAGACACGCAGAAAAGGGTCACAGGGCGGGAGTCAAACCCGCAACCGCTGCATGAGGACTGAGCCGCTGCATATGGGCCGCCTGCTTTAACCACTCAGATACAGCTAGTCACAGCTTTTTAATATGAAATAGCTTTTTTCAGTAAAAAACAAAAAAACAAAACCCTCCCAACCTTTTCACATAAACTGCGACTTCTTAAAATGTTAATTTAAAATTTTTTTTTTAAGTAAAATTGTGACACAAGTGTGATTAAAGGAAGCAAACATCCGGTTAGTAACACGTCCAGGAAACATTGGGATGTTCCAGAACGTTCTGGTTTGACCTTCTCTAAAATATTTGGATATTTGTTGCCGACACCTAAACTTAATTTTACGCGTGTTGAATTCATTCTTCTACCAGATTTATTCAAATATACCTTTTTATTTGCTGATAAAAGTGAAAGCTGGTCGTGAAGGAGTTAATTTATCTCTGACTGCAGCTGATGAGGACACGTCTTTATTTAGAAAACTCCCATGATGCCTCAGTGAACGCTCCAGCACATCAGGCTGTTATGTAACTGCACTGAGCGTGCTCCGACTCCAAAATCACGGCTTTCATTCTGATCTGAGACCCGACTGATTCGGACCAGCCGGGACCTGGTGGAGCGGAGACTCTGCTGCCCCCTGCTGTCCAGAAACACCAGAGCATCCAGACTCTTACTGGGCCCGCTCCACTCCCATGAGAACCAGTCTGGTTTTTAAAGAACAACTGGAACCATGTTTGGACCTCCACACCATCATCACTTCTAATAAAAATGTATAAAATCTTATAAAACAAATATAATTATTTAAATTGAAGCCTCCAGATGTTACAGAATGTTTTATTAATGACACTTGCTGTCATATTTTATAGCAACTAAAAGGTCTGTTAATTTGCTACACGACTATATAAAAGAGATGTGGACTCGAGTCACATGACCTGGACTCGAGTCACGTAACTTTAGTTGTTAGTTTAGATTTGACATATAAAAACTTGAAAACACTTGATATTTCACCCAAAACTGAAAGATTAAAACTGTCTCTCTCACTGCTGTGCACGTATGTGCACACGCACAGAAAATGAACTGAATTTGTTTTTTTTTTCAAAGAAAAACTACTTAAAACAGATGTGTTTCATTTGGGTACTTGGCTGTCTTGACTTGTGACTTGGTTTCACCTGTGACATTGACACTTTTTGCTGGTTTACTGGTTTTCTCTCGATGGACTCAAACTGAGCACATTCACCATCTAGACTCGTTAGGTGACCTGTTGTCCAGTTCTTGGCCCACCAGGCTCACCTGTCGGTCCTGATGCCATCTCTTCCACCCTCCCTGCGTCTGTGCAGGTCTGGACTCTCTGGAGGGCGACCTGAATGGGAAGTACTACGCCCTGAAGAACATGACGGACGAGGAGCAGCAGCAGCTGATCGATGACCACTTCCTGTTCGACAAGCCCGTCTCTCCGCTGCTGCTGGCGTCCGGCATGGCTCGCGACTGGCCCGACGGCCGCGGCATCTGGTCAGTATGGTCGCCGGACCGGCGCCCCATAGGCTGATTTAATTTCTCCATCGTTCGATCTTGTACCTTTGGGGCCCCTGAGTGGTCCCTGTGAATCCAGAAACATCTGTGTCTTTAACCCCCTCCCCTGCTGTCCACCTGCAGGCACAACGACAACAAGACCTTCCTGGTCTGGGTCAACGAGGAGGACCACCTGCGCGTCATCAGCATGCAGAAGGGGGGAAACATGCGCGAGGTCTTCACCCGCTTCTGCACCGGACTTACCAAGGTGAGGGTCCACACCTCACATTCTGTTTCTGGTCTGGCCACCTGTCTCACCTGTCCTCTGCTTGGCAGATCGAGAGCTTGTTTAAGGACCGAGGACACGAGTTCATGTGGAACGAACATCTGGGCTACGTCCTCACCTGCCCGTCCAACCTGGGAACGGGCCTGAGGGCCGGCGTGCACGTCAAACTGCCCAACGTCAGCAAGCACGAGAAGTTCGGAGAGATCCTGAAGAGGCTGCGGCTGCAGAAGAGAGGAACAGGTACGCCCAGGTGCAGGTGAGGGGGCGGAGTTCAGGTTCCTGAACTCTGCTGCCTCAGACCCCGCCTCCTTAAGTCACTACATTTTATTTCATTAAAAATCCAGAAATAGAAGTTCAATCATCCACCCTGAGCAAGCACGAGGCGACAGTGGAGAGAAACAACTCCCTTTTAACAGAAAGAACCAGAACCAGAGAAGTCCAGATTAGTGCAGATGCATCTGCTGATGACATCAAATACAGCAGTGAAGAGAGCAGAGGGACATCTGATGATCCTACTGGGACCTTTTAGAACACTGATATGAGATGCTGAGATGAATCCAGCATCAACGGTCTGCTTAATGTCACGTCACAGTCCAGACTTTGGCGAGACCACTCCAGAACCTCCATTCTGGTTTCACTGATCCATACAGAGGTGGACCTGCTGGTGGTCTTCAGATGATTTGTCAGAACATTTCCCAGAATTCTTGATGATCATCCAGATGTTTTGGGTCTTCAGCAGTGGTTCTGGTCTTGGAGCTCTCATGAATGTCATATCTGGTGGTTGAGTCCTGAGCTCTGACCTCAACTGGGACCAGTGAGGCCTGGAGAGCTTTCTGGGTTCTCCTGTGACCTCCTGGATGAGTTCTTGATGTTCTTGCAGTAATGTGGGTGGACCGGCTGGTCCTGTTAGGCTCCCCAGTGTTCATGTTCTCTCCAGTGTTGGACGATGGTTTTGTGTTTGGAATTAAAAGCTGTTGTAATGATTTTGAGCTTTACTCACTTTTTAAAACACACTTCTGTTGTTCTAAGCACAACTATTGAGAGTCTTGTACAGTACAAGTGGACCTTTGGCCCTGAACACACTTCCGATGAGGTCCAGGATCAAATCTGAAAACCTGATTTATGGTCACAAACCCTGAAACAAGAGCAAGATGATCCTGGTACCACATTCAGGCCTCTGAAGACCATGCTGCAGACTACAAAAACAAACGCTTGTACACAAGGAGCTTTGGTCCGCAGGGTCAGGGTTCTACGGTTTTAGGACCTGGACCATTTTAGTCTTAAGTGATGACAATTTCAGAAATTTGCCACTTTCAGACTTGAGTATAAATGCAAGTTATAAGCATAAACTTCTTAAGGCGAAGAATCACTCTCCCAGTTATTGGAGACATCCCCAGAGGTCTCTTCTGGTTTGGTGACCACCAGAGGGACGTGATGGCTCTGAGAAGACAAGAGACAAACCTTCCACACAAGTCAGTTAACCAAGAACCCGTTTGAAATTTGTCATCAAGAAATGGCCAGAACAAAGAGGAAACTGCTGGTCTTTAATTCACTACATGAATGCAATGGATTATTTCAAACATTCTTCATTAAAACTTTATTCTTTATTGTGTTGAATGTGAACTTATCTTAAGATTTTCACAATTTTATTTTGACATTTTTATATGTTATTGTTGATTTTATTATGCAAAGCACTTTGCACTACAATACTATGAAAAGTGCCATATAAATAAAGATTGATTTGATTTCTCTGAGAATATTCTTAAATAAGAAATCCATTTCAGTGATCAGTCCACGCCTGGCGTTTTCTAAATACACCATCCAGGATCCCCTTTACGGCACAGCAAAATGTCGAAAACCAGCTCTGAGACTGACGCTCAGGATTTAGACTCTGATGTTTGACAACTAACTTTTAAGCGCAGCTGCGAGCTAAGAACTATTTCACTAAGTCAGTTCTCAGCAGCATTCTTAGGAGTATTTCTGAGAAGCTTGATAACCAGGGGCCCTGGTTCATATATTCAGGCTTTCGGACCTGGTCCATGTGTTCAGGGCTTCTTGGACCTGGTCCATGTACTCAGGATTCCAAGAACTGGTTCATGTGTTCAGGGCTCTAAGAACTGATTCATATGTTTGGGGTTCTGGGACCTGGTTCGTGTGTACAGGGCTTCTTGGACCTCGTTTGCGTGTTCAGGGCTCTAGGGTTCCAGGACCTGGTTCATGTGCTCAGGGTTCCAGGACCTGGTTTGTGTGTTCAGAGTTCTAGGGTTCCAGGAAGTGGTTTGTGTGTTCAGGGTTCCAGGACCTGGTTCATCTGTCCAGGGCTTCTCAGACCTGTTTTGTGAGTTCAGGGTTCTTTCATGTGTTCTGATTTATGGGGTTCGAAGGACCTGATTCATGTGCTCAGGGTTTTAAAGTTCCAGGATCTGGTTTATGTCTTCAGGGTTCTAGGACCTGATTCATGTGCTCAGGGTTTTAAAGTTCCAGGATCTGGTTTATGTATTCAGGGTTCTAGGACCTGGTTCATGTGTTCCCCCCATATAACTTCCTATTTGTGTCTCAGGGGGCGTGGACACCGCAGCCGTGGGCGGGGTCTTCGACATCTCCAACGCGGACCGTCTGGGCTTCTCGGAGGTGGAGCTGGTCCAGATGGTGGTGGACGGCGTCAACCTGCTCGTCTCCATGGAGAAGCGCCTGGAGGGCGGCGAATCCATCGACGACTTAATGCCGGAGCAGAAGTGAACTGTCTCGCTGTAACCTGACACCCCCTCCCCACCCCTCCCTCTCTCACCTGCCACGCCCCTCCCCCACCCCCTCCCCCCACACGTAGTGAGTTTGGTCCTGAAGCTGCAGGACGTTTAGAGCCGCTCAGTTAGACTTCAGTCTTCCAACACGTGAAGGTTTTCTATTTCCTGTCTGCACCTGTTGGACCATCTAACACCTGAAATATCTAATAAAGTCTCTGTGGCCCCAAATACACGCTGCTGCGTCTCGACTCCTTATTCACACAATCAACCGTCTAAAAATAAAATAAATAAAAAGTTGATTTCCTTTTTTCTTTTGTGAAAAACGTCACAAGAAGAGTCGGTAAAAAGTTATTTTTTCATGAAAAATTTGCAGTTGTAAATTTGCAAGTTTAGTGGAAAAAGTTAAGTGACTTTACAAAGAAGTAAATTCTCTGAAGAAAAAATGTAAATGTTTGGTAAGAAAAAGTAACAAGAAAGTGGCGATTGTATGATCTTTATAAAAAAAAAGACTTTAGGAGAGAAAAGTTCAGAAAAAAAGTTAAATTTCATGAAAATGTGAGAGTAAACTTTTTAAAGAAGGAAAGAATCAAAACTCTACGCCAGTGCCTTTTTGTTTTGTTTTTTTGTGACAAAGTCGTAGTTACACAATAAAAAAAAAAAATGATTTAAGCTCTTTTTGTGAGTTTAAGGAAAAGAAGTCTTAATTTTTACTTTTAAAAAAAGTTGTGGCTTTAAAAAAAAGTCAGCTCAGAGGAAAAGAAAATCTATTTTTTCAAGTAACTGTATTAAAGTTTCAAAAGATTTTCGCAAAAATTCAAATGAAATTTTAAGAGAAAAAAGTTGCAGTTTTACATTAAAGATTAACTTATCAAATATTAAACATTTTAAACCAACCATAAGTCTCTGCCCCCCCCGAGTGCAGTGCATGATGGGTACATGTTTGGACATTGATTGTATGCTCATGTTGCATTGTGGGATATGCTGGAACCAGGTCTGGAGAGCTAGACCAAGATGACTGGCTGATAGTGATCCATTCATTTGAATCAGGTGTGTTGTAGCAGGGAAACACCAGACCTGCAAAATATGCAGCCCTCAAAGACCAGGGTTCTTCACCTCTGATCTAAAGGTTTGTTTTGTAACTTGTCCACCCCTGAAGAAGTCTGGAAACACTGACTTGTTCCCCAGATTATTATTCCTCTTCTTTAATCACGTTTTATTGCTAATGGGGTTTAGGATTATTTTGTGCTCCATTTAATTCATGAAATGTGCTGTATAAATGCATTTGATCTGCGTGTCAGATGTAAGGGAACAGAGACGCGCTGCAGACGTGCTGTGGTGCTGCGTTCAGGTGTTTAATGAGTCACAGGTGAGCCTGAGCATCAGGTGACAACCAGCTGCTGATCAGCTGACTGCTCACACGTACAAAACCTACATGAAAACGAGGTGAGAAACTATTTACATTCACAAACATAGACTCACACCCACCTCTCCAACAGGCTCCGCCCACCAGCCCTTACTGGGCGGCACCAAAAAGACCTGCAGAGGTTCTGAAGGTAAAACTAACTGTCTGGACTCAGAGTCCCATGATCCTTTGCACCAAAGTCCATCACGTTCAGGTGTGACGGGCAGCTGCCCCTGCTGAGCTGGAAGAGAAACCCTGCAGCGGGGCAGGCTGCGTCATCGATAATCAATGAATACAGTCGAGTTTCCGATCAGAAGAGCGTTCAGCTAAAAGCAGCTGCAGCTGATCAGAGATCAATATTGGCTGAGTTTCACCTGTCCCCCGCCGTACCTGTGCGGCTAAAGTTTGAGCTCATTGGCGATTTTGGAGGCGATGTTTTTGAAGGCGATGGACGTTCCGGAAATACGCTTGAAGCGGACGCCGTTCAGTGAGAGGCGGGGCAACTTGCACACCTCCATCTCCCATTGGACAAGGCTGTCGGCGTGCCCGTCGCCATGGACGCAGAGCAGCAGGAAACGCTCGCGCTGCTCGTAGTCGCAGTTGTTGGCATCCAGGACCTTCCGGATCTCCCTCATCATGTCCAGGGGCTCCATGGACGACGTGGTCTTCATGCTCCAGGTGAACCGCAGCGAGCGCGGCTTCGCCTCCTTCAGATGAGGGGCGGCGGGAGACGCAGGCTCCGCCCTCTGCTCCGACGCCATGTTACGGCTGCGGAGAGAGATCGTGTCAGCACCACCTCTATTCTCTGATTGGTCAGTCACCCACAAGCCAGTCACACCTGAACCAATCAGCAGCCTCACAACTGCCCGACTCACCTGGAACCGTCAGGTCTGCCGTTTCTCTCCACCTCTGATGTCCCTCTGACAACCGAACACAAGGAAGCAAGGGAAGGAGACAAAACCGTAAGAAGGAAGGAAAAACAAGATGAAAGGAAGGAAACGAGGGCGATAAGGGAGAAAAAAAGAGACAACTAAGCAGAAAGAAAGACGGAAGAAAGAAAGAAAGAAAGAAAGGAAGGAAAGACAGGAGGAGACAAAAACCAAAAAGTGAGGAACAAAAGAAACAAGAAAGAAAAGAAGGAACAGAAAACGAGAAATAAAACAAGGAAGAAAAAATAGAAGGAAAGAGACAAGAGAGTGAATGAGGAGATAAAAAGAAAGAAGGAAGGGAAGAGGGACCAAGGATGAAAGGAAAGAAACATGGGGGAGAGACAAGTCAATATGTAAGAAGACAAAAAGAACGAAGGAAAAGAGAAAGTAAAGAGAAAGGAGGATGAAAGGAGAAAACAGAGGTAACAAGGAGGAAAGGGAGGAAACCAGGAAGGAAGGACAAGGAGGAAATACAGAGACACAAGGAAAGAAGGGAGGAAGTAGAGAAAGATCAGAAGTCGATGATGACGTCACCCGTCTACGTGTTCTGTCATCGCCTAACAAACTACATCTCCCATGATGCCCCTGTGGTGCGTACCTGCGCGTGAGCTTGGAGGTGAGTTTGGAGAACAGGTTGGTGGATCCCCTGCTCCGTGATTGGGCCAGAGGCGTGGCGTCATGTGACAGGCTGGGTGAGGCGGGCGGCCCGTTGTAGGTGGCGGTGCGTCGCTCTCGCAGCTGCCCGCCGTGGAACGTGCTGCGGCTCGCCGTCCCACGAGGAAACCGCAGACGGTCCGGGGGCGTGGCCCCGCTGCTGACGCTGTGGGTGGAGGCTCCACCCGCAGAGCGCTGGGTGGGCGTGGTCTCTGAGCTGAGGGGAGAGGCGGGAAAGTGGGAAGAACAGAGAAGGTTCAAAGAAGGAATTTAAACGCTCAATAAAAGTTTACAGAAATTTACAGCTGATGTTTTAAAGCTGATGAAGATGCTCTGAAGTGTCTGTGAGCAGTTTATACGATGGACATTCACAGAATAAATGATACAAGTCACAATGTTGCAACAAAATGCTGAAAATATATTTTAAATAAACTAAGTGTTGTAAAATCATGATTTATCACAAAATTGTCATTACTTACTACAGTCAGTTTAAATAATCTTATTTTTCAATAGAAAATGATTTATTTTACAAGTTTTAAGTATGAAAGAAAATCAGTTTTATAATATAACGTTGCAATTTTCTATTTAAAAAAAAGTGATTTTGTGAAAATCACTAATTATAAAAAACTGTCATTTTCACAACAAAAATAAAATAAAAAAAACAAAATCCGTTTTGTCAAATTTGTGATTAAAAAAAAAACTTGTATAAAATGTGTAATTCTAGTCATAAAGACATAATTTCACCAAAAAAGAAGGACATTTGATTAAATTTGTAGTTTAAAAAAAATAAAAAAAGTGACTTTAGGACAAAAAGTTGCAATACAAGCGCCATGATTTTACATTTAGTCAGAATTTCACAACAATGAGCAGTTTTTGTGAAAGTCAAGGTTTTATACCCCAAAAAAATAAATGTCGCAACAAAACCAAAAGAAAACGTTCAATTCTACATCATAATTTCACAAAGAAAAATTACAAGTTTGCTTTAAAACATGAAAGTTCATAAAATTTTATTTTGCAATTTTAGAATAAATTTTAAAATATGAATAAATATTGCCTTTGCTTAAACAAATAAGGGTGTGTCCTGTGACAGCCCACGTGGGTGGCGGAGGGGTGTGCACGTGTTTGTGCACGAGCACTCTCACCTGTTCTCTTTGCCGTTGTGGACTGCAGTCGTGCGGTCCGTGGAGCTCCTCTCGCTGCAGACGTACGTGTTCCTTCTCGTCATGCTGGACGACGACGCCTGTAAGAAAAAATAAACACAGACTCTGACTGGCTGCTGTGAGCCCCGCCCCCTCCCCATCATTTTCACTCCATGATGGGATGGGTACTCACGGGGGGCGTGGCTGATGCCTTCCTGCGGTCGGGGATGTCACTCACGTTGGGGTTGTTGGCGTTGCCGAGCAACGGGCTACCAGCCTCCGCGGGGCTGGACTTCCTGTTCTGACCTGCCCCCTCCTGCTTGGCCTCCCCCCCTGCTGCAGCCTGACTCCTCCTTGGGGGAGCAGCAGTGGAGGAGGCGGGGCACACTGAAAAGGAGAGAGGAGGGAGGTCAGGTGAGTCACTCAGGTGTAGGATATTTATCAGATCGTTAACTGAGCAGTCGATAATGACGTCATTTTTACCAACAAATAAATCTGATTTGTAATGAAATCAGATTTACACACACATAGTTTCACCGCAGTAACTTTGATCAGTTTGGTTAATGGTATACACAGATGTGGTCCTCTGGTTCTGGTCTAGTTCAGATGTATACCTTGGTCGCTGTACCTCCTCTGTTTGGAGGAAGAGGAGGAGCGCTGGGAGAGGAGGTGAGCAGGAGACTGACTGCTGCTGGAGGGACGAGGTCTAAGCAGAGAGGAGGCGTCACCAGCCTCCGCCTGGACAGATACACACACACACACACACACACACACACACACATTAGCTTCTTCAGAGTAAGCAGCATGGCTTCACCTGCAGTTACCACGGTAACCTCTCACCTCTGCAGCCTTCCGTCCCAGCAGCAGGTACGTGGCTGTGATGTCATCATACTTCATCTTGGAGAGTGAATCGTTGATCTTGTCTCTGGAGTAACCCATCTCAACCATCATGTCTGAGGAGAAGCATCATCAATACACTCATCAATACACAGTGGCAGGCTGCGTGTGAGTGAGTGTGCACGTGTATGTGTGTACCTATCCTGGTCTGGTCCTGGATGTCCAGCTCCGGCTCCATGTACGGCTTCAGCTGCTCTTCTTCAGAACCTCCACTGATCCAGCGGTCCCTCATGATTTGCTGAAGATGAAACAGAAAAAGTGCCAGAACATTCCAGCATTATTGCAGCATCATTCCGACAACACTGCAGCATCATTCCAGAACATTCCGACAACATTCCAACATCATTTCAGGAACATTCCGATAACATTCCTGAACATTCTGACAACATTCCAGCATCATTTCTTCAACATTCCAGAACATTCAAGGAACATTAAGACAATAATCTAGAACATTCAAGCATCATTACAGAACATTCCTAACAACATTCAAGAACATTCTGAGAACATTCCAGCATCTTTATGAGGACATTCCAGAACATTCAAGGAACATCCAGACAATGTTCCAGAACATTCCAGGAAAGTTCTCGGAACAATACAACATTCAGACAATGAATATTCTAGAAATATCTCAGCAAGATTCAGGAAGTCTTCCGAGGAACATTTCAGCTACTGGTGGTGTTTTCAGTTAAAGACATTAAGATTAAGGCGTCAGTATGTGGATATGTCGTTACCATGTCAACCCTACCTCCAGAGTGCCTCTCTTGATTGGGTTCAGCACCAGAAACCGTTTCAGCAGGTTCTCACAGTCGGTAGACATGTAGAAGGGGATGCGATATTTCCCTCTGAGGACGCGCTCCCTGAGCTCCTGCAGACAGAAACAGATGCAGGTCACAGCTACGCTCACCCGTCCTGACATAACTACCTGTCTGTGAAGTACTCACCTTCAGGTTCTGACCATCAAACGGCAGCGACCCGCTGACCAGAGTGTAGAGGATCACCCCCAGACTCCACACGTCCACCTCTGGACCGTCATACTTCTTACCCTGAACACAAACGCATCACAGACAGTCTGTAAGTCCTCACAGTTCATGGATAAAATCTCCCCAAAGTCTCAGGATCACAGCTCAGATTTACATGATCCATGTTTACCTGGAAGAGTTCAGGAGCAGCATACGGAGGAGAACCACAGAACGTGTCCAGCTTCCCTCCCATGGTGAACTCGTTACTGAAGCCAAAGTCGGCAATTTTAATGTTCATGTCAGCGTCCAAGAGGAGGTTCTCTGCCTGCAGGAGCACAGGAGGTCAAGAAAGACACCGTCACTGATGGCACTAAAACACATCGACTGGATGAACTGAAACATGTCGACTGAACCAACTGAAAAACGTCTAAAATTCTGCTTCGCTGTCTTGTTCCAGGGGCTTTTAATAAACTAACATTCAGGCTACGTTCAAGTCAGCTGGGAGACCTCAGTTTTGCTCCAGCCGTCACTCACCTTCAGGTCACGATGAACAATGCGCTTCTGGTGACAATACTGCACAGCAGAGACAATCTGTGGACACACACATTTCTCTATTATGGGATGCAGGTAGGTCTGTGTTACCATGGTGACGAAAGTATAAGCGTGTGAGTTACCTGTCTAAATTTAGCTCTGGCCTCCTTCTCCTTCATCCTCCCATGAGCTACGAGGTAGTCGAAGACTTCACCTGAACACAGAAACCAGGCTCACTTGTTGAGGCTGTTGGAACAGGTCTGAAGGTGTGTGTGTGTGTGTGTGTTTACAGGTGGCTGACCTCCACTGGCGTACTCCATCACCAGGTACAGAGTCTTCTCTGTCTCTATCACCTCAAAGAGCTTCACTGCACACACAGGTGACAAACACAGGTGAGATACTAATGAGATTCTTAAAAGCAGTCAAACTGATGGACTGTAACTCTTCATCCGGAGAAACTTCTGAAGAACAGCGGCAGCTTCGTGACGATGGCTTTTTAGCAAATAAATGACGCCAGTTAGTGAAAAGGGCTTGATTTGGAAACAAAGTCAAAATAAACTGAACGTGAAGCCTGAGACGGTGTCACTCCGAAACTCAGTTACAGAGACAAACCTGCACTGGTATGACCCACACCTGGCTGATGTGACCCTCACCTTATTATTTTCAGCATGGCCTGGGCGGAAAAAGCCAATCAGCAATTGTAATTTTCAAGTAGAATTGTGTCACATCAGTAGGAGGTCATAGACATGGCTGCAACTAACCACAACTTTGATAGTTGATTAATCTTCTTATCTAGCTATCAATAAACTATCAGTTATCTGAATTTGAGTTGCAGGGGCTACAGACGAAGCAGAGAGGATGCGTCTTTCTCCCCAGTCACCTCCTCCAGCTATTCCAGGGGAATAATGAGGCCAGCCCACAGATATGATCTCTCCAGCGTGTTTGGTTCTTGCAGTTGGACGTGCCCAAAACACCTTTTCAGTGATGCGTCCAGGAGGTATCCTGATCAGAACTGCTCTACGTGGAGAAGCAGTGATTCTACTCCAATAACTCCATCTCGTAAGGTGTGAGAATGTGTTCTTTGTTCCATCCTTCATGTTAAATGAGAAGTGGAGGACACGCCCACTGCAGCCGCTAACATACACATAATTTTTTTTGCATGTTTTGTTCTAGTTTTTATTCTTTAAAAGCTAGAGAACTGCTGCTTTAGAACTCATCGACCAACACCAGAGACCTGGCAGAACCAAAACCATGGTCCCAGGAAGGGCTGGAGTGATATTTTGAGTTAAACTGAGGATCAGTACTCACCTATATTGGGGTGGTTCAGGATCTTCATGATCCGGACCTCTCTGAACAGCTGAGACACACAAACACAGCAGGAAGTTACTCTGATGGACAGATTCAGTTCTGGGGTCAAGTTCTGGACCAGGGTAGTCCACGCCATCTCACCTTCTGCAGGCTGGTGGGGTTCAGCTGGGTCTTATCGATGATCTTGATGGCCACCTGTCAGAGAGACACGCAACCATTCTCAGTAATTGAAGGGGACTGGTGGCTTTTTCCCCAGCAGCAGCCCCCGCATCTCACCTCTCGACCCGTCCGGATGTGTCGGGCCAGCTTCACTTTGGCGAAGTTCCCCTTCCCGATGGTCTTCAGCAGACGGTAGTTCCCCACGTGCGGTGAGTCGTCCCCTCCGGCTGCAGACGGGTTTTTACAGCGAGCAGAGCGGACGGAGCGGGACGCTGCCTCACCACGCCCATCCTCCCCCAAGGCATGCTGGGAAATAGACAGAGAGTGAATCCAAGACCTCCTTCATCAGAGGAGGGCCAAGACCAGAACTCACAGGTGAGCTGGTCTGGTCATATTGGCCTTTTTCTATATAAAAAGAGACAGGAACTACATGGCTAAATGTTCTGACAACTTCAAATCTGTTTATGAAAATGCAGCAATAAATAATTTTACTACACACATTTGGGACCCAAACAATTATATTTTGTCATGAAGCAGCAGAAAAATCTCCAAATTTCCACCTGAGGTTAAAATCTCAGGTGGAAACTGAATTCAGCTGAAGCAGCAGAACTCACAAGTGAACTGGTCTAAGTAACAGTCCATGACAAGAACTCACAGGTGAACTGGTCTAGGTAACGGTCCATGACCAAAACTCACAGGTGAACTGGTCTAGTTAACAGTCCAGGACAAGAATCCTCACGTGAGATGGTCTGGCTTTTAGTTTGACGAAGTTTGAACATTCTTTGCTGTGTTAAAATCTCAGATGGAAACACAGACATACAGGTAAATGCTCACCTGCTCGGTGTCCCGCTCGTTGACGGTGGGCAGCGGAGTCCTGGTGGACATGTTACCGGCTCAGAGTGACGGAATTCCGGTCATGAAGTCGCCTGTTTCTCCGGAACACCTGCGTTTATTCTGACGGCTCTTCTCACTTTTCTAAGATTTTATTGCACAGGTGACCACCCGGCATCACCGCCCCCCCTGTCCTGGCTACACGACGCGGACAATTCTCCGGCTCGGTTCGGCGTGTGTTTCGGCAGGTTTGAGCCAACATGGGCTCAGACGGAACCGGAGCAACAGTTCCTCTTTGGGGCTGAGTTAGCCGGGGAGCCCGTTAGCCGCCCGGCAGCGCCGGCTGGCCGTGTTTCCGGCCGGGAACGGCTCCGTGTTTGCCCGCCGGCCTGTGGCTCGGGCTGGACTGGTGAAACGGTCCCGGTTCGGTGATTGCGGCGGTTCGGTTCCGTTCACCTCCTCTGACTCTCCGCTAGCTGTTAGCCTCGGCAAAGATGGCGGACTAACCCAACCCGGCGCGCTGACGGGATATGGCGTCACGGGCAGCGTACAATGTGATTGGTTAGTGATGTCGGGTGGCGGCGTTTGTTGTTGCTAAGGTGACTGGAAAGAACATTTACTGACCTTACTGACCACAGACACGTTGAAAAGTTTTATATGTAAAAAATAAATAGATTCGTAAATAAAATAAGTCACTGTGTGTTTTCTGCATCCCCTTATTTATTGATTGAAATAAGAAAACATAAATTGTCCAGGCAATACTGAGCATCCCCCAATGACAGGGTATCCCCAAGTACCAATATCTCTGCCTCTGGGTTAAATCCATCCCAAAAATTCACAGTTCCTCGACTGACCACTAGAGGCTGCAAAGTCCTGGTTGCTATGAGAGGGAGCATTTCCATCCATCCATTATCTATACCCGCTATGTCCTGTACAGGGTCACGGGGGTCTGCTGGAGCCTGTCCCAGCTCACTTCAGGCGAAAGGCAGGGGTCCACCCTGGACAGGTCGCCAGTCCATCGCAGGACAGGGAGCATTTATTCAAGTAAATACAGTGTGTGACTGAAATACAACTTAAAACAATATTCATACAAAATTTGACACCCAAACGTTGTGCTGGTGTAGTTCTGCAGAGTGTATTTGGGAAATCTAGTGTTTCTCTCAGTTTAATTAAATTTCAGTTCAATCTAAATATACTTAATTGATCCCTTACGGGAAATTTAAATATTTTAGTAGTCTCATGATTTATGTCTCTTAAAGGATTCATTGTAGAAGGTTATTGTGAGAAGGAAAGATCTCCTGTCGTGGTCTGTGTTGCAGAGGAGCTGTGGTGCACCCAAATATGCGCAACCACATTTGCTTTACTTATGTTTGTATTGATCAATAGACTGAACCTTATCCTATAAACACTTAGTGTGTGAAAATATACTGTGGTAATTAACTTAATGATTATTTTACATTCATGAGACGTAGTCCTGTGTGATGTTTGGTGAGTAAAGGAGAGAAATGGTAAGCAGAACCTTTGGCACTGTAGTCGCCCGCCCGGGTTGCCTGTCGCGGAGGGAATCGAATCCAGCAAAGCTGGAATCTAACCCACTACTTAGTGATAGACCTGTTGAGCTACAGCTGCTCCAGTGAAAATGCTGTGCTAGTGGCCTATGATTGAAACATCGGCCCATGGTATTCTTGTATTTTGGACCAACATCTGGGCGATATCTTCAAAATGTATGTGCGCTGTCTGGAGTGCGCCAACGGCAGTGGGCCGTCCCAACTCCGACCAAGCCCACAGGTTTGATGATCTGGGAAAATAACTGAAAAGATCCACCTGTTCGACCAATGTTTATCCGATGTTATAATTAGCGGGCCGATGTACTTTGTCTTATAGCCGATATCGGCCAGATGTATGTGTACGTCTGGTATAGCGCTGTTTGAATGGTTTAATGTGATTGGCTTGTGAGTAAATCATTTCCCACTTGGAGTGCGTTCTTATGATTTGGCTGAAACATGAAAGATATCTGATTGATTGCAGATGGTGGTAAATTTGGTTAATTTTATTGACTTGGGTTAATCCGACTCACTCAGTGATGTGATCTGGTTCATTTGAGTCATCTGGTTCCCGTGTCGTTATCCTACTCCCCCTCCACCCTCCCCATCTAAAACTAATTATGAAAAAAAAACAACTTTTCTTTCTTTCTTTATTTCTAAAGAGATTTTGAAAGTTGAATTTATTCTGAATGGTTAAAATAATTCACTCAAAAGACATTTTTTAGAATTTTTTTTTTCTAAATCTGTCCTGTCTGGCATTGTGGTGCTCAGAATTTTTTGTCTGAGTGTCAAAGTGACACCCAACAGTTTCACTTTCACAATCGAAGCATTATGGCCCCAGAGAGGAGCAGAGGAGAGCCCCAGGCGGCACTCCAGCAGCCACAATGCAGAAGCCCCAGGGGTCTGCAGCAACGAGCCCACTGGGAACCCGCTACGCCGGAGCAGATCCAGCCATGGACACAGAGACCCGAGCCCCAAGGACACCCCATCCCCTAGCAGAGGCCCGACAGAGCCTGGGTGCCCGGATCCAGCAAGCAGCCACCAGGGCAGGCCGGTGCATGCCCAAGCACCAAATTTTTTCATTAAAATAAGAGAAAAAGGACCAGGTGGACTATTATTAACATACTCAAATGTATTTAAGCACTTATTTATTACAATATTTGGCTTAATATTCACTTAAATCAATGACTGGAGTGAAGTTCTTGTCAGCGAGTCCGTGAGTTAAAGACTGAACTGGAAAGTCAGATGAACTGAGTCGTCTGAGACTATTCGACTCCTCTGACATTCTAGCTCCTCTGAGAAGATTCAATTCATCTGACGTTCCGGCTTTTATGAGATTTGACTCCTCTGATGTTCAGGTTGAGTCATTCATTCAGTTCAGGTAAATCACCTGAGTCAGCTGTCCGCTGTCACTCACGCACACGTCATTTGTAGTTAACGTAGCAGCTAATGTTAGCGTTAGCAGCCAGAGGCCTCATATGTACTGGGTTAGTGGAGACGTGGGACTCATGATTTTTGATTCATATTTTGAAATTGGAATGTTTCATATAAAGCTCTCGTGTTTACTCAAAGCGGTTACGCTCCAATAATTCAGACATAAGTGATGGTTTGGGCTCGTGATTTACAGATGTACTGAACAACCACTTTTGGCAGTTGGTTGACTTGAACTTGAAAATAAGTGAAAATATCACCTGTGGAAACTTATTTAACCAACAGATGTTTGCTAGCTCAGTCTCTCCACTGCCACCCGCGTCGCCTCATCCACACAGCAGCTGGAAGGAGATTCACATGAGTTTACATTGTTATCGCTAGAGTTTGTCAGCTTGTGTTAAATGTATTTCTTTTGATAGTAACCTCTGTTACTGTCAAACAGTAACAGAAACCTCAAATTATTTGAGAAGACTCTTGATGTGACTTAATGTGTGGTGTGATTTTGTATTCTTGCTTTTAAATGGAAAAACAAATGAACACAGTTGTAAAATCTAGCTTTTTCCAGTTAAGGTTTTTACCTTGCAAAAACATTGAGAAAGTTAGACATGCCTTTGTTTCATCCACCTTGTCTACTGAGCTCTGTTTAGTTTATATTTACAAGAAGATCAATAATGTATCCTGCCCCCATACTATTAAGTGATTTGTACACTAACAAATGCACTGTATGCAGGCATCAGCTGTTCCTTCCTGTCCCATCTTCAGCTAGTTCAGAACGCTGCAGCGAACCTTCTAACCAGAACATGAAGGTGGGAGCATATTACAGCTGAGCTTGCAGCTCTTCATTGACTCCCCGTCTGTTATAGGATCAATTTTAAAATTCTTTGATTGTCTTTAAGTCTTTACATGGTCTTGGACTTGTCAGGTCTTTTAAAAGTTCATATACCATCTAGGGCTCTTAGGTCAGCTGACCAACCCCGCCTGATAGTTCCTCGCTCCAGGCTGAAGAGCAGGGGTGACCAAGCCTTTATTCTCAAGCATTTAACACACCATTATTGTTTTATTTATTTATATGTTTTATGTTGTCCTGTTTTTCCTTGGCTTGTCCAGCACTTTGGGCAGCTGTTGTTCTATTTAAAGTGCTTTATAAATAAACCTGACTTGACTTGACTAATGAATCCAGAATATAATATTTGTTCAGTGTATAAACAGTAATGTAAATTGCCATGTTCTACATATTTTGCTTATCCATCCATCCATCTTCTTCCGCTTATCAGGTACCGGGTCGCGGGGGCAGCAGCCTGAGCAGGGAAGCCCAGACTTCCCTTACCTTGGACACTTCCTCCAGCTCTTCCGGGAGGATCCCCAGGCGTTCCCAGGCCAGCCGAGCAACATAGTCGCTCCAGCGTGACCTGGGTCTTCCTCTGGGTCTCCTCCTGGTGGGACATGCCTGAAACACCTCCCAAGGGTGGTGTCCAGGGGGCATCCGATTCAGATGCCCAAGCCACCTCAGCTGGCTCCTCTCGATGTGGAGGAGCAGCGGCTCAACTCCGAGCTCCTCACCTTATCTCTAAGGGTGCGCCCTGCCACCCTGCAGAGGAAGGTCATCTCAGCCGCTTGTAACCGGGATCTTGGCTTGGGTAATGAATCAACCTCTGAGTCCTCAGCCTCTGCTTCCTCTAGGGAAGGCATGTCAGTGGGATTGAGGAGATCCTCGAAGTATTCCTTCCACGGCCCAACAATGTCCCCAGTCGAGGTCAACAGCTGCTTCCCCCTCCTAAGGCGCCGGATGGTTTGCCAGAATTTCTTTGAGGTTGACCGGTAGTCCTCCTCCATGGCCTCGTCGAACTTTTCCCAGACCCGAGTTTTTGCTTCTGCGACTGCTCGAGCTGCTGTCCGCTTGGCCTGCCAGTACCTGTCAGCTGCCTCATGAGTCCCCCGAACCAACCAGGCTGGATAGGACTCCTTCTTCAGCTTGACAGCATCCCATACTTCCAGCGTCCACCACCAGGTTTGGGGACTGCCACCACGACAAGCACCTTCTGGCCACAGCTTCGAATAGCCGCATCCACAGTAGAAGTGGAGAACATGGTCCATTTGGGCTCAATATCTCCAACTTCCCTCAGGATCTGGTCAAAGCTCTCCCGGAGGTGGGAGTTGAAGATCCGCCTGACAGGGGATTCCACCAGACGTTCCCAACAGACCCTCACAATACACTTGGGTCTGCCAAGTCTGTCCGACTTCCTCCTGCACCAGCAGATCCAACAACTTTGTGAGTTTCTACAAGTTGCTCTCTGGCACCTCCCCTTCATGAAGCTGAAACAGGTTAAATTTCATCAGACAGTTAATTTCATTTGATAGGTTCTTTCATTGATGAAGATCTGAATAGATAAGTTGCTTGATTGCAGTAAACTGCCACTCATGTATGGGATACTGAGTTCACTTAGCGTGTTAGGCCTACAGTTCTGCAGTTACATGACTTACACAGAAGTTATAGCCACATGAGTCACATGTGACATTTACATTAGATGGATGCAGGACTGACAGTCTGTCAAGCTCGTCTACAACACAGGTCAAACATCTTCACTCTGAGCATCTATTTTCAAAGTTCTGCAAAGTTTCATTACATAAACAGAAAAAAGAAAGGGTGCATATAAAAGTCAGGTGGATTTCATGTTTTAATCAGGACATTAAGTTAGAGGAATAAAGAGTTAAAGTGAACAGTAACACGTGTGAAGACCTCAGGTGGAGGTTCAGCATTAATTTACATGACAGGAAACCTAAACTAATGGAAGAAACCCCAAATATTACCAAAATGTTTTGTGCTCACAAGGTGGTGCTTGTGGTGATTTCAAAACAGTAAACTTCACAAATCTAAAATGGAAGATATATTTACAGGCCACATGACAAAGCAGAAAAGTCCCATCGTTGACGTGGTGGCTCCACGTTGAAGGAACTTCCCTGGTGATCATCTGTAGCTGATGTTTACACGTTTTTGGGGTAAACGACTGAAGGCTGAACTGTTGAGGTTAAAGAGATACTAGACGGTTCTCGGAAAACACGACTTTATCGTACAATACTGCATGACTTCATGGAAACATTTTGAAATATCTTTTAAGACTTCTTCAGAATTCCAGTGACTTTGGCTTTGTAGTTCTTCAATTCCACTCTGGAGAAGAAGTTGGAGCTGTGGTTCCTGGAGTCTTCGAGGGACCGGTTCTCATTTATGGTCTGCTTAAAGGGCCTACGGTAACCAGACAGACCTTTCAGATCCAGCAGAGCCGACACGTGACGCCCACTGAGGAGAGACAAGACCAATGATCAGTGTTTCATATCATCAAACGCCTGATGGACAGAAACCCAGTCATGTGGGTCCCATCTGGGTTAAAAGTGGACTACAAATGGGTAAATGGCACTGGTTTCTGACGGTTTTAGTACTGCGGACCCTAAATGGGAGGCCATGTGGGTGATGTCTGTTACCCAAGAGGGACAGAATATGACCCGCATTAGAAAATCTACCACCTGATAAGGACAAACACAGGAAAGGACCACCCTGGAACCTGCAGACCAACCCATGTAGGAGCCCTTTTGTAGCCCACCTTCAGATCAGATGAGGCCCACTTAGAAACGCTGGCTGAGATGCAAAAACCAGTCAAACAGAGGAGACCGAATGTCTACACAAACAAGCAAACAATGACCACATCAGAGATCAATGAAGATCCATACATGAAGAATACTTTCAAAATAAAAGCGAATTGCAGCTAAGTGCTGAAATGATTATCAGCAAGTGTGCAGAACTCTACAAGTTAAATTAAAATATACTTTACTAATCCTATAAAGTAATAATAAATATATATTTTATACATATATCATATTGCAATGTTTTAAGAAATTTTAATTGAATATAAAATATAATACAATTATATCAAACATTTAATCAAATTAAATAAAATTCAAAAATAGTTTAATCCCCTAAAAATAATAATATATAAATATACTAATCTCATATCACAATGTTTTTAAATTATTTGACTTAAATATTATTGTATTATAATTTTAATATTTAAAATTAAACTAAATCAAAAAATACTTTGTTAATCCTGAAAAATAATAAATAGATATAACATATTATGTCATATCACAATAATGACTTAATGCTTTCCCCCCCATTTTTTACCCCTTTTTTTTCCACCCAGTGCACAGTACCTAAATTGTAGTCCTGAGCATTGCACTCCCACTGCTGACCCCAGGAGGGCCCTGCACTGAGCTCAAGTCTCCTTCTCTACTT
>JBAMYA010000015.1:14448707-14480164 GCA_037176975.1 Arrhamphus sclerolepis
TGTGTGTGTGTGTGTGTGTGTGTGTGTGTGTGTGTGTGTGTGTGTGTGTGTGTGTGTGTGTGTGTGTGTGTGTATGAACTTTAATTGTCAACACTGCCGACTGTGTAACAAATTGCCCCTCGGAGATAATAAAGTTTACCAATACCAACTCCAGTAGACACAGGTGGACACCTCCACCATTACTAGGATTATTGACTCCCAGACAATCAGACCACAGTTTGAGAGACTGAAATTGTGAGTCTTAGCAGGTGGTTAGCAACACACGGTAACCCAGGTGACTGTACTCTCACAGTTGCTCGCTCTGTACACCTCAGAAATGCAGCGTAACTCAGAGTCCCGTCATCTGCAGAAGTTCTCAGATGACTCTGCTACTGTGGGGGAGTGTTAGTGATTCACAGAAGACTGAATACATAGGTGGACCACTTTGTGGCGTGACATGGGAACAGACAACTCATTCCAAGTGTGAATATAACAAAGGTGACGGTGAATAAATGCAACATTATTTCCATCCTGGAAGAACTGGTGGAGGGGAACTGCAGGTAAATGGTTTTTTACCTGTATAACAGACTAGACTGGAGCTGCAGCTTTCAGGATGGTTCACGGCAGCATCAGAGGCCCTTAAATACAGGCTCTTCTTTGCAGAATATTTCTTTTCTCTAGACCTTTAATGGTCTCTGTGTGTATATGTAATAGCCACTCTGTAGAAAGGAGAAAATTACAATAACACCCTCCCACCCACGTTAGACACAATGGAAAGAAAAGGGGGGACGGCCTGTGCATATAATGCAATTCCATAACCCGAGTCCAACATCAGAGAATTTCTAGCAACATTCTAGACACGTCTTACGTGCACAACGCCATCAGAGAGATGCAGAAGAAAACAGAGAAGCAACATTTATCTTCACCCCCTCTAAATAACTTAGTAAATTGGGGAGTTACAGAAACAAAAGAACTTGAGAGTTTTCAAACAGAAGATGAAATCAGGCACCACATCACGTTCTGATTTTAGAACAACTGATTAAAGCGTTAAATGGATGCAAATATGTTCGAGTCGCATTCATTCAGGTCAGGTCACAAGCAAATTAAAATGGTTAAGGGAGAAGATCCACCATATAAACAGAATTTTCATGTCCTTCTGACTTAAGAGGTGCACAGTGCACGTCACGGGTTATGCAACATATCACGCAAACAACGTGGAGTTGCCCTTTAGTTTCCAGAATGCTGGCTTTATACCAGAATGATGTATGATCATGCATTTGCAGAATCTTTCTGGCTTCTTTGGTCCAGTATGTAAAAGCCAACCAAGTAAAATTTGGGACGCATCTTTCCGTAAATATTACAGCATGTCAGTATACGAGTGCCAAGTGACTCAAAGAAACAGAACAAACTGATAAAGAAAGCTGGCTCTGAGCCTAGGACTTATGATTGAGGAAAACATGTTGCATAAGTTTAAAATAATAATAGACTACTGAGCATCCTCCACACAACAGTTATTTAATAACCAAGTCTTCATTTATAAATAAACCCATCCATGGCAGGATTCAATCAGGTTCACACCACATCACGCTAAGTCCTGCTGCTCCTGCTCAAGTGTGAATTTTAAAATTACCCTTGATCAAATGGCTTAATAATGGTGACTATTTGCCATCATTATCACTATAATCTAGCATCACAATTACTTAGACCAAAGTATAATTTCCCTTCTGGGATGGACAAAGTATTCTAATTGAGTCAAATACCTGTTTCATTGAGAATTAGGTAAGAGGATTAATTCCAGTCACCTATGTAAGTACAACATTCTCTCATCAAGTTTTCAGATGCAGAGGAAGACGTGGCTCTAAGGCCAGAAGCAGGGAGAAACAGTTCATCCAGCCTGGCACCAACTAACACCTCCAAAGCACACAAATAACTTCTAGCTCATTTACCTAATCCCACAAATGAACACAAAGCCTGCCACCGTGAGATTGGCAGGACACTAGTCAGTATGCAGGATGGGCAGTCTGGTTTACCTATTCTGATTATTTTCAAACATCAGCACCAGAGACATTCAAGAAAATATCCAAACAATTTGTCCTAGATTTTTCCACACTTCCCCTTCACATTAGGAGATTTTCTGCTGGAGATCTGTTCTCACAGCGTGAAATGCAATGGAAGGAGGTGCAGGGGAAGCATCTGTCTAGAGAGCCCAGGGGGCAAGACATGATGCAGAGAGCGTAGTGTGAAAACTGCTGTTTCCTGAACTACATGTAAAAATGGAGGATAACGCCTTTATGACCAGTTTTGCATAAATGTATCAACAATACCAAAAAATGAGCTGAAAGTAACACTGAGGTCAAAAAGGATGAAGCAGCAGCTCTTTCCACATCCAATAATGGCTCTCCAAGATGTGATGTCCTGTCTGCACACTGATCAACCAATCATCTGCCCAACAGTTTACTGCGATGCTGCAAGGAAGATTTCAAACATACTGCGGACGTGTGTTTTCATATGCTACCCCTCTAGAACATCCCTACAACATTTCCAAACCGCTGTGCATGTGTGAGAATAGCTGTTGTCATCACTGATGTGTGAGAGCAAACCTGATTTAATCTCAGCTACACAAATATGCGAGTTTTACATTTTATTCCTTAAACATCGGTGGCGATCATGCATATGGAGCCTGCAGGCTTAGGACCATTTATTTAATAAACTAATCTTATCCATGTCAGGATTTCCTTCAAATCAAACAAAATAGAACTGTGGGGGGCTTGGGGGTGGCCACACGTGTAGAAACTGTGCCTATAAATGGAAAGGTCACACAAACGGGACTGTTTAATGTGTCATCCGTCAAAAATATTAGTAGTATAAAGTGCTTCAGTGAGGTTTCTTTTTTCCTTAAGCATGCTCCGCTACCTAAAAATAAACATTTAAAGAAATCAAAGCACTTTGTAGAACAGTCAAAAAAACAAAACAACTGACATACAGCCAAAAGTTTTATTTTCTCCTTGATGGTAACAAAACAGCAACCTGAAAACAATAAGGACTGACAACAAAAGCCCTGCACCTCTGTCATGACTCAGTGTTTTTTCTGTCAGCACAGTGTCACAGTCGACGCCAAATACAATGATACAATGGCCATAATCAATGAGGCTTTGGAAAAACTGATGGAAAACCACTAGCCGACCGCTGGGAAGGACAGGGGAGAGAGGAGGCGAGCAGCGGGGGCTAGCTGAACATCAAACTCATCGCCACCACCAGCTGCTGCTGCTCTCTGCCTCGGTCTCCCTTATTCTTTTGACAAATAAAAAAAGCTTCCAGAGCAGCAGTGACTGAGCCAATACCACGCCGACTTCCCTGAAACCACTTCCAGGCCAAGAGCCAGAGCCAGAAACTCAGCGTCATACATCAAAACAACTACACCAACACATCTCCCTTGGTAATGAGCATCAAAAAAAAAGAAGAAGAAGAAGAAGAGAAACATATGGGCAGCTCATTTTCAACTCAGTGACTTTCAACTGCTGAGTGAAACTACTATTCACCGATTTCAAAAAGGAGTATTCAGTCAGCCTGCGAAATTTGCATTTTAAAAGAAGACCCACTTCCTGAGTTGGTAGATTTAACAAGGACAGCAAAACTGTCACTCCCAGTTGTGTGACAACTGAGCAGCAAGAACAGGAAAAAGAATGTTTTTCTCCTCTAAAATGATAATACATGAAAGAAAAAAACAAAACAAAAAAAAACATTTTTCAGTAAAAAGGCACTAAATTCAAAATGCTGTATTCTTCATTTGTAGGCCACATGTTTGAAAAATGGAATTGTCATGACTCAGCTAAACTGCACAAATATAAAGAACAAAATCTATTAACTGACCCCAGAACAGAGTTTCTCAGCACATATTCCTCCCCATGTCCACGACTAAAAGCTCTGCAGTCTGACTTCATGAATTAGTAAATTCATTTTGCCGGTGACAAAGTAAACATGAAGAGAAGGAAAAGATGGAGAGGTAAATTACCTTCTGAAGGCTGTTTGGGTTCAGCTGCGTCTTGTCTATTATCTTAATTGCCACCTGCAAAAACAGAAAAAAAAGAAGTTAAAACTGAAACATAACAGGAGATGACAAGTAGAAGTATGAAAAACGGGAAGTGGAACGTGTCAGTGATTTCAAAAAGCAAAAACATAAGTCAGAAAATCAAATTGACTGAGATAAACCACAATTTAAAGACATGAGGAAATTGGGTGTCACACAATTCACAATAAAATAACATTTCTCCCTTTTATCAATCATGAACAAATGCTCAGCAGTGGCTTGTCCTGTTATACAGCCTCAAGTGCCAACAAGATTTGTAGAGGTGGATCAGGGAGTGTAAGGAGCCAGTAGGACTGGGTGTTGTTTGGAGTTTGCCTGATGCAACACAGCACCCTTTTTTTCAGGTTACAAACTGTCCAAATACAAACATGCAAGAACAGTTCCTTGTAAAATGGTCTGAGGTTTGCAAAGCCTCAACTTAAATCAGAAACCAGAAGGTACAGGTCAACAAGTCTGCTCATGTCTGAGCAAACATTTAGCTCTCAGTGACATTTGCAAGTTTCGGTAAAATATCCAATCGCAACTCTCATGTTCATTCTGCCTTTTTTTTTTTTTTTTTGGGAGGGGGCAGGATTTACACTTACGACAACATTTTATTTAACAACTTGGCATTCTGGCACATAAGCCCTAACTAAAGACATTACATCTAAAAAAAAAAAAAAAAGTGTGATAAACAGCTTTTTCTCTTCTTCAGATTATGTTGCCACTCAGTAATGAAGACAGAAAGCTATGAACCATTTCCTTCACAGATAAATTAGACATATTTTTCAATTTTACTACAGAGAAGAGGACAGAGGAGCTTTAGAGGATAAAGTCCTCCCATGGACCACCAGCCCCCAAATCCCAAGATTTCAACCACTAATTTTCCATGACATGGAAAAGGCATATAAGAACTCAATGGCAAATAAGTAAATGCTATAAAAAAGCTATAAAGTTCTCTACTCTGTGGCAAGACTCATCTTCATCTTGACAAATGGCTTCTTCATCATCAATCCTTCTTTTAACTGGTGTAATGAGAAAAGTGCCCAGTTTCACTGCACACCTGCACATTCAGTAAAGAATTAATGGCTACCATTCCCACATCAAGTGGAAATGTGCTTGTTTCCTTCAGACAGTCATCTTTATGTTTCACTGGACCTGAACCAAACAAATGTTCTGGCGTCTTCTCCTTACCCGACAGAGATTTATGATTCATCACTGAATAGCACTTCCATCCCATCATCTGTGGTGCAGGACTGCTTCTCTACAGCTCACCGTAACCTCGTTTTCTGCTTTTTAGGTGTTAATAATGATTTACATTGGGCTTTTCTGGATGTAAATCCCATTTCCTTCAGCTGAGTCACAAAGACTGACTCCTGTTACTGCCCACTCATTTTTTCCATTTATATTGTTATGCATTTTCTATTTTAGACACGTTGATTTGGATTTTCTGTCCTGACGATCTGACATTATCTTGGTCTGTTTTATACATTTCCTTTTTCCACAATCTTCCCATTTTGTTTGCACAAATTAACAACAGAAATGTTCAGTTGTTTCGTCTTATACTTTTTTTCCTCCCTGCTACAAAATGAAACAGCTGAATGAACATCCTACAAGAGCGGTGATTCCATCTTTTTGCCAGGGGGTGTAAAAGTAGTCCCACACACACTTGGTCAACACTGGAGTTAATGAGGTTCACAACCCCCAGACTGTCAGACTGGAAATCGCTTATGAGCCAAATAATATCATGGCCCTCCAAATGGACGGGCATCAGCTCATTAGCTGTTTGAAGGAGCTGTAAACACAAAGCAGCAGCACCTCTTATGTAATGGTGCACCTATAGGTGCTTTAACTTGTTTACTTAAGCAGACAGAGCCCATTTCCTCGTACTGCTGGTTAAGCCCTCAAACATTATCCTCCTTATACTTTTTGGACAAACTGTAATAAAAAATAAAAAAAAAACAACAAAAAAAAAAAACAAGTAGAGTAGCTTTATGAAGGCAAAAATTTTGTCCAAGTATAAATTTATGATAGTCTTATTTTGCATATACTGACTTCAGTAGTGAATTAAGTTAAATTGTTTTATTGGTATTTGTAACAAAAAGTAATGATTGTTCTTTATTTGATTTAATTTATTTTTAGCTTAAAGAGTGTAAACTAGAAACTCATTTTGATTAATTCCCTACTTGGTGTTTATAATCTTATAATTATGGGGATTTTTTTTCGCCATCAAACAATTCAAATGCAAGTATGAGGAAACAGATGTTTGTGTTGAACTTGAAAATAAAGACAGTTGCTTTGTTTTTCTGCATCTCACCTCTCTGCGGGTGAGAATGTGCCGTGCCAGTTTCACTTTGGCAAAGTTGCCCTTGCCGATGGTTTTAAGCAACCGGTAATTGCCTACGTGGGGCTGCTGCGGCTCATCGGAGCTGCGGGATCTGACGCCGGTGCGGCCCGATCGTGTGCCGAGCTCTGTACGGCCATTACTGTGAGACGTGTGCTGTGAAAAGACAGAAAAAAAGGAAATATTGTTAGACAAGTGCTGCTTGTTGACTTTCTCCTACTGTGGAATATCTGTCCACAGTGAGTCATGTGGAGACACTGCATATACAATGAAATGATAAAAAAAGAGGGGGGAAAAATCCCAAAACAGCTATTTATAGCACTGCATCCAACCAGCTTTTCTTCCAACACCAAATATCTGAGAAACAATGTTAACATTAAACCAATTCTGGATTTCAGAAATTAAAGCTAGTTATTTAAATGATGAATAAATAAATCCCACATTCAGTAAGTACACACACACATCTGAGCTGTGATTAAGAGTTGATGCATTTTCCACCAAGAATGCCTTCAAACTGTTAAATGTTAAAACAAAACAAGATCCCAGCAAGTCACCAACAATGTAAATGGAAAACATGTGACCAGGATGAGGAGCAGAAATCATTACAGAAATTGAAGACATCTGCTGACTGATTTTTCTGATCTTTGCTGTATATTCTGCTAATTGTCTTGTCCTTTGTGAAAACTAAGTGTACCAGTAGGTTAGCTACCACAACAGGCTGGACAAAACTGAAACAAGGCAATTATTCTACTTGCACTTCTCTTTTTGTTTGTTTGTTTGTTTGTTTGTATTTTTTTGTGGCCGTTTTGCCTGCTAGTGCAGAATGTATCCTTTAATAGGTGCTTTAAAAAAAAAAAACATTCAAGATTGCCTCCAAAAAATGTTGACTTTGGCTTCAGCGAGGTTACTGAAAGTTAAAGGGTCAATCAATAACATTAGTTCAGTTAAAAACAAAGAAAAAACTGTTACCACATTACCTGTGGTACAAAGTGCTAAAAGGAATTGAGCAGAGATTTAGAGGTAAACCACTGACAGACTAATTACTTGGTATTTCTTAGAAAAAAAAAGAACAATTTGATAAAACAAGACAGCTATTACTATTCTATAATGTAGCAGACTGTCAGAACCGAATGAGCTGGTCATCTTTAAACCCTCATGACGACTGAACTTCTGTCCTGTCTGGAATAATGTTGGAAAAATGACTAAAGAATGAAGCAAACAAAACAAAAACAACCCAATGACTTCTGCATTGCATCTTTATCGTCCGAGCAAAGATAAAATGTTCAGTTGACTTCAGCGTTCTGATACTGTGGTGACAGTGCCGTGGACAGATAGATTGATTCTTTTAGGGGGTGATGTGCTCAAAAGGGAAAAAAATAATCTGACAGATACTCTGTGCAGCACCAGTATCGACCACTTTACTGATGCCTCATTAACGGTGGTGGCAGTCTCTGCCCCGCCCGGCTCTACCCTCTCACCCCCTCCCACACCGGGTCTAACTGACCCCATTCACCCTGCAGACAAAGACTGTGATAATGAAGGAAAATTAACTAATATGGTGGGAACTTTCATGCAAACCAAAGTTTATATTGAGGTCAAATATATGAAAAGGAAACATTTCAACTCATGTTCAAAGACTCAGAGGAGCTGCAGTTTGCCACATTGGTCTATAAATTATTCAGCAAATATTACACTCATATCTTCATAAGACAAGACTGCAATAAGATGAATACTGCTAAAATATCACGTTTGCAATATGAATACTTTAAAGACACCAGGAGTTTATTAACATCACAAAGCGCAATAAGGTCATGTTAACTTTCCACAAAGCAGCACAGACGCACTTTAAGTCACTACGGGAATATTTTGCGACTCCTACAATGATGGAATGGAGATAAAAATACCATCAACTGGGATAAGGTCACTGTTGAATAGCAGAAAAAAAGCCAGTCAGTGCAAATACAGCTAGAACTATATACTTATGCTCTAAAATCTGGTCATTTTATAGCACAGACATTTGAGGTTTTTCAAAATCATCTCAATTTTCTAGCTGACAACTTCCTGTAACAGGTAACACAATGCATTCCAAGAAAGAAAAAAAAAAGCAGAAAAAAAAAACGTTTTTATTCTTTCCTTTTTCGTACTCACAAAACTGCGGTGTCTTCTGGCTTCGTGGGAGCCCGTCATGTTTCAGCAGGAAAATGCAAAGGCCTGCTGATGATGCCCAAAGAGGTTCACACAACAACAGATTTTTCCCCCAACTAAAAGTCCAACAACCTCAGAGAGGAAGACAGCAGGAGGGGTAAACACTGATTCTAGTCAAGTCTGTCACAGGAAGACACACCCAAACCGGAAGCCAGACATCTTCCTTTCAAAATAAAGCTTGAAGTGCTCCTATAATTTAAAATGTTTTAATATGCATGTTTAGAGGGCCATTGATTGCACTTTTTCTTACCTCTCCTACTAATAACAACAATAAAGTGATGTGGGCTCATTTATTCAAAGTCCAAAAGAAATTTAATTACTGGGACATTCTTTTTATGCACCACATCTTCAACTCCCCTTTCTGTGTTAGTCACCTCACCCTCCAACCGTCAAGAGGCAGTATGATCATTTCTATCATGTTTAATGATGACTTAAGCGGTGGAAGCCATTTGTCCCTTGCTTGCTTATTTTCATCTGACAGTGTGTATAAATTGTTTTATCTCGTGCTGTGCGTTAGATATGTTTGCTGACAAATAACATACATTTGCCAGTGTTGATTTTGATCAGCAGCCAATCAAGTTTGTGCATCTCTACCTTTAATTTCTGTTCATCTTCTGTTCTTATTCCAGTTATTTTTATTATTAATGAGTCAACTAACATTATCTTTATTTCACTAACATAAGAATCCACTCCATCACAATGCCATGAGGCTCTTTAAGACCACAGGAGTCTTTACATGCTTCTTACAGCTACTGCAGAGAAAGTACCTTTTTTTACGGTCACACCGCATGAACTCTATGGTCTTTTTTAGCTTCTAAGTGAGAGAAACAGCTTTCCCAACATGAAGAGAACAACCTTCGACCCAAATGTACACTTAATCGTTTGGCCAATCCCAATTCAGCCCTTCCTCTTAATTTTCTGCATGTGACCCTGTTATATTTTGTAGATGACGTCACGTCTGTTGATATTTGAAACAGACAGACAAAGGACAGAGAGCTAGCTGCTGCATCTACATCACATAACACAGATGAATAGCCCAGGTATGAAGATCCAGATTTTTTTAAACCGATATACGGTGCAGTTTCTCTTCAGCAGCCTTTCCATCAACTAATTTTCCTGTTCCTAGAAGGGCAAATGTAATCTGTGGAAAAAGCCCATGATGGCTTGTTGTCCTTGAGAGAGCTCTCAGAGAGCCTTAGACTGTTTGAACATGAGGCAGAATGAAATGTCTGGCTTTGTGTTATATACTCAATTTCATATAAGAATATAATAAGCTGGCAGCTGCTGCAGAAAATAACACCCAAAGTAAAAAAACAAAACAAAAGACAGCCATTTAATTTACTTTCAACTTCTTGCAGCAGCATTAATTACATAAGCTTTCTGTTTTCATTCTTTCCTCCACTGATTTTGACCGTTTCATTAGTAGTCGCTCATTCTCTACAACAGACAGAAAATGACCCAAATCTCCTCACAGGATCAATACTATTTCACCACATCTTATCACCCTCAGCACTCTGTTTGTCTCCTCTCCAGCTGACTCTCTGTCGCTACTGTGACGAGTCATGAGACCGCTCATATCACATGCAGATATTCAGGTGTCTGCAGTTAGACACATACATGGAATAGGGAGGAAAGAAACATATGGCAGGGAGGAACACAGGAAAACTGCAATTCATACTCTAAATCTGCTCAATTCAGATTTAGAGTATGAACTGAAGCATAGAAGGTACTTCGTAAAAGAAACATGCATTTTTGGTGAGAAGAGGACTTTAGGTCACAAGAGTCAACAGTAAGAGTCTAAGAGCTAATAACATTGGTGAATTATCACAGAATGAGACCAAATTATTTAATTTCAAACTATTTCTCCTTTTCTCTCATCTCCCATTTTAACATAACATTAATTATTTAAATGTTTTGTGCATCCTGATGTTCACATCTGCATGATATCAGTCTTGTCTGCGTTTTTGCCTGCTTATATTAAACCAGTATATTTGTATGACACCAACCCCAACAAAAGTATGCTCAATGCACTTTACACTGAAAACAAATGGGATGAATGCAAATTTTATGAATTTGGATTTGGGACTGTTGATCAGCGAACACAAATCAAAGCAGCACTGTGAGTGCTGATAAATTTTCAAGTGGAGTGTGTTGCAGCTTACTTCTCATTTTAGAAAAATGTAGATTTGCGGACAGAATAAATAAGTCGGATATATTTCCATTTCAATGGACATTCACAGTCAACAGAAAAGGCAAAAAAAAAAAAAAGAAGCCTAGAAATCTAGACACAGTAAATTTACAATCCTGTTTCAGACCCTACATCTGTCCAGATGTGGCTCTGATTGACCAGGCTAGAAAAATATGTACAAGAAAAAAAGAAAACTAGCATGTAATACAATTTGAAAACTGTTGATTTGATCAAGAAAGTACCTTAAACTACTACGAATAATGAAAACTGTGGTACATTAAATATTTGCTAATCAAGAGATCAACAGATCAATTGAAAGAGCAACCAATAATGCTATGCTAGCTACTGGAAGTCAGAAATCTGTCTTTTCCGAAAAAAATAACAACAAAGAGCTATGTCAATAATCATTGTGAACCATTATTCAAGCCAAGATTCCAAAGCAGATGATAATTGATAATGTGCTGTTCATTTTTCTATCAAGGATCACTAGTTATTACATTACTGCCTAAACACAATTAGTTGGATGGACTTATTATGCTGTATGACTGTTAGAACCACTTTGATTCGTCTTTGAAAATCTCAACATCCATCGTCATTTTTCACCACTTACACCCTCTTCTGCCACAGATTAATGACACGTGATTAAGTGCCAACACTTAATCCAAGATCCAGCCTTCTTCATTTTGAAGTGCACCTAATAACTTTCCGTTTATTTCAGTCACAAAGCCAGGCTTTGTCTTGTTCAAAAAAAGGGGGAGGGGTATGTTAATATTTTTATACAATATCAATAAAATCCATCTTTGTATATGGTGAGTTTACCTGATAAAAAACTGCATCTTCTGACATATGGATTTAATTATGAAAATCCTGACCGGAAGTCTACAAGGTCGAATCACAACTAACTTAACCGTCTTTCTACTCATATTCAGGTTAGTGGCGATGGGGCGGGACTAATGAGGCTCATATTTGGAAGCTGAGCGGAGGAAAGCTTTGAGTCACAGCAGTGAGAGCCAATAGGCTGCCAGGACAGAAACTACTGTTGCCTGCCAAAACCAGTCCAGCAGGCAAAGTAGCTACTGTAGTTTTGTTCGTGGTTGGGCCTAAATATCCAGAGTGCATTTAAATTCGGTTTAGTCACAACAAAGCTAACATTACTCCAGTAATAAAAATAATTGAAGTTTTGTGTAAACGCTTCATAAAACCATATATAAATGCAGGGCTTGTTTGACGCAGAGTTTTTGCTTTTACGATTTAAACCTGTGTGAAACAATTCGCTGTCATCCAGTCCAATAATCAACGAAACACTATTGAGCAGTCAATATTTGTTGTTACTGAAAAAGTAATTCTATTGTATTTCACAGTCACGAAACTAATAAAAATAACCAGATAAGTCTTTATGCTTACACTTTCCGTCGCCTTCTCGTTGACCGTCGGTAGAGGAGTTTTTGTTGACATCTTCTTATTTCACCCTCCTTAGTGAGTCGTCTTCTGATGTCCACGATCCAGTCTTCAGTACAACAGCCCAAAAAATAAAATTATTGCTTTGCTTAGCAGGTCTGTCTGGGGAAACACTCTCAGCATGGATCGTGACAATTTGCAAAGCAGACCGGACGTGACAGAGCCGACCACCTGAGCTGCTATACAGCGGAAAAAACTGACTAAAGAGTATAATGATCTCTTTTTCGGCATTTACATGACGCAAGTACAATGTTAAAGGCCCGTGCTTAACTGGGTAGGCAAACGAAATCAGTGTCCGCTTGGGTCTGAGTTCGTGAAGCTAACTAAACTAACGTCAAGGCGCTGTCGGTCGTCACTTACAAAAATCGCCAAAGGCTTTTTTTCCACAAACGAATCTGTTTAACATGAAAAAAAAATGGCATCGATTGTCAGTGGTGGATATTCTGCAGAGAGGTTTTCAAGGTCCGGGGTTCTGAAACACTCGCCGTCGGATCCGTTTCTTCCATCTCCGACGGCCCAAAGTGAAGCGGCTCTGTCTGTTCTAGGTGGGACCAAAATGGCTACTCAGCGGCTGGACTGGATTAGGCTGCTTTCAGGCACCGCTCCTATGCTCGGATAATCAAAAATTCATACGACGTCGAACAACCGACTGCTCGCGTATTTTGCTACCTACCCCATACCCCCAAATTTATTACTATATATGATAGATATATATACGACTCTGAAACTGTAAAGCCAGCCAGCAAATGGTAGCTATACATACAATTTTTTTTTTTTTTTTAATAATTACGTTCATCACAATAAAATACGTATGATTGGCTTATTGTGGACATATGAAAAAACAGAACGTTGTTAATTATACATTTAAACTAATCAGAAATAAAACTGATAAGGTAAATAAAAATCGTATTATCTTGAAAAAAAAAAAGACTAATATTTCTTTTCCCACTATTAATAAACTTTTGTTGTTCTGAGAGGATATATTTCACATTTCTAAGTGCACCTGAAGGCAACATGAGCGATTCCAGCTGAACGGGTGGAAGTGAGGAAACTGGCTGACCCTGGTCCCGGTCCCACTGGACCAAAAAAAGTACAGCAAGGACTTGTCATGACTCAGGAGGAAACGGTAATGTGGCTTGCTTCAAAGGAAAACGATTGCATTGCTTCAGACCCCCAGAAACTCAAAACGTCAGGGATCTGGAGGCAGAGCAAAAAGAAAATCTTTTTTTTTTTTTTTTAAAGCGTATTTTTTTTCTCAATACAATTTTATTGGAAAGCTCTCCATCAGCTTTCAGTGACATTAAGTCAAACTGAACTCTGCTATGGTATAAAGCAATTGTCAACTTCATTTTTCAGTTTCATCTCCAGTTAATCATTGGAATTTATCACTGATCTTACTTTTAAAAACAAACCTTTCCAGTGAATTAAACAAATATATAAACTATGATATACATCTTTCCTCGTGTTTTTGCAATCACCTTTACTTAATCCAATTATGTATTCCTTGATGGTTTCATATTTGACCTTTGTTAAAATATTCAAAAAAGCAAATATGAAGTCTTGGATTCATATTAAGGTTTGAAATATAAATTTTTTTCTGTTTAAACGTGTTTCTAACTGCAGAAAAGATAAGAAAATCAGAGTAAACACTGACGTGTGGTGGATAGCAAAACATTCTTTATTGACTGGAAAAATACAGGAACCCTCAAAAAAAAAAGAAAAGGAAAAGAAAGTGCAGTCAAAACGATCCCCAAAACACCAATGATTAAAATCCCCAAAGCGACTTCATTTAACCAACAGAATATATCTCAAAATTACAGAGTTACTGTGCAGCAAGTAAAGAGCTATATTAAGTCATGCCATAAAGCAGAGAAGGATTTGCAGAAGGTGATGGGGGGAAGGTAGAAGAGGAGAAAAAGGCCAGCCATTTAGGTCATATAGTCAAAGCCTCAAAACAAGAAAAGCATCATCTGACTCTCAGATTGCATCAATATCAATGTCATCCTCTTCTTTCTCAGGTGTATCTGGTTTCACAGTTTCCACTTTGAGTTCGCGGGCAGAGGAAGAATACACCACCTGATGAAGGAAAACAGTTTATGCATCATTATGCTCCAATGTTTAAAGTTTGTAGATGGGGTGGCAAACAGGCTCTCTAGTAAATGTTTTGTTTTGCATCAAGTGTTAAATGTGTTGTTTTTAGAAATAACCATGCTGACCTTCCATGATCACAGGAATAGTTACTCTCTTTTTTTTCAAACCATCTCATCATTAAGAAACTTTGGGAGGACTGATTCTTCTGACTGGCACAGATTCATGTAAAAAACTGTCAACTTCAAAATATGGTTCACTTTGGAGTGCAAAGTTGATCTATCAGAGAAACACTTTTCAAAGCGTCTCTACTGTCTGTTGAGTGGAATTATATTATATATATTGTAAGACAAGGCTTTCCACAACAATATTATAGTGACAACAAGGGTCAGCAGTTTTACCATTACTGTGAAAGATGTGTGCAATCTCAAATCTGAAAATATTTTCTTTTCAAATTTAAAGTGAACTTTTGTGAACAAGAGTATTCATGCACTTCTAAACACCAAGACTGACGCATATTCTCTACTAAAAACCCATTTCGATCATTTGCATTCCCACTCATGTAAGAGGACAAAACTAAAACTGTACCTCAACATTCTCATCATCTTCCTCCTCCTCTTCTTCGCTCCCCTCACTCTCCTCCTCCGCCTCCTTCAGCCATTTAACAAAAGGAGCAGCCTTGGCATGGATCTCTTTGGCAAGTTCCTTGGAGACGTACTTCTTAGAAACCTGGTGGGGAGAAAAAAAAACCCAGCTCTGATTAAAATACGGGGGTTGGAAACAGTAAAAACTGCAAACCAAGAGAGGAAGAAAAAAAGATGGATCAAGAAAATAAATCCTAACATACAACAAACATTTCCTCATTTATTATTCTATTTTTCCCATTAGACGGATTTTATGGATTATTAAACAGAGAAAGAAATGAAACGGTGACTAGTAGCACGTCTTGTACACCCACCTTTTCTGCCCAGGCGAATATGACATCTTCTTCCAGCAGGTCAGCATCGTAAAGGTCCTTGAGGATGATGGCGACACGTGGCAGCAGCTGGACCTGATGCAGCTTTACAACACACTCAAAGCCTCCCAGCAGATACTTCTGGGCTTTTTTGTTGTTGTGGCAGAACTGAAATACATTAAAAATTGACAATTGTGACAAAAAATAAAAATAAAATAAAATACAACAGAAAGACAAGTGGTATGGAATTTGAGTTTGGTATACAGCTTTTACAGAAACTTGAACATGTAGACAAGGGCTTAAATGAAAATACAAATGAACCGGTGGTGGTGGGGAGATGTAACACAATGTCAAAGAAATGCATTTCTGTCAATCAGTTCCCAATGACCACTCTTCATCTCCTGCCCAAATACGGTCACTTGTGAACAAACAAGCATTGTTAGGAAACAGACAAAGGCTGCACCATATAAGCTTAATCTAAAAACTCACTGCTCACTACTCCAGCACAAAGCAATTCTTTGTCTAATGACTATGGGCACTTCAAAATAGTTAACAGATTACCTCATGTCTTTTCCCAAACACTAGACAATGGTAAGTTTTTTTTAAAGGCATCATTAGGAGACAACCAGACCGCAAGGAGGAACATCCAGCAGATCAGCAGATTATGGTTAACAGCTCATCTATGTGACAGTTACAGCTGCTAGTTACAGGTAGAATTACCAAGAGTGTTCACAAACCGCTAACTTCACACACATTTTTCACCAAATGCTGCATCTGTCATGTCATATGGAATAATACTCTTGATATTTTTATTGTGTCCTTGTTGGGCAAGTAATATTGCTAAATAATTGCACTCATACACAAATTGGAAAAAAAAAACAAATACATACAAGTGGGCCAACCTTTAAAGTTGTTCTGCCCACTTGAAGCACCTCCAAAAAAAAGCAGTTTGAAAAGGTAGATCAGGGATGCACAAATTAACCCAAAAGATAATCTAAGGTGATCAAGTAGTGTAACGCTGCTGTTTTACGCAGCTTCTGATTGGCAGTAATAGAATTAAGCTTTAAACTACTGATTTTCTAACAAGTAAACATCCAGAAACGCACCCGCAGGAAGTGGCGTTTGTACTTCTTGATCTGGTCACGGATGTTCTCATTGAAGAGCAGCTCGCTGAGGATAAGAGGGCCCATGGCCTTCACATCCAGGCGCTCTGCCTCTGCCAAGATTTCCTTATCAGCTCCATCAATGGTTCCATTCTCCTTCTTTTGCTGGATATAACAGGGAAAAAATATGATAGATATTAGAAGGGTTTTTCTGTTGCTTCTTTTAATAACAGAATTTATATGTGAAACTCGCTGTCTCACTTTCACAAAGCTGTAGAACAGGTTGACCCTCTCCTCCAGGGGTTTCTCCAAGTCATCACTCAGCGTCAGGTTCTTGGCATGGTCACTGATCTCCTCCATGCGACGCCTCTGAGCCTCTTCTGTGGTCTCCTCTGCCCAGTCCTCATCATCGTCATCTCCATCCTTAATACCAGAACAACAAAGATCACACAAACTGGAAGTTGCCGGAACAGAGATTAGGATATTGGGGAGTTTTATTCTGGTTTTAATTCTGTTTTATATCAAAAAAATTTGAAAGTAAAGTCTAGAAGCAGCTAGTCTGAATTCAATATCACAAACACATAATCAGCATGAAAACCTGAAAAGGTGCGTAGACTAACTTTTCTCCCCCTTTAATTTGCACCTGAACTTTAGAAATAGAGATGCTTAATTTTTACTCTCTACCCCACCAAGTGTGGAAGTACTGGGAGACAGGATTCGCTCAGTATTGGCAAGACTAATTTTGGTCTGTTACATAATCTTCATTTCATAACAATATTAGCAAGTATTTTCATTTGTTTATTTTTATTGTAGTTTGCCTGAATACTTGACCATATTTCTTTTTAATGCTGCAGTGACCCTTTAGACTGTCTTTAGGGAAAGAATTAAAAACATTTATGTAAAAGACCCAACAGGTGTCTGATAGGAAAAAACAAACCACTGCTTGAGGAGCATCAAAGTTGTCATGGTTTCCAGCCTCGCCGCTGCCAGACCCATTCTCCTTGTCCTTCTTGCGGTTCTTCTTCTCCTTCTCTTTCTTGGCAGTTGCCGAGCCACTGTCATTGCTCTCTGTTTTTGCGAGAGAAGAGTCATCATTACAACCCGTTTTGGATTTGTTCTTGCAAGCTTCTTTTTTGGTAAACCCAGTCATTCTGATTTAATGGCAGAAATAAAAGCAAAAACCTCACCAGGTGGATTTTTGAGAATGAACGTGCAGAGTTTGTGTCTGGTGTCTAGCATGCCACGGTATCCACAGGCCTTACAGGAAGTTCCAATAGTTTGTTTCTTGGGATTGACATGCTGGAAGAAAAGCAAACATAAGTAGTGGTTCATCCAAATACATATATACACACACACACACACACACACATATATACACCCCTACACACACACACACATATACACCCCTACACACACACACAACAACTGCAACATTCAACAATGACGACAAAATTTATCAATCAAGGAATTTCCCAATTCAAACATTAAATGACGTTACAGCTAGTGGTCAAACATGTCAAAATACATCAGTAACTCATCACACCAGTATTATTTGCCTTTTGGGATTTGTAAAAGTATTTTGAATTGAATTAAAAAGTACTGTGAGTAATGGGTCACCTTGACTTAAAAAAGTATTTTTGTCAAAAACAAAAAACAGATTGAAGTGATTAATTTGTTAAACAGGTAACATCAACTATTTTCAGCACAAGTTTCACAAAAGCATTTAAATATTTACCAGGTCAGTTTCAGGGTTTTCGCACTCATTACACAGCACAAATTTTCTGATAAACCCATCAAGCATATCCTGCAGCTTGTTCGCCTCATGGGATCCGTTGACGATGTAACGATCGTTTTTGGTATCAAACTGGGTTTGAGCGCCAAGTTCACAACCAAAAAACTTGGTTGGGTCTGCAGAGGAGGAGGAGGAGAACAAAATGAAGATTATGATTAGAGAATTTCAAAATGTGGCAAATACTTGCTTAAAAGAATGACACCCTGTGTGTGTCGTTAGGGCACAACAGCTCAAATATTGCTCAGTGCATAGATGTTTTTCACATTTGATTGTACGCCTCAGTGTAATATCAGTTAATTATTCATTTTCAGTGTTGGGTCTGTCAAGCCTGAAAATATAACAGTGAACAATCAGCTACTTCAATCCACTGTCCTCAATGAAAAAAACTGAATATTACAGAAATAAAACACTGAGAATTCTGTTCTCCAAGTATAATTTCTGAGGTAGAGATCGAGAAAGAACAGACGCTCAGTGGAAGTTAAGAAGCATAAATGTCAATTAGGTGGGAGGTTAAAAAACAAACAAACAAAAACCTGTCCTTAGATGGTGTAAAAACAGAAAAATTATCAGAATATGAAAAAATATTTTACTCACATGTTGGAGGCCTGTTCAGAGCCTTTGCAACATCAACCATGTTGACAATGACCGTCTTGATTCCATTCCCTTTGCCTTCAACCTGCATTGAGAAAAAAAAAAACTGTCAGGACACAGGCTACAATAATAAAATAAAATTTAAAAAAAAAAAGGATCTAAAAGAAATACAAAACATCAACCGTCTTTGGTTTGATTTTTTTTTTGTTTGTTTTACTATAGCAAGTCATGTGGTCAGCCAAATAAATGTCAAACACTAAAAACTGATGGTGTACAGTTACCTTGGCAATCAGACGGGGCATCTTGTAGCGATAGAACTGGTCTGACACGCTGCGGTTGACGTTGACAGACATTTTGGCTGGATGTTGGTACTATCAGTAAGATAAAAGGATCTTGGTTGGGGATTTTCCGGGATCTTCTGTCTGGAAAAGAGGGGATGACATAAACAACTGCAAGCGTGCTCGGTCTCTGACATGAAAAACGCTGTGCCGCTGTGGCTGCAAGCTCCTTGTTTGAAGGCTAGATTTCCACCACACAGGTTCCAACGGCTGCGCAACAGCTCTGAAAAAGAAGAAAGAAAAATATCAATATTTAATAAAGGAAGCCGATATTACTTGTGTCCTAACCAACCTGACTGAAGAGATTCTAACTTAAGATTGTAAAATGAACTGTGACAATTAATCCTTGAAGTTTAATGCCAAAATTAAAATAGCAACACCAATCATCTCAGTTTTGTAAGAATGCAACTAAAATGCTTGGCTTTCAGATTAATGATCAGCCAAGGAAAGGAGAAAAAAGACAACACTTTATGTTCTAGGAAATCACCAAAGTAAGTTACTTTTACCCAACTGAACAACTAGAAATGACTGATAATTTGATAAAAATGGACTGCAGTCATATGGAGAACAATGGAAGAGATTCCCAGGATATATGGATACAATGGGACTGATTCCTGTGGTTTATGACTTTTTGAATGACTGCCACCATTCAGACAAAGCAAAATGTGTTCTCACAAATCTTACTCAAAGAAATGAAAAGAAAAACAAAAAGCCTGTCAGTGACTTTCATATGGTTTTTAGTTCGAAATGATAACGCGTGCTTTTGGTTTTTAAATGTAAGAGGCTGTACTTATTTACTATCCTTTATTTATCCAGGTTAGCACCATTAGGATCAGAGCGACCTGGGCCATAAAACCACTGAAACACACATACACACATTCCTGTGGCAATTTAGTTTCACCAAAACATGTTTTTGGACTGTGGGCAAGCATGTAGTTATTTAAATATAGTGATCTAAGATGTAATAGCACCAATACAAAGTGAAAATATTAAATATCAGTGTATCATCCCAACCAATGGGATTCGGCAATCCATTTTTAAGTTAAGGAATTAATTTTCATTTAACTGTCTACTTGAACTCAGAAATACAACGTGAAATTTGGTTATTTGCTGCAACTTGATATGATTGGAGTAAGTCCATTCAGTCAACACATGATACCATCTTGTGTTGACCACCAGCTCCTGAATGGAAAATCATACTATGGGACACAGATAAAATAGCAATATTGTCATCCAATTATTGCATTGTGCTGAAATGTGAGATTTACACCCCTAGAAACAAGACCACATGGAGAAAACTCATGAAAGCATGATGAGAACATGCAAAAATTGCACAGAAAGGCCCCAGCTGGGATTCAAACCAGAAACCTGTACTGCTGGTGCAGATGTCAAGATGGCAAAAAAAAATAAGCCCCAAGAATTCCAGTAGCACTCCTTCCTACTAAATTCAAGGGTCATGTTTGTGGCCATCTAAAGTAAATAATGCCGCATAAGCATATGGTTTACAGCACAGCACATATTTAGTCATTTATTTTAAGTTTAATAAAACTCATTGCTGTGTCTAACAGACTGTGTAAAAACAGCCTTTGTAGAACTTGTATTATTCAAAAAACTATTAAAATACAATTTACCAAGGCACAGTGAACAACAGTGGACAAGCACTGGACACGAAAGGGAAAAAAGCCAGGCTTTCAATGGGATGGCTTAACCTCCTTTTATACCAACATGTGCACAAAAAGTTGCTTTGTGAAGTTCTTTTGTCTTATATGACCAAAGTCAGGGGCCCCTCACATAAGGCCTGCTTTTATTTTAATGGGTCACAAACATGAGGCCCAGCAGCCGCGGCCGACCCTTTTACCGGCACCGGTCACCTCTGTAGCCGTCACCGTCTGACCAGCGGGATCAAATCACCCACCACCGACATGACAGCGTCACGACGGCGTCGGCTGAGTGGCTTCAGAGAGGTCGGAGCTGATTGTCGGGGAGGATAGCCGACTAGCCTAGCATAGCATAGCTGGCCGCTTGGCGCAGAGTGCGTCACAGTCACTGCGCACGAGCGACGAGGCTGGAAGACGCCATTTTGAAACAGGGGAACATAAAATGTGGCACATATTGCTCAACATCGCCCCAAAAACATCGCTCCACATTTGAGAAAGAAATAAATGCGTGCCGTGTAAAGCACAAAATATCCAAACTTGCCCTGTCAACCGGGGCCACGACTTACCGTTTTCGCAAAACAAAGACATAAACAACGCTGATCGTCCAACTGCCGCAGTGAACGGTGGTCGTTACGTGGAGGAGTTCTGATTACAGCAGCTCTCTGGGTGGAAAACAGGCAGTTAAAACACTCTGAGGCGTCCAAACAGTGCAGGTGCCGGACTCAGAGAAAGGTTGTCTGGGACGTCCTCGGGATTTGGGAACTTGTGTGGGACAAGAAGAAAGAAAATAAAATCAGAGAAAAATAGAATTGTTAAACTGCGGAATGAAGCGCGAACATCAGACGGTTGTGACGTAGATGTTCATTGGAGGTGGCTCGGTAGTCACGTAAGACACAACCGTCACGAACGAGATTCAACCCCACGATAACATGAAAACCTACTTAACGGTTATCGATTAAATCAGGTGTGGAGAAGATGTCACCTGGCTGTCGTCACATGCGTTTCATCGCCCCATTCCCCACAAATAACGCAGAAAGTCTTGATTATAGATGCGTGCCTATACTCAAATCAACACATCAACATGCTTAACACAAATCGGTGTGATGTATAATTTCGTGAATATAACATTCACGAAATATTCAAAGACGAGACGCTAAAACGACCCGAAAAAAACGATGTTGCGCAACTGAAGCTAAAGTGGTTAGCCAAACGATTTATCAGGTAAACTGTAACTTAGACAGGTAATATTTCCGTGGAATTAAGGTCTATCAGCGTGACATACGAACCGATTGAAATGTGCTGAAGTTATGTGGTACCCACCTCTCGAATGTTCTGCGAAATGCAGCTACTGCTTTTTTTCTGTCTCTCTCTCTCTCGCTCGCTCGCCCCTCTTCTTCTTCTTCTCTGGAGTTTATTGACCCCGCTCAAAGTAGCTCACATGCGTTTTACTGCCATCAATTGACTGGAGTGTGGAACTGGAGTTTACACAAAATAAAATAAAACGAAATGGAAAAAAAAAGAGCTTACATGGAGATATATCTCTTTCTACTTCTCCCCCAAGCACCAAACAGTCTCTACATATTGTTCAGATTTCTTCTTCTTTCTTCTTCTCTCCATAATTATCCCAATATTTCTGCAATACATTCCAATTTGTAATCTACATCATGATCCAGTTCATTCCAATTCCCATTTCAGTTAATTCCATTTCATAATCCAATTAAACCTAATTCATAATTCAGTTAATTCCAGTTCATAATCAATTTCATTATTGAAAAGTCATAAGTTAGTTGGTTAATTGATAGGTCTAAAAAAAGAAAGAAAAAAATAGGATAACGGATAGCACATGTTGGATTTTTTATTTTATTTTATTTATTTTTTATTTTTACAGAAAGTCAGTGAGGTCAGACTGTGATGGTTTGGACATGTACAGAGGAGGGATAGTGAATATATCAGTGAAAGGGTGATGAGGTTGGCGCTCTCAGGCTGGAGGCCTAGATGAAGACCAAAGAGTAGATTTATGGACGTAGTGAGAGAGGAAATTGGTTGGTGTGAAAGAAGAGGATGCAGGGGATAGGGTTAGGTTAGTTAGATGATTTGCTGTGGCCACCCCTTAAGGGAACAGCTGAAAGGAAAAGAAGAAGAAAGGAGATGAAAAAGCTAGAGGATGTCATGACTTGTGAATTCCTCAATTGTTGTTGCATGTTAAGGTCAACACTGAAAATGTGGAACAGCGACTATGTAGTGTAGTTATTATAATCCAATACTTTATGTACTGAATCAAAATCAATTTAAACTAGTTTATTTCATTTCATTTTTATTTTTGCCTTGGGATTTCTCCAGGTTCATTCTTAGATTGTTCACAGAAACAGGAAAACTAGGACCATCCGGTATCAGCATTTATTTAAAAGTAAAAGCCTGCGGAAGTCACACTTTAAGTGAACATAGTGCATATTTTATTTAAGATCTGAAATAAAGGAAATATAAAGGAAATATGTCGCTCATTTCATACCCACAAATAATGTTAGTGATATGATTGTGTTTTAAAACTTTATACTAATGGTTTACTCCGGACTACACTCTTAAAAAGGCAATGTGTTTTATTTTGAAAGGACAAAGGGAAGTGAGTAGTGTCTCGCTGCTCTCCCATTGGCTGACGTGTAGACGCGCATGTACGTAGGCGCTTCCTCAACTTGTAGCGAAAAGCAGCAGAGAAGATGGTGAGTATGAAATGGCGAAATGGCCACCATTTCCCTAATTTACAGCGAGATTTTGATGTTCTTTGGTAGTTTATTATATTAGCATTCGACGTAAGGAGGACGGCCTCTTGTCTTCAAGACGTCCACAGTTTAATTTGAAGGGTTTCTTTTTTAGCGACGAGTCTCGGTTCCGAAATGGATCAACGATCACATGACAGCTGAGCAGTTTAGTCCACAAAGTTTACTGCATCGAGGTGTAGCTGCTCCGGAGCCCTGCCCTTTCTTTTGCAGTTTAAGTTGTTCATACTTCTTTCTTCAACCACTGCTGTTGTTTGTTGAGTTGTTCTCTCGACATTTGTTTTACTTGTCATGTATGACCATCAGCAGCTGGACGAGCTAACAGGCTAAAAGCAGCTTCATCTTGTTAGTCACTTTTATTTGCTCCAGTAATTAGATTCATCACCCAGTTATTAACCCCTGCTGTATTATTACAGCGTTTTCTCAGACATATCAACTGATATGAATATATTGCAGCTTCATTCATGTTTATTTCGTATAATGGATTGCTTTACTGTTGGATTTTGGTACGCATTTATCTACACTTGGCATCTACGTGATTAATTGATGAGAACTAAAATGCAGGAAGCATCAGGATTTTCATCAGCTCATGATTTTTACGTTTGCTCACGCTGAATCAGGTCGCTGCATTTAATTTTGCTTGTTGTTATCACTAACCACCAACCATAACAACTGATTCAGCCACATGAATGTTTAATTTTTCATATTTGTTTTTGAATCATTAATATCTGTCAACTTAATCCGTTCACTTTTTTAATTTCTAATTTCAGTTTTCCCCACTTGTCTCCACATTTTCTTTTTTTTTCTTTTTATCTTTGATCACGTCTTGTTGTTGTCCACATGCACATCCCACCTTCCTCCCTGTCTCACCCACTCCCCTCGCCTCCCACCTCTGCCCCTCTATACTTGTCTCCACCAAAACCAGGCAGGTCACCGGGTAAGTGTTGTCGCTGAGTGCTGGATTTCTGTTTTCTGATCATTCCTCTGCTTGGCAATCTAACACACAAATGGTATTACGCATTTGTGGAGATCTGCTGTTTTTGCATCTTTCAGCACAACTAGACACTGCTACTTCAAGAACTGCAGTGCAGCTCTCTAATACTCAGTTGTACCTGTTGTTGACTGTTTTGCCAAGTATAAAACACTAACCAATCCTACAGTCAAATTTTAACGAAACATTAGACAGACATGGAAGCATAAAGCCATGTGCTCAGGGGTCATGCTCTGGGTTTCTGAGAGGCAACTTGTGTTGTAGCCACTATATAAATAAAATTGAATTAAATAAACTTGTGTATTACAACCCAGGACACAAAGATTGGGACACTTTGTAAATCATAAATGGAAACAGAATACAATGATTTGTTACCCTCAAACTCATATTTTAGTGACAAATAGAGAACTTGCATGTTGTGAGACATATTACCATTTGATGAAAGATATCTTATTTTGGATTTGATGCCAGTGACACATTTCAGAAGGGTTGGATCTTGTTAAGAACTCATTTAAGATGGACTGAGGTAAAGTGGAAAGCTGTCTTGTCATCAGACAAATCAAAATGATGGGCACCATATCCTCTAAATTTATAGCAGAGGGACTATTTGGCTTGTCATCCACATTCAGTTCAAAAGCCTTGGTTTCTGGTGGTATAGTCATGAACTTCCATACCATCAAATGTGCATCAGTGCACTCTCATATCCATGAAATGGGCATCATGCACATATGGAAAGGAAACCTTGGTGCTGGAAGGTTATAGTGAAACATGTACTCCCTTCAAAGCAACATCTTATTCTTTTTTTTAGAAAAGCCTTGCGTCTTTCAGCAAGACAAGGCTACTGTATCCAGGTTGTTAGATGAGGTCAGAGAGGCTTCTCAGAGGACTATGGTCTTTGTGGATGGCAAATTGTAGAGAGCAGCTGGAAGAAGAACTGGAGATAGACACTAGAGAAAAGATGAACGAAAGTTAGACAGAATATGTGTGTAAATCAAAGAAAAGCTGGTGGAACAGTGAGTGCAAGTAGTGCAGGTGAGTAAGGTACTGGAGTTGAAATGCTTGGGCTCAACACTGCAAAGCAGTGGGGGGGTGAAGAGGATGGTGCAGGCAGACTGCAGTGGGTGGGGAAGAGTTATCTGTGACAGAAGAGTAATAGCAGATTTAAAGGTAAAGTTTCACAAGATAGTAGTGAAACCAGTTCTTCTCATTACCTCAAAGGCTGCAGCACTGAACAAGAGCGTGGCAGTATCAAAGATGTTAAGATTTTTTCAGGGAGTGACAGGCGGGGTTGAAAATCTTGGAGAGGAAATAAGAGAGGCTAAACTGAGATGGTTTGAACATAGAGGAATGGTAGTGAATACATTGGTAGGAGGATGATGGAGAAAAAGGAAAGGGGAAGACCAAACGTGTTTTCTGGATGCAGTTGGATGATGTTTTCAACGACAGTGTAGAAGACACGGTTAGATGGAAATGGTTGATTTGGTGCACAAACCCCTAAAGAGAAAAGCTGAAAGAAGATGATATTGCATCTGTTACAAAAACATGGCTTGTAGTGGAAAAATGCAGGTCCTTAATTGGCGTACCTGTACTCCAGACCTTTTACTTGTCACCAGGTGAAAGGTGTGGGCTGCAGGCATTTGACGTGGCATGAATAAAATAAAATATACACACTAAAGCAGACTCTGAACTGCTGATTAGAATCAATACTGTATCAGGCAAGAATGGGACAACAATGTGGTCTCCTACCAGACGTATATGTACTGGTGTTAAAGGGGGAGGGGATGCTACACTGTGGTGACTATTGGCCTTTCCCAACTTTTTGAGATGTTTAAATTTAATATGACCTTACATTAGTGATGAGGTGGTACATTTCCTCACTTTCAACATTCAGTAAGCCTTTTTTATGTTCTACTTTGAATAAAAGACGGATTTCTTACATTTGAAAAATCATTGAATTCTGCTTTTATTTTCATTTCATACAGCATCCCAACTTTTTGGGATTGGTTTGGCATACTTAGTGTTTTAAAAGACACATAAATTAACCAGCACACCGAGTTGTTCTGAATGGGTGGGTTGGTGTTTCTGAACCTTTGACTGGTACAGCATGCGGGAGAGAAAAAAAAACAGTTTAACTGACAAGTGACATCCAATAGAACCTTTTATTACCATAAAAATGTTATGTTGGTACTCACCAATGGTATAACATAAATCTGTTCTCACAGTATCTTTGCTGGTGGAGTTGCAGTATGATTTGTGGTGGTCTTGTTTAGTGTGATCCCTTAAGTTTGTTCTTGTTTCTTATTGACTGATCTTACATAAATTTAAAAAAAAAAACAAAAAAAACAATCTCTTTCATCTGTCATTGAGTGTCTGAAATCCAGCTGTGCAAATTCTGTTTACCATTGTCACAATGATCTGTTTTTTTTAGATTTTATATGAAAAAATAAATGCATGGGCCAGTTTGATTTCAGACACATTTTTATAAAATTCTGCTGATTTGTTTGAGTTTGTTCAATTAATCTTGTTTATCCACTGTACACAAATAATCCGGAGTGTGTTGGTCTTTCAGTGCAAACACGTAAAAGTGGACATTATTTGGCCTGTTCTAAAAAGTATTTAAGAAAAAACAACCCAAAACTTGCAAATAACTATATGTACAGTGGTTATGGAATCTCTCTCCTGGTGCAGAATTGATCAGCAGTGTCCTGCAGGGTTTTGTCTTCAGCACATCTCCTTTTGCAGTGTTTAGTAGCTCCAGCATTCATTTAGCTTTCGACTAATCTATTTATTTTTGTATGTGCATGTATGCTATCAGTTGGTCCTCGTGTTAGGTGACCTGCACATTCCCCACCGGTGCAACACGCTGCCCGCCAAGTTTAAGAAGTTGTTGGTCCCGGGGAAGATCCAGCATATTCTCTGCACAGGCAACCTTTGCACCAAAGAGAGTTATGACTACCTGAAAACTCTTGCCGGCGATGTCCACATAGTCCGAGGAGACTTCGACGAGGTCTGTGTGTTTTAGTAGACAGCCTCTGTTAAGCTTTACCACATTCACCCCACATACACCCCACAGTTCTGGCACAACATGCTCTACAACACAGTTGATTTCAGTGTTTATTTGATTGAAGCTGAGCACCTTGGCAGAAAACTGTTTTATCCAAATGAAAACAATAGCATAGAGGTCTAATTCATACTGCTTCTCTCAGAACCTGAACTACCCAGAGCAGAAGGTGGTCACAGTGGGCCAGTTCAAAATTGGTCTCATCCACGGCCACCAAGTGATCCCCTGGGGCGACATGGCCAGCCTGGCGCTGCTGCAGAGACAACTAGATGTCGACATCCTCATCTCAGGACATACGCACAAGTTTGAAGCATTTGAGAATGAAAACAAGTTCTACATCAACCCTGGTTCTGCCACTGGAGCATACAGCGCACTGGAACGGTATGTGTCAGTGCAAAACCATTTACACTGGATTTATTTGGAAATGAAGCAGTGGACAGTCAGATCCACGAGTATAGTTTTCTTTTATTATTATTATTGTTACAGCTGTTTTAAGCAATGTACCTACATTTTTTAAGGGCTCAAAAGTGCTTGGACAGATGACTGAAAAGAAGTTCATGTACAGTTCAGTCTTCTGTTGCTCCAAAACCAGTAGTAAAATAGCTAAAAAAGACATTGCAACATTAACATTTTAGTTACATTCTTAAATAGAAAGAAAATACTGTTGAGCTCAACAACATCAAAATATATTTCCTTAGTGAAGAAAAACCCCTTCAAATCATCAACAGATGTCAAGAATACTGCGGAGAAGGAAAAACATCATTGTCAAAAATCAAGAAAATGTCTTCATGAATTTAAAAGCAGACTAAACAAGGTGCAGACTACTGGTGACACAGAAGAACAGGAAAGCCAGATTAGACTGTTAGACCTGTTGTGTTCTGGAACCAGATGTTTTGGACAAATGAAACCAAGATGAACTTGTAACAGAATGCTGAGAAAATAAAAGTGAAAATCACATCACATTGTCGTATATCCTCTGCTCACATTTATAGCATGCTTCACAGCGTGGATTGATAATGATCCTAAACGTACTGTGAACGCAACTAAAGACTATTTGAAGGCAAAGAAATTGAATTTTCTTCAATGAAAGATTCACCTGCTTTTTTCCTGCTTTTCAGTTGTTGAAGATTAAACTGTAGTCAGAAACATCCACAAACTATCAGCAGCTAAAGCTGGTTGAAGTGAAGGTCTGATGGAGCATCTCCAGATACCACACTCAGAATTTAGTCATGTCCATCGGTTCCAGACTTCACCCAGTCACTAACAGCAAACAATTATTGTTTTTGTTTTAATCAAATTATTAAAAATGTTGGCTATAATTACAACCTACATCACGTCAAACAAATGAAAGGACTTTGCTTAAATGTAATTGGATATATTAACATTACCATAGGCAAATCTTTTTTTTTTTTCCTGTTTTTGGATATGACCAAGTGACATGTATTCCTTCTTGACTTGCATGATATTCCATGTTTATATTCATGATTAAACTTGACACTTTAAAAAGTACATTTTATTGATAAGACGGTTAATTTTAGTTTGCATGACATAAATTTTTAGGTGCGTTGGTTTAGGACAGGAAACTGTAATGTACTTCATAATAATGTGAACGCTTATTTTCTCAGAGGAACACAAGTGTTGTAGGAAGGACGGTGTGATTGTGGTGAAGAAGCTGTGGATCAAAACAGTGATGAGAAGGAGCTCAAATATCTGCACGTTCTGCACAACATGAATAAAACTAGACACCCGTGATGCTTACAGGAAGTGATGCCATATGTAGTCAGTAATATTGGAATTGCTTTCACGGGGATCGAATCACATCATCAGTTACTAACAAAATGTTTATATTTCTTTTAATGATGTCATAGCTTTCATCAAGTGAGAGTAGGGGTCTTAGTTTGAAACACAAGCCTCTCCAAGTCCTCTCTCTACATCTTTTACTAATCCTTCTAGTACAGGTGGAAAACCTTTGAATAAAGACCCTTTGCCAGCTTAAATCCTGTAGAAATAGAGAAGGAATAGCCCGCATCAGTCCATGAAACAGTCTAAGCCAAGTTTCTGATTACATTTGGTCCCTGAAAAGCGGGGATAAACATATTAAGAAGAGTAATTTCTAAATTGTTTTGGATGGGAATAACCTTAAATTATAACTGACAGCCTCAGGCCTGCTTTAAATGAACTTCTGGCCCTGGATTGTATATTGGTGAATTTGGTTTATTTTTTCCTCAAATTTTATTTATTTTTGGGATTGAAAAAGGTTCTAAAATTGAAACAAATGTTTTAGCATCCACCCTTTACTTGATAGTAGTTACCACATACATACATGCATCTTGTTTTTAATGGAAAAATATTCATTAAAACAATCTTCTTTTATGTAAATTAATATTATTTCAACTGATACAACAGTGGATGTCGCCTGACGGATCTTTTCTGTCCTCACAGAAACATCATCCCTTCTTTTGTATTAATGGACATCCAGGCATCCACAGTGGTGACGTACGTTTATCAGCTGATCGGTGACGATGTGAAGGTGGAGAGAATCGAGTACAAGAAATCTTAAGGGACATGTGAGGCAGCAGATGGAGGGGGAAGGAAGAGAGTTGGGTTAATACACTCATTGCATCGTTTCATTCCTGTCCACCAGGGGGCAGCAGCTCCCTAAGTCCCCTCAGTGACGCTGTAACAAACTTAGGTGAATTAACCCTAAAAGACCTGTGTATTATATTGTTTATAAGTAATTAGCATAACCTTATATGCGAATTGTCACCTGAAAATGCACATGTCACATGTTTTGCTATCAAAAGAAATATTTGGTGCCATTTTCTTTCTTTTGTTTTTATTTTCACACTTGTAATGTCTTTTACACGTGAGCACCAGGCCTTTAGTTTCCTGTAGCCGGCCTTCCCCATCATTTCCATAATAAAGATTTAATTGTTCTCCAGGTGGTCCTTCAGCTTACATGATTCATAATTATTTCCAGCTTTATCCCTTGATGTATATGGATGATGAAATAAAATGAAATGGAGCTACACTAAAAGACATTCCTGGAAGGTGAAACATAAATGTTGACAGTTGTGGAAGAGCACATCCCAATCATGAAGTTATTTTTGGCTGTTTTCAGGCATCCTACTAGATTTTTGGACCTGGCTGATGACTTTTTAAATTCTTTGTCCACTGCGACTTCTGTGTTTTCCTCAATATGGTAAAGATCCACACCATCACCAGTAGATGGTCATCTTTGCAAATGAGAAGTGGTTCTCAAACAGTTGACCTGAATAAATAAAGGTTTAATAAAATCCAGTGCAAAAACCAGTTCAACCAGCTGTAAACTACAACCTCAGTTTTTCCACACATCTGAGTTTGCTCAAAGGTGTTAGCAACATACAAAAAAATGAATTTAGTATAAACGGCGTGGGTTTAGCCAAGTTTTACAGTTCAATTTAAGATGCAAACAGGAGCAGCAGAAAAGCCTTGTTAATAAAAGTGGGGGCTTTTCTATGGGGATTTTGAGACTTCCTTTCAGCAGAATTACACTATCAGATACAAATGAAATGGTGTTTTAAAGACATATTCTGCAACTGCGGTCTCTGTGTTCTTGGAAATAGGTCAGAAATATTTTTATTCAGCTTGAAACACTGGTGATGTTACATTTAGACCAATGCCTCCAGTATTTCTAAAACCCTGGCTACGACACAGGAATAATAATGAATAATAAAGAATAATGGAAAATATAGCCGCCTTCCCAAAGCCATTGTTGCAAATAAAGCCCCATGTCCATGCCACTTTGTACTGTGCAAATAAATTCTACTATTGTTGTCAAGGGAGACTTCAATGATGACATCTTTAACCCCTTTAAACCCACCATC
>JBAMYA010000015.1:14487592-14500947 GCA_037176975.1 Arrhamphus sclerolepis
AGAAGAGGAGGCCCCCCTGGGGTTGGTGGGGTGGGTGGGGTTTAGGGTGGTGTTTTTTCGGGTTTGGGGTGGGGGAAAACACCCCCCCCCCCCCAAAAAAAAAAAAAAAAAGCCTCCAAAAAGTCCCCAGATGAATCCATAATCTTCAACAGAAATGCTCATAAAATGTTTCCTTTTTTTAGACAAAATAGTAAAGAGCACTGTTTGTACATATACAGATAAAGCATTTAGTGCGAACGACAGCGCCGTTCCTCTTCCAAATATCCAAACTTCTCCGAGAGCCGGTTCAAAGAAGAAACAAAACCTTTATAAGTACACGAGAACAATAGGTGAAACAGCCACACCACCCGTGAATAGTTACACCTTTTATTATAAAAAATATTTACAAAGATGCTACAATGTTTTTAATATAAAAAATGCATACATTTTACAACGATAATTAGTCTTTGAAGTCCTAGCTCCCATTCAGACTAGAGTGACATCCTTCAGGAGTGTTGTGGTAAGGTATTAAGCATGTCGTAATACTGTATTTAAGTCAATACATTTCGTTTGCCTGAGTAAATCTCTTCATTCGGATACGTAACAATTTTGAAAAAATGCATTTGATTTTCCACATATTTCGAACAAAGGCAACTGCATAAAAAAATTTAAGGACATTTGAGTTTGTATACAGTCATTTTTGAAACACGTATGACAGAGCTGCATAGTAATTTGAATATTAACCCGGTTATTATTGTTATTATTACTAATAATTAAAAAAAAAAGAATAAATAGGTACTGCATTGAAAACTGAGGGCAAAATTTGGATAAATATAAATTTACCGGGCCTTATGTTTGAATTTTTAAGTCAATATGGCATGTCTGTACCTTGATAAAATAAATACAATAAATAAAACAATAAATTAGATGGGTTAACACACAGAGCTCTTCATTTGTAGAAACAAATGAGAGAAAGAAATATGGCTTCTTGATGCAGTTATCACCCTGGGGTTTCTCCAGATGCTATACTGTCTTATTGGATCTGCATTTAAAGAAGAGCAGGAAAATTATGCAATTTGTCAAGTCGATACTGCAAAATGACCAGAAACTGACAAATCTCAACCCACATTTTGGTTGGTTGGAAGTAATTTCCCTGCTCTGCATAAAGCTTTTCAGAGAATAAAGAACAGCGCCTATGAAACATGACGATGCCAGTCCTGACATCTTTTACAGTCGACTTGTTATACCAAACCATGGGAAGACACTGTCTCGAGTCTGGCTACATTAAAAATTTAAAAACCGCTTAGGAGGGAAAAAAATAATATCAAATGATGCTTTCAAAATCCCCCAGCTGTATAATGCAAAAAATATATTTCTATATACACTTACATACATATACATATATTCCATTCATAATTGCTCAAATCTCTAGGAAAATATGCATTGATTCATAGATTTGGATTTACAATTTGTTCTGGTTTGTGATGCATGTAGTGTGGTGAATTGTTCCTCGGTCCATGTAACAATAAATAGAACTGGACATAAAGGCAGAGTATGACCAGAAAGGATCATGAATGACAGAATGTATGACGGACAAAAACGTGGAAAATGGGTGAATAAAAATTGCATCATGGTATAGGCAATTATCTCTGCCTTCTCACAGATATTATCGAGTTATAGATTTCGTCAACAAGGTAGGAAACTACTTTGCTCTCAGGCCAAGAAAGCTTGTGAAAGCCCAAATTCATTAACTTGACCATATTAACTTTGATCACCAATAAAGGAGGAAGGATCCAATTTCAGACTTTGTCCTATAGGCCATTAAGATTTGTTGCATTTGACTGTTACAAATGTTACATTCTGTTACATTTGTAACAGCCAATCTGAATATCTACCGAATATCTAAGTTTCCCACATTGTCCCAAAATCCTCCAACAATCTCTGTGTAACACCACCACAAACAGCGCACATTTACTGTGCATAGTCAGGAAAAGAGTCAGTGGAATCAGTGCAAGCCAAAAATGTCCTTCAAGATCCCACAATGATCTCCATGATGTGGTCCAGTTCATTCAGGTCTGACCTGCAACTCGAACTGGAGGCGAGGGCTGTCGGCCCATGAGAGGACAGGCTCTCCAGCAGATCATAAGGCCCCATTTTTGGAGAGCTTTGCATGCCTGTCAGCACCGTATCGAGGTCATAATAGGATGGGTCAACATCTGAAAACAGCTCCTCCAGCGCAGGGTCAGGGGGCGGCGCTGGATGCTTGATCTCAAAAGTCCCAAAAACCTGCTCCCCTGTCCTGGAGTCTGCACTTAGGTGATCCCGATCCCCCTCCTCTCCCTCTGACACACACTCCTCACTGTCCTCTTCTTCATCTTCTTCACAGTCCCCATCTTCCTCTTCCTCCTCCTCCCAGCAGGGCCCCATGCCAAAGGGTCCAGCTAGGTAAGAGGCAGAGGATAGCTGGGGGGAGACAGATGACAAACTAGACATTCTGACGTCTGTCTCCACATCTCCCTCCATCACAACCTCCTCAGAGTGATAGCCCTCCTCCAAACCAACCACTGAGAAGGGCTTTGGGCTCTGCCCAGCCTGAGCTGCTGAGTCAGTCTGCCTGCACAGCACTTCAGTGGCCACCAGGCGGTCAGCAGGGCACTGGGACGCTGCTAGGGCCTGGGTCATTATCTGCCAGGTACCGTCCTGGGTCATCTCTTCCTGGATTTGCCGTACTGTGTTGGCTATGAGCACTGAACGGCAAAGGTTTGGCTCCACCAGCATGTGGCAAAGCTGCAGCTTGATCAGCGACATGTCAAGCAGCGACTGCCGCTGCAGGCTATAAGAGGACGACAGCGTCCGAGCTGCTACGGACGAAGCTGCTGGGACCTGGTCGCTGCTGGAGACCGCCTCCTCTCCAGAGTCTGAGAACTTGCGCTTGGTGCCCTTTGGGAACATGTTGTCTCTCTGCTATGATGATGAGGAGAAGAAGAAAAAGAGTAAGATGCACGATCAACAATAAAAACTCAACACAATCAAATTCATCTCACACACAAAATGTTCTGAGCTTCACTAGCTAATATCTTGAAAAGAATAAATGTTGTATAATTACGTGAATGTGTGATGTAGTGAAGCTACGTGGTGTATTATCTGTGTGGACATGAGGGAGCTCAACAGCAGCTGTAGTTTACAAATAACAGATTTAAACTCTTAACTATAGTGAGCAATACAATTGTTTGTTGTAGTTGTTTTTTCTTAAAGTTTGCTATACCTTTCCTGTTGAGAGGCACAGGCAATAGCAATGCAGCTTGGTCCCGGCTGCAACGCTTCAAGTACTTTTGTACGAGCGACAAGCAGCTTTTGTTCAGCACCATTTCTGCCCATTTTAGGCCAGTCTGAGGCAAGACTCCTGCTGGGCGGAACAACCACACTTTTAACAGACCACTGAGCCACCGAAAATAGCATGGTTACCAACTAAATGTGGACGCTGCATCAAAAAAGAAATAAAAAAAGAAAAGGAACAAAAAGCACAGACTAGAGACCTTTGTCAGAAAACAAAAACAGCACTCAGGTTACATGATGTGCGCACTTATATTTTTACCCACAGCCACCTGTGATAAAGAGGAAAATTAAAAAAATAAAAAGTAAAAAAGATATTCTAATTAATAAGGTGCTTTTAAGGGGTAAAAGTAATGTGAAAAGTGATAACATTTGTAAGTCATAGTAAAATGCACAACCATGAACCACTAATATTTACAAGGGATATCAGGTTTCCATGTCTACACACGCAATACTTCAGAAACTAGTAGAACAAGATTTTTACTTTCTCTTCACTGAGGGGAGGAGAAAAAAGCAGTGTCAACTTCCTTATTAGGCACCACTTCAACAAACATGTCTTACAGGAACAAAACAGCACTCGTGCCAACATTAAAAGCCATCAGATTCACCTAAATAAACGGAATGGAGACTGAGCTCTGAACAGCAGCCTGTGGCATTTCATTTTCCATCAGACGGAAAAAACAAGTGTGCAGTGTCCAGCTGCGTCTCCTCTGAAAAACCTGTGGGCATGGTCAATTATTCCACTTGTTTCAAATCTCAATTTGCGATCCATTTTTCAATAATCAAAAAAAGAAAAACAATGTTACAATCAAATATGTAGTGACATACGTTTGGCTGGAAAGCACAGCACTGGGCTTTGCAAAACAGGAATCAAATAGAAATTCACTTGTATTTTTACAGAAGCTGCCCACTCTCATAAGGAAACCAATATGAAACTAAATGCTCTAGACAATGCTGTTCCTGTCACACTTGTCAAAACTCTTGCGTGCACCAACGAAGAACTTATTTTTCGTTTAAACGTTCTTCTGAGGTGCCCAAGCAAACCTACAGCCCCGCAGTGTCTCCAAATTAAGAGATGTTGTGAAATATATTGTACAGAAAACTGGGATGACAAAAGAACCACTTCAAATTTGAAGGGAAAAAAATGCCAAAACAATAAAAACAGAACACTTTCAAATGAAATACAAATTAAGTCTCTATTTCACTTTCAATAGGAGTTGTTGGGGTTGCTTTCACACTAAACACAAACGAGACTGGGAAACACATCTCTGCCTTTCCACGGTCAACCAGACGACAGAGCTAAATCTGCACATTTCAGTAAATTATAACCAACAGAAATGGGTCTGAAATACATCAAAGAGAGTGTGGAGGTCTTCGCTTCAATAGAATAACATCTCCTAAATGTGGACAGAATAGAAGTGGGGGGAAAAGTCATTTAAGAAGGAGTCCAGAGATCTAAAATACAAAGGGTGAGAAAACAATTACAGACATATATTGTCTTCTTGTGTAGTGCATTTGTGAGGGCCCCTGTTAAACAAGAAACACTATAAAGTACTGACTCCTTCAAAGAAAAACTGCAAGAAGTCGAATTAAATGACAGGGGAAGACAATCAGGAAGGCCTACAAACTGAGAAAAATAAAGTTTACACAGGGAAGAAATGTTTTGCACATGACAGATTCTCTTTTTCCTCTTTTTTTTAAAACATGTATATCAAACGAGTTTTTTTTTTTTTGCTAATACCGTATAGTTCAGCATTTCAGGATTAAATGTCAAAACAAAATAATTAAAACTGAAAACTGATGTTATAATCAGGCACCTGTAGCAGACAAATGAATGCCATTTACACTACCGGCCAGATTCTGGGGTTCTGATACAATTCTGATTTGGCCGTTCACATTTACAACTAGAAGTGTCCTGACTTTTGTGTGAACATGACGGTATGTGCACCAGATACCTGTTAGCATGTGTCAGCTGTATCAACAGAAAATGTCATGTTTGAGAGACCATACTGAAGTAGGAGAGATGCAAAAAACAGGATACAAACGGTGCACAAGGGAAGTGCAGCTGTTGAAGGCGATATTTATCTCCAGATGACGGGAAAGAGTTGCCTAGCTATATGTGAAAAGATTAAGGAGGTGAAGATTGATTTTTGCCACTGAGTTGCACATACTGCAGGAACACACACAGCTAAAACAAAAACTGCGGGACACTGAAACATCATTGCAGAAACATAAGACACTCAGCCAGCTGTGTGAAATTCTCTACAAAAATAATAAAAATAAAAGAATAAGCTTTCATAACCAATAGTAACTTCAAAATTTTTTAATATATTAACATCCAGCCCTTTATTATATAAAACCTGAATTAATATCACACTGTTAAGCCATAGCTTTAAAGTCATTAAGAGTAATTTAAGCTTATACACAACGACTATGCACATAACGTGCATGTGGAACCTATGTTGTTGTTGGCATTTATATTTGTTTGTGTCATTCTGTAATGGGTGGCATAAAGAATCTTTTTCTGCAGCTCTGTAGCTTGCAGTGTTGAGCTTCCTTTTCTTTACTTCCTTTATGTAGCTCAGACATAGCAACAGGGCAAATAAAGCATCTTATGTAGGTTGGAGTTGATAAATGTTGAGTAACAGTCTTTTTTTTTTTTTTTTTTACTGACATTACATACATCTATCTTTCTAACCGGTTTAAAATGAGAGAAAGAAAAAAAGTTACAGAAAATATCAAGCGAACCAATTACATGTGTCAACCTGATAAGTAGTCACACGGCTGGAACAGTCCCCGTCAGACCACGACAGAGGTTACAGGGTAGGATTGTCCACAACCTTTTACAGCTGATAAGTCACTGGTTCCACATAAAAGCACAACCCATGCTTTATGGTGTCCTGTAACTTTTCTTTTAGTTGCGTGCATTCCCATAACAGAGGATGCATTTCTTGACAGGCATGCAGAACTTAACACACATCCATTTGTTTGATGTTCACTGTTCAGTACATGCATATAGGTGAAAAGAATTATAAATTCTAACACTTAAATCCATCTCTCATGTCACATGGCATCGTGCTGGATATACATCCGATCTGGAAATGGCACAATTTTGATATGGAAATCAGATTTGACAATGGGATTTCTTTGTCCACACAGGCCATGAAAAAAAGAAAGAAAGAAAAAAAACAAAACACAAATGAGTGACATCAACGGGGGATAGGGGGGTTGGATATAGGTCATTTTAGCTAGCACTGTGAATGTAGGCTTATATTTCTATATCGATTATACAGAACACATAACTTTTTCCGTTGATGGAAAAAAGTATTAATAAGATTGAGATGTTAGTAGGTAGTTAAAATCTGACATTGCAATCTCTTCACTCACATTTCTGAATCAACTCCTGAAGGCACAAGCTACCAAATATTTACAATGTACCAAGATGGGATTTAAAAAAATTTTAAAAAATCCAAAAATTTTTGTGTTATTTTTTATTAGAGACCCTACTCTCAACTACATTTTACAAAAAAAATAAATAAATAATACTGTAAACAGAACCATGGTCATGGTAAGTATTTTTTGTTTGCTAACGACCACTTTGAAGCTTCTTTTTTTTTTGGCATTTGAATTTTCAGTCTCTAAACATCACATTTTTATAGACCAAAGTAGATGGAGAAAATGTTAACAAGTCTTGTACAAATAACATGAGATGCGAAACTTCTAAAGCAAAATCCAAAGAATTATAAAACTTATTTAAATATTCTAAGATCTGACTTTTTTGTATGTTATTTCTTTTATCAAGCTTCACAAATTGTTGTAATACCAATGTTGTCTTCTGAAGAAGCTTCATTTTTGTTGATGAAATCTAAATAATCTAAATTATTTGAAATAGCATAAAATCGTTTACACTGATTTCATTTCAACCACACTTAAGTGCCTGATGTGGATTTAAAGACCTGAACCAGGGATCTCAGAGGCTACATAAATGGTCAAATATCAATGTTAATTATTATTATTCTGTTTTAACCCCATAATAATTATGATAACAAATCATTGTGGGATTTAAATACTAAAGCTATTCCGTTAAAAACACAAATTTACTTTGCGAATGCAAAATAATTACAACAGAAGTAAAGATTTTGAAGCAAACAGGAAGAGCGCAGGTCCACAGTTGTTTGGTGTAGTGCTTCAGTTAATTATGTTAGAATGGGGAAAAAAATGATATACTTTATGATTCCAGTTTTATACTATTACACAGTATTTAATTTTTTAAAAAGCACCACATTCTCCATGAATATCTGTTCTTTTTTGTATTATTCAAATACTGATGTGGCCCTTCAATGAAATGATGGTGGCAGCCAGCTTGTTTGACTTTTAGACCTCTGGTTTAAACAGTTTTAATTACAAACAGTGTAATGACATTTAATCATAAAATGCTGACACATATTGTACCAAAAAAATCCTGTCTACCAGCTACCAGGAAATAGATTTTGGAAAAAAAAAACCTTCCATATACAGTCTTTGAGTTAAACACTATCAGTACTTGGCTATACTGAGTTGTCATTAAACAGTATTTGACGTTTTAAAACATAACAATAAAGTATTTGTCCTGTTATGTGCCAGGACCAAACAAAATGCAGCCTCGTTTTACGTCAATGGCTCCTGCCATGGCCCATCCCCCACCTCACACCGAAAAACGCTGCACTTTCACAGCCCGCTGTTTCAAATGAATAAATAAAAATTACACCTTAGCAGCCCAGTTCCCCGTTTCCCCAGTACCCATATAACTGTACTATTACCGGTCGACAATTACGAGACATTACAGCCACTATGAAAGGCGTTTTCGGAGCAGCTAACCGAGACTGCCGCATGCTTTGTCTTCCCAACATCTGAACCACCGGCCGACAATGAGGCCATTTTGCTGTGGGAGCTAACGGCTAGCTGTGCTACGGCTGCGAATGCGGGCTCGCTGGCTGTCGCGATCTAACTGTCCCCGCACGTTTACTGACATTTTAAAACACGATCCCCGGTGAGAATACCAGACACCGAACATTAAACTGACCCAGTTCAATAACGTCCTCTTCCCCAAAATAAAATATATATACATATATATGTATACTAGTAAGCGGAAAGCTAATGAGCTAAAAGCGCCCACCCACCCATCCACCGCGGTCCTTCCTCCTTTCTGGCCAAAAACTAGAGTTTTCGCTGCGGCTGGGCTGTTAAGTTACCAAAACAGCAAACGCTCGCGCTGGTGCCTGCTTTGAAAAAAAGAGCTGGATTGGTTTGGTAGCCGTTCTCACCTCGTGTTTGGGTTATTTTATTCCCGTCTCGGTCATAGGATCGACAGCAGAGAAAGCGGAGATCAGGTTGAGATGAGATCATTCATGCCACGGCTTCAAAACTGAAGTATCTCCGTCCTGCTGCTGCTGCTGCTGCTGCGGAGCGGACGGCAGGAGGGAAGGAAGGGAGGGGGAGGGGAGCCGACAAAAGCCAGCCATATGCCTGGGATTCCTCTCTAATGATTTCTCCCTGCTTTTCTCCCCTACTAATGCTTTTGACAAACAAGCCCGTGGTTGGTTTCAAGCGAAGAAATAAAACGCTCTTCTTTGTGCGCTTTGTATCTATAGCACATTTACAGCTACTTCCCCTTTTACCAAAGGAAGAAAAAAAACAGTTGGTGGTGAGTAATTATGCAGTGCACATAATGCTGTAAAGCAAAATGTGTAAGCTCTCCTTAGTTTTGTTTTTACATGTAATGATAGGGCCACTTCAACATTGACAAACGTTTTACATTTGAAATTTACCTTAACTGGTAGTTTCCATGGCTTTTTAGTTTGTAGCCTCTTGCTGAGTTACACCAAAAGAGAATTGAATGATTTTATTTGAATAAAATAATTTTAATCTCTTTCTAATCTCTGTCTCTCATACATACACACACAAATAAATAAATATGTATATATATATATATATATATAGAGAGAGAGAGAGAGAGAGAGAGAGAGTATAAACACACACACACAAAAGAGAGAGAATCAGCTTTTGGATAAACGTTCAGAATACATCTGAATGCATTCTGGAAATCACAATTCACACTATGACCTTTACAGAATAACTGAATATAACTTTCTATAATCTTTGTTCAGAGAATATGGCTGTTCAGTGTTTCAGTATTTATTGGATAACATCTAACAAGGTGATTAATCACAAAAAATCACCAGTGTCTGATCCTTGATGGGATCACCTGAGGTGTGAACTCAAGGCATATGACTTGAACTTGAGTCATTAATTTTATGACTTTAGACTTGACAAAATCTAAAAAGACTTGCAACTCAACTTAGACTTTTACACTATTGACTTGTGACTTCACTTGGGGTTGAGCCTGTTGGACTTGAGAACACTTGATATATTTTTTTAACCCAAATATTAAAACGTGTATAAATCTATTCATTTCAGTCGTCACAACTTAACAGCTGCAGACTGTTTCTCTCCCTCGTTCTCTCTGCTGCATATGTATGTATGTATGTAGGCTATGTATGTATGTATGAGATGTCAGCACAGCCAAAATATACCAGAATGAGATTTTGCTCTTTCAAGTAACAACAGTAGGGTACTTTGCAAATATGTTCCCAAGATTCATTTAATTTGGGTATAAAAACTACAAAGTAGTATGTTGTGGAGAAGTTTGATTGCATTTTACAGAAATACAGGCAACTCAAACTCACTTATAATAATTCCACACGGCAACCATGGTAACAGTGTTTACTATGAGTTATTCAGACGCTAACTATAAGATGAATTTACATGATCACAACAAACATGGCAGAGGCAGCGAATAAAGTGAAGAGGGTTTTTTCAGAAGAGGAAAGAAAAAGCGAGAGCGCTCAGCAAGATCCTGTACGAGTCAATACTGAGGCATCATAAACTGGCTGGCGTGAGTTGAGACTGAAGGGATGCTAGTCAGATAGCGTCCTAGCCTTGCTGTAAGTCATATTTTATTGTTCTCCACGTCCTGTGCATTTGAGTTTTGTTCATATTAGGCTGTAATACTAAATTTCTTCCTTTCACCCTGGTTCTTAGATTATTTTGTAATAGAAACCGGTAGATGAGGTGACAAATTTACAACAATGGTGACAGACAATTGTGCTTCTCAATCAGAGAGGAAGCTAAAGAGCACAATCCTACGTAGTATTGCTTTAAAATATAATTGCACCATTGTTAAAAGCACTTGCATGGATTTGAAATTTCTGACTGATGACTTGACTCGAGACTTGCTTATGTTGACTCAAGACTTGACTTGGGACCTGAGGACAAAGACTTGAGACTTAGTTGAGACTTCCAAAGTAATGACTTGGTTCCACCCTTTTCCACTAGTACCTATTCAGTTTGGCTCCGCTCAACTCAATTCTGCTTTAAGGGTTTTCCACCAGGTCATAGTACCGGCTGGTACCTCATTTTTTGGCACCTGCTAACCGGGTTCTAATCGAGCTGAGTCGCGCTGACAATGCAACGTCACAGGTATGCAGGCCACTGATTGGCCAGAGAGTGACATCACTAATGAGTCTTGAGAGCGACTCCTTCACACCCACCATATTTAAAACTTGGCAATAGCGACTCTGATTTACTTTACCTTTACAACCTTACTTTTACAACTAAACTTTGATAGTGTTAAGATTTGATCAAATGGCTTAAATGTTTTTGTAAAGATTCTACATTCACAACTACCCGAGTGGTTACTCTTAGGGTAGAGCCCACTCCTGTTTTCTTAAGTCCTGGCTGTTTTAGATTTTTTAGGTGCTGGGTCCTTCTTTTGTTTACGTAAAGCAATGAACAGGAACAGATCACTCAAAATTTTACAGGTTGAGGTGTCTTTCTCAGGATTTGGCTTCATCAGATAAGGCTAGGGATGCACACCCAAACTCCTCCTTTTTGAATATAAGAACTGAGAAAATCATTGTTCTTTGTTAATCCTCTAGCATGCCTTGGTGCTGTCAGACAAATGAACCTTCAGCAGAAAAATACTGTGCATGATATTAATAAAGCTTGAATTGACATGTAATTCTATTCTCTGATTCTTTCTTTGGAGCAGCAAATAAAAGAAAGAACATGGAATCTAACAATAGGGCAAAAAATGGCAAGCCAGCCTTCTCTGTGGTGCAGTCCTCCATTGTTGTTGTCATGTACGTGACCGGAGTACATGTACGATTCGGGCCGCCTTACCATGAAGGCCCCACCGACATTGAGGTGGTACAGAACTGTCATGCAAAACGACTGAGACTGAGGCGAGTAGAGTTGAGGTGAGTCGAGTTGAGACAAGTAGGTACTAGCAGAGAGGCCCATAAATGCTCTGGTTCAATGACAGTTTGTATTGAAACAGTCCTCTTCATTATGCTGTTCACATTTTGACATGAAACCAAGTGAAGACCGAGCAATGGATCAATAGTACCTGGACATTGCGAGGCCTCAAAAAGGATGTTCTCAGAGAGAAAATGCTACTGAGCTCAGTGGTACAGAGTATAATCAGCAGGTTGTAACAGAGAGACTGGAAGGCAAAGAAGAGGACCTTCTTTGGCTGCAAGCCGTGCCAATGACTGCTTGTGAACAGCACCCTATGGACATTTTTTTGTTGCGGTTCAAGACATTATTTGAGATGAAAAGATTACCATTTCATGCTTCCACTTCAGTGCACTACTTTAACTTTTTGTGAATAGTACATGATATTTCATATAATGTAAACATCAACCATATGAACAGTGTTAGAAGAAGATCAGCACATGACATATTAGGCTACACTACATCATTATTTAGTCAACAGCAACTAGGGAAAAAAATCAAGTAATGTGTGTAAAACAAAGTACGCCTAGTCATTTAATAATTTATGTAGAACCGTTTTCAGCAGTGTTACTTCAAGTAATCCTTCTCTGTATGACATAATCAGTCACACATTGTGGAGAAACTTTGGACGACTCCTCTTTAGAATGCTGTTTTTCTTAATTGATGTTAGTTCACCGATGTTAAAAGTGTTTATGCACTGATTTCATAATCTTCCTCCACAGCATCTCAGCTGGGTAAAGGTCAAAAGGACTTTGGGCCATTCCAACACCTCGATTACATCCTTTTTTAGCCATTCATACATAGATTTTCTGGTTTGCTTGGAACCACGATCATACTATTTTGCTTGATTTCAGCCGAGTCCCAGCAGTCAGAAAGATGGCGTCACACTTGAAGGTAGAATAGAGTATACAGATGAGTTCAGTGCTGGTGTGTCACTGTGGTCCTGTTGCCTGCTAGAACAAGAAAAATAATTCCAAATTAAGTTTCCTCCACCACCGTAACAAACATGACACCATGCGTTATGAACAGTTACCTACGTTTTGGTTTCATCTGTCAAGAGGAAGTTTACCATTATTTGTAAACATGACTCATCTTGCTTTCTTTTTTTTTCTTTTTAACTTTTTAAAAATAATTTTATTTATAGAGAGCTCTCCTGCCACACTTTCCAAAAAGGCTACACCTCTTCACTCCTTTCTATTGTCATAAACGTTAACATTTAACTACCAGAAGACCTGAGAACAGCTGAAAGTCTGGACAATTTTAAAAGGCAATTTAGCTTGTAATTGAGCTGTTATGGTTCTTAATTTTGAATTGAACCATATTTCAGACCTGTATTATTATTTGATTATATTATATTATATTTGTGTATCATTTTAACTCACCTACATTTTTCACTTTTATTTATTTCTAACTTATACATCCATCCATCTTCTTCTGCTTATCCGGAACCGGGTCACGGGGGCAGCAGCCTGAGCAGGGACACCTAGACTTCCCTCTCTCCAGAAACCTCCTTTAGCTCTTCCGGGAGGATCCCCAGGCGTTCCCAGGCCAGCCAAGCGGCATAGTCGCCCCAGCGTGTCCTGGGTCTTCCTCTGGGTCTCCTCCAAGCGGGACATGCCTGGAACACCTCCTGAGGGAGGCGTCCAGGGGGCATCTGATACAGATGCCTGAGCCACCTCAGCTGGCTCCTCTCGATGTGGAGGAGCAGC
>JBAMYA010000015.1:14501047-14530850 GCA_037176975.1 Arrhamphus sclerolepis
GATATCTTTGATTTTAAAAACATTCAGGGGATTTTTTGAACAGTGTTAATACCAGATGTCTTAAGCATGATAAAACCTTCTTTAAATGATATTTTTTTATATCAGTATCAGTTCATACAGTAATAAACACTGTCTGGTGTTAGACTGAATTAAAAACGATATTGCCTAAAGAAAGACTGCAGGGATTAGATTTTTTTCTCATTTTCATACAGAATGTCATTGAACCTTTAAAAAAAAGTGTACTAATTTCAGTGCATAAAGGACAGGGGTGTAAGTGTACGCTGCACACACATGATTTGCAGTCCTGGGTTCACTGCATTAAAACAGTGAATAATCTCTTGCTGATTATAGTCAAATGTGAACTACAAAACAGAACAGCACTCACTAGTTCCACTTCAAACTCACCACCCCAGCAAAAGGAAGCCTCTTGTTAACTTTAGCACCTTGAAGCCAATGAGTTGAACATGAACTCCTCTGTATTCTACTACGCAGTTTAATTGGACCACTTTTGTTGTCTCAATGTATGAGCTCGTGAAGGGAATTGATTGACCCACCAAGGTATGTCACAGGTGGGGTTAGAGCCTGCAATTAGCTTGTCAGTTTTAGGCATTTCTGCTTGACTGGTTATGTCATTCACCAAACCAAATAAATCTTTGGTTTAGCTGCGTCGTCTTGTCGAAGCAAATTATAAAAATGGTGATCCATGAATCAGACAGACTTGCAGCTCTTTATATTTTGTATGTTCTGTCCACAGTTTTTGTATATATGTCTTTGTGCTGGATTCCTCCAGTACATCCAGGTTTAAGAACAGGATGGGAACAGTGGAGCAGAGCCAGTTCCAGTCCAGTGTGAACGTTTCCATGCAGGGATTAGCTCGACTTTAGACTGTTAGAAGTTTAGTCCAGTTCAGTTTCAGTTGGACCGGGATGTTTATGCAGCAGGGCCAGAATTTCTCCATGACAATGTAAGAGTCTGATAAAGATAACAGCGAACTTCAAGTTTAAATGCTGAAGGTGATTCTAAAGCACATTGAGACACTTTGTTTCTGCATTTTAGCTTAATCTTTGTTTAATAAATAATAAATGATGTAATGTGACGATGTTTGTCTGTGGTTATATGCACATAAAACCACGAAGAAGAAATAGCAGCAGGAAATTCAAAACTGAAGAACTAATCTACCAATCACATTTCTTGCAGTTGTTGCTGCAACGCATAGTTAAATTTGAAAAGAAGTGTACGTTAGGCTACACTGTAGCTAAGTCGTGGGGTTCACACGGCATAGCTACGATGATGAGACAGTGAGCTAACAGTAAAAACAGCAGGCACATCTGAAGTTTTTCACATAAGTTTAAATGCTGCTCACAAGGTTTTTGTCCTAATTTCAAAATAATTACACAACAAGGAGAGAAAAAGTTAAGAATTTTGTTAAAGCACTGAAAGGTTTATTCCAGGGTATTGATACCAACCAGGAGTATCTGTACAAGTATAATTCTCAGCAGTAGCCATTCCTAGTAATTCATTTAGGAATTTGAACTCAAGGTTTTCATTCTTTTAACATTGTATTCATTCTTGCTTCAAGCCTTTCTGGGACTGTCTGATGACGTCAGATGTGTCCTTCTAGAAGTCACTTGGCCAAAGTGCTTTATGTAGCTTAATTGACGGGAATTTATTTATGGGGTACCCGACGGAATTAGCTCTTCGGTGAATCAGTTTACACAACATTATCTGAGTTTCAGCATGATGGAAATTTAGAGCTGGAAAGGACACGGCGTGATTCTTTCAGAGTTGCATTTCAGCCACCAGAGCCAACACTGCAGAGTAAAGCGTGCAGGCATGAAGTCCGAAGTGTGACTGTATCACAGACGCAATGATAAGCAGAGAACAGCATATGTGTGCACAGTTTTACCTGCTCTTAGTAGTTTGATGTGGCCTGCAGGGGGCAGCGTGTTCTCTCTCTTATCTGCCTGACAGCTTTGGCCTCAATAAGACTCCAGCCAGTGGAGGGTGGGGGTGAAGCGAATTCCTAAATATAGACTGAGTTTTTTTGAGTGGACAGGCGCTGAATTATATACAGGCCTAAGAAAGGGCATTCGAGAAAAGAAAAAAGGGAAGGGAGGGCGAAATCATGGTAGATGGGGATGTGTGTTTTTTCCATTTTTCTGGTCTGCCTCAGTGTCATTTAAGCTGTTCGCTCTGCAGATGTAACTCCACAACAAATAAGTACTTGCTGCCTGCAGGCTGAGCTTGATGTATCATCAGTGCATGCACCAAGGCATGCTGTCGAGACTTAAAGTGGCGTGACAGGCAGTAGAACGGGCCCTTGCGAGGAGCAGTCCTGATTTGGTGTTTGAGTCAGAATATTTCTTATTTGCTGGGTAATATAAAAGCATTTAGAAGAAATTCTAAAATCTGAACAATAAAGCATTTCTGTTCTGCAGTCTGGAACAACAGGTATGAAACTGTATTTATAATCTGATAACTGATAAGGCAGACATCTAATTTGTTTTGATGTAAACCTTTATATGCCTTTCATATATTCTTTGATCAGAGAAACCTGTATTTAAATTAAATAAGATTACGAATTTCTAAAAGTAACCTTAAAGTGTTAAACTTAAACTTGTGTATCACATTAGCATGAAAAATATCTAAGCCATGAGTCAGAATATTCAGGAACAATATTTCACTGAAAACTACTTTTACTAATTGTAATCCAGAGAACTCAAAGTGATTCAGGTGATTAGATTTTGTAAATTTGCTGTGCTGTTGTTTTTGTTTTCTTTAAATCACAGTAAGCACAGCTGAGAACTAAAAGCAGTCAAATTCATTGTTTGACCAGGAGCCAAAAATAAAGTCCATAAAGACAGGTTGACTATTGAGGCTTAAAAAAAAAAAAAAATCACTGTATTATAGATTTAAAAAAAGAAGAAGAAAAAAAGAAATCACTTTAAGCACCTCAGATCATATTTAATTAGACTCATCTGTTTTTATTACATTTGTCAGTTTGAAAATAGGAATTTTAGAAATAATACTCCCATCAAAAACTGGTGTTGTGCAAAACTTTTGCATTAATTTGTGATTATTATTGCAACCATTGGCTTATCCCAGCTAAGTTTTATTTCAGCTTGGTTGAGCAAATGTTATTCTGCCACTATCAGTAAATTTAGAAACAATATCCCTTGGTAAAGATCTTGTTCTAATTGTGAATGGATACAGTTTGTTCTGTTTTCTGTTTTAAGCTATATTTAAAAAAAACGTCCAGTGAGTACTAAAAGTACGTTGTATTATCCTTCTCCAGCGAGTATTACTTTAGCATCCACAACTTGGAGCGGGACTTCTTCTTAAGGAGAAAAATGGACGCTCAGGGCTTCCTCCCGATTTCGCTCATCGCCAGCTTCCACAGAGTGCAGGCTCTCACCACTGATATCAACCTCATAATGGAGGTAATATACATCATCATGAATACAGTGTTTTGGCATATGTAAATACTTTTCATTTCAAACATTTGAGTGCTGTTTGGCATTGGGAATCTGCAGTGAGTTTTGTTTTTTCAGGCTCTGAAAAGCAGCACAGAAGTGGAGCTGCAAGACGACAAGATTCGCTGTAAAACGGAGCCTGAGCGCTGGCCCATCCCTGTGCCTCCCCTCGTAGGGTCCCCTCGCACCGACTTCTCCCAGTTCATCAACTGTCCTGAGTTTGTTCCTCGACAAAACCTTAACTCCACAAACTTTGGTCAGTATATAACTGTTTTTACTCCGAAGTGAAGAATAAAACAGGCGTTATTGTCTGCTGTTCCAGCAAACATGAATATAGAAATCCAGGAAGTGGGCTTCAACAAAAGATTAAGTCAGAAAATGAGTGTATTAAGTCAAAATATATGATCTGCATAGCAGAAATGACCTCAGCGCTTGTTTATGCTGTTGAACCTCCTTGCTGGCAACACCAAGCATATCTTTTATTCACAACTTCACATGTTCAGCAGGCAGAAAACCATTTAAATCCATGCATCACACAGAGGTTTACACTACCCTTGCAAGATCAGTGGCTGTGCTGTAACGTAAACAGCTGGAAGCAACGATCATAATTACTGAGGAATTTGCAAATTATTGCTTTCATGTGTTAGACATGCTGTAATTAAGCACCAAAGGCATTTAAAATGCCACCGAATGACTTTCAGAATTGAAGACAAACAGATTCACACAAAGATTCATTCTTTTTCTATTATTTTAAGACATGTTTATAGTTAATTGCCCTGTCTTTTATGACACGGCTAAAAGTTATAAAGATAGTGTCCGCTGGAGCTGCGGATAATCTGGTCATTTTATAACATCTGATACTTGTCCTATAAAACATCGGGTTTGATGTATGCAGGCTAGTAAAACTGTCAAATCAAACTAAATAACTTTTGTTGAAATGTAAGACTCATTGTAAGTGAATATTGAACATCTACATGAAAGTTGACAGTTTGAGGAAGGATTTAAAAAATTTTTTAAATGCCGCTTTCTTTCTTTGTCTTCTCAGCAAAGGAGACTTCTCTCGAATCAGCGCTTCCTAAGGAGTCGGCTGACTCCTCCAGCCAGGAGTCGCTCCAACCTGCAGGCGTCTCCAAAGATGTCCCCACCCCCAAACCTGACCCTGATGCCTGGATCCAGGTGGAGAAGCGCCACCGACAGGCCTCTGGAAAAGCCAAGGTATTAAGGGAAAATTGTTATAAAGTTGCAAGAAACTCTTGAAGATTGCTGTTTTCTAAAATTTGTCCCAGAAATTAACTTTTAATGCATGTTCTTAAAATCAGTCAGTGAAAACTATTGAAAGTAGGCTTAAACGAGAGACCTCTTGGTTCTGGTTAAAAGCCTGGCAGCTGAGTAGTGCACAGCTAAGGCCATCATCAGGGTTATAAAGGCTTAAAAAAATAAAATGCATCAAAAAAAACTGCTGCGAGATTGTGATACTATTTATTTTGCATGGAAAGTTTCACATGACCGTGCTCCCATCTTCAGTCTTTTCTCTCGTTTCTGTCTCTTACCACCGTCTCCCTGCCTCTGTAATCACCTGTCATTTCCTCCTGTTCCTCTGCATCCTTTGGCCAGCAGCATGTCATTGATGACATTTGTGCTGCTGGCTCCCCTCCTCCACCCTCAGAGCTCCAGCCTGACCACCTTCCCTCTGCAGTTGAGTACTCTTTCCTCTAACTCATCCATTCCAGCTTTGCCTCTACTCCTCCTTCCCTTTGACCCGTATTTAAGTAATATCTCATGAATTCCCTGACATTGTTCACTCAGTCTTTGTTTTGTTAGGCAAACCTGAAAGCACTCCCAGGCTCATACCTTTGGTGTGTTTTGGGTTAAAATCAGTCCACGTATTCTTGTTAAGTCAGAGTCAAACGTATCTCTGAAACTGACAACTTACTCATTTTAACACCTTTTGCTTTATCATCCCATTGTGTTGTTACATGCTCATCTCTCTTAATAACTCCGAGTTCACTGTGTCATCCAGGGAGTCGACAAGACTCCTCCCAGACAACAGGCTCCTCCACAGGCTGAGCATGACCAGGAGGAACTGGACTTCATGTTTGATGAGGAAATGGAACAGATGGCGCCCAGGAAGAATAAGTTCACAGACTGGTCAGATGATGACGACTCAGACTTTGAGCTGGACGACCAGGACGTCAACAAGATCCTTATCGTCACCCAGACTCCTCCCTACCTCCGCAAGCACCCCGGTGGCGATCGCACAGGGAACCACGAGTCCCGAGCCAAGATCACAACAGACCTGGCCAAAGCCATCAACGACGGGCTGTACTACTACGAACAGGACCTGTGGAAGGGAGAGGAACTGATTGAATGCAGCAAGGTAAGAGTCCCAAGTATGAAAGGGCTATGTCTTCTTTTCAAACCCTGAAGTTTACCAGATATCTCTTAACATTTGTAAATGAGATAGGCCTCATTCACCACAATCACTAACAGATTTTCATGGTAATCCAACTGTTGATGCCAAAGCCCATTCAAACGACTGCCGTCTACAATCCAGACCACAGTGTCGCAGCTATGTCGTCTTGATGTTAATCCCTCTTAGAGAAGCTCCACAAGGATTGACCAATCAGATTAGCTCCCTGAATCTTTTGAGCATAATTAATTAGCTTTAACAGAGGGTAGCAAGATGGCGGAATACAGGAAATTTAAATTTGCTTGTGTTGCATCTAGACTTCCAGGCAATAAAGGAGCCTTAACTTGTTATTGGCTGTATAGGCATAATATTTAAAATATGATGCGTCTTAAATTCTATATTGGAGAAAGTCCTCCCACTCGTAGTCTACTACTGTTTATGTTGAAATTGATTATGAGTAGTAGTGACATTAGATGGTCATGAATGGCTCTGGTCTCTGGACCCAGACGATGAGATAAGTATGACTTTTGTTTGGCCTCAATTTGAGCCTCAGGGAAGCGTAAGTGGTGAATGAAACAATTTAAGACAACAGTGGAAATATAAACCAAGATGGTTGGTGGGAAGGCAAGAAATGGGCCATGGAGTGTCTGTCTGTGTAACAGCTGGCTTTGACTGCTGGTAGAGGAGCTCAGCCATGTGTCATCAGCTGTTGGAGGTAAACACATTGTAATAGGCTGACGGGGAAGATGACATTTTCATGCTGGTCAGATAAAAGACTCACGGCTGCAAAATTCAAGTCAAAATTTCTCATTTTTGATGCAACTGCATTTCACTGTTTCAACTTTGCTCTGGTTGTTGATGCTTACATGGTTGAGAATATGACTATTTATGACTATTAACTCTTTAGAATTAACATGAATCAGATTTGTATTTTAAAGCGCTTTGATGCAATTGACATTTTGATAAACCAGTGTACTGCCATCAGCTCTTTTCTGCCACTCTTTTCAGTGTGCACGAGTGGTGTGTTAAAGTAAGTACAGTTGCAACATATCATTGGAAAGCTAAGATTCTTGTGGTTCGATCAATATAAAGCATTTTAAAGCACATTTGCCCCAGTGGGTACAATCGGTGCCAGAAACAATTGCTACAAAAGTTACGCAGTTGATGCGACTCACTTTGAAAGATTATGGTAGCCTAATGATCAATATTAGCCCAAGAAAATTAAGATTTTTTTTTTTTAAATTGACAAAGGTCCCACCAGTCCAATTCAGTTCACAATTGAAGGCTCTAAAAGCAAAATTTCTTTAATATGTTCCCATAGACTGCTGTTTAACCACATAAAATTGACCCTTTGTCAAGTCCCGCCCCTGCTTCTAGGTTGGACAAAATTATCATCCCTCCCGTCCACTCCCATTGTAAAAACGTGTTTTTACATTGCTTTATTGCTAATTAGTGTACCAAAGAAAACCATCAGCAACTGGATATTAATAAAAAGGAACACTTCGGGTACATGTAGTGAGCTTGAAAAATGGAGGTTTTCCGCAAAAACAAGATGTTTTGATTAATTTAGTTAACAGCATGGTAGAGTAAGCAGCTGATGCTAGCAGCTGATGCTAGCAGCCTCCCACCAACAGACTTACCTTTAAAGACTATATGTGAACATTTTACGAGCCAGGGCTCTAAAATATCTTAGTGGGTGTCACTTTTACAAGTTCCCCAAGCACACCGTTTAACCATTTTAAGAAAAATAAAACACTTTTGTGGTTGTAGCTATGGGTTGTAGCCTGCTGCCTAGCCTCCTTTGTTTTGGCGGTACAGCTCGGATTTCTGCCCGTTTTGGGATAAAAATATGCTGCACCCTCGCTACACTGTGTGCAGTGTGTTCAGAAGTGCTCCTTTTTACTAAGACAGAGTTCAACAAAAAAATAATCCAATGATCTAAATGGTGATAAAGACAAATAAGCTACGCTCTTTCCATTATTATGAATGAGAGATGTAGCAACGGAGAATGATTTTTCTGGTTGGTCTGTCAGGGACCAATCAGAAGGCTGATAAAGGGTCAAGTGGCTGAAAGTTGTGCCTTGTAAGAATGGGTTTCATGTCAACATTCCTGATACAGAACAGCTCCTGACTCCTTTGGGCATGTTTCCAACAGCCATTTCCAAGTAATTATTCTCTGAATGGGAAGCGATTTTAATCCTTTTAGAAAAAACGTATTCAGAAGAACTGCAGACAGATGTCAGCATGATTCATCACGCTTGATTGATGTTTGACATGAGTTAATCAGAGATACTCCTTTGTTCGGAGCAATTCAAGTTAACTTTTAGTTTATATTTTACACAGTTCTGCCATATGTTTGTGAATGTGTCTGCAAGGACAGATAAAGGTTATCTGTGGCAGTGCTGGGTTTAGGAACAGCAATAATAATCCAAAACGTTGTACAGATGCAGAACTTTTTTTTCTCTTTCCCCAATGATAATTATTTGAAAGTTACAGTAACATACATAAAGTCTGCAGCACTTGAAGCAGCAAGATATGGTGCTTGTGGAGAGTGAAGTGTCAGGTCAGAGGTCTAAGAAAAAGAGTGAGAGCGATTTGTTGACCTTTGATATGACGCAGTGACGGCAGCAGGCTGAACATGGTGGACTCTCACGCTCTGAAAGTCTGGGAGTACTTCAACACTCCCGCAAACAAATATGGATTAGAACCAGTGAGGAGTGTTATGATAGTATTTATTAATGTGTAACTATTAGCATTAAAAAGCTTTCAGTAATGTGTTTTTCATTCCAAATGTTTGCAATAAAACAAACCAAAAATGCAGAAACTGAAAATACACAGAGGAACACATTACACAGGATAAGATGATGATAGTGACCAGTGTATGTAAAAATCAGGTCATGCATGTGGTTTAGGAGTGATTTTGTAGCCTTTAACAATATTTTCATGTATTTCTATTTTTTGCCTCTTCAGAAGCAAGTTATCGTGCTGCTCAATCTGTTTTCAGTCAGTTGCAGGCCACAGGCAGGCTCATTTTTATGAACATAATGATCATATGACATCACAGCATCTTCCTCTCTGTGCTTCACACAGAGAATAACAGCATAAGTGACTTTCCTGTGGTTCAAGTAATTAAGATAATGAAACTGCCTTTTTTCTAGGTGTCTGTTTATACTCACAGGTTCTGCACACTCCATATTATATCCTACAAAATATAAATATACAGTTAAAGTCTTCACCTAAACAGTTTGAAGACTGAATAAAAAAAAGAAAGAAAGAAAACAAAATTGCGCAAAATGGCAGTTAATAAGTCTTTGTCTTCCCTATCAGAAATTTTCTGCATCATCAGCTCATTCCTGGATCAAAGGTCATCACATGTGGGAAATACAGGACCTAAACACACACTAAGGCCACCTGCATTTATTTTTTCACTTTTCTCCATCTGATGCTGACGTGTAAAGTTTAAATTCCACCGCACATATGTTGTGTGTCACACCAGCCTGCATGACTGCAGCGTTAGTGTCAAGTATTTGTGCCAGCATGTCACAGTTATCAGTTCAAACACCCCGCAGCGAGGCCTTAGGGGCTCGCTTATCATGCTACCATAACTGCATGGAAATGGAGGAATACCATGACCGTTAATGGCTCTTATTTTCTCACTGTAAATTGGTACAGTAGTAGAAACTAATCAGGAATTGCGTTGCTTAAGTGCCCGTATGTTTTAAGAAATTTATGACTCCTAGTTACTGTACATCCTATAGAAAAAAGATTAGCTGCAATTAAATACAAGTGATTAAAATTAGATTTCTAAACATAATCTTTTACTAATTAAATAAGAGATTGCTCATTATCTATGTAAAGCTGTAAACTTCATTGACATTCTTCATTAATGTGTGTTTGGATGTTTTCCATCAGCAAACAACTTGTGATAGTCTTTTTTTTTTGTCTGATCTTTTTGACTGTTCACTCATTTCTATTTCCCAGCACGTGGACGTGGAGAATTTTAAGAAGCTGAATTTCATCAGTAAAGATGAGTTTGACACCCTTACCCCCAAAATACCCGTTGAACCAAACCAGGAAGCCCCCCCTCCTCCCATGCCAGGTGGGTTAGTGAAGCTACTATGAAGTGAGTTCCTGCAAGCATCCTGTGCATGGCCTTCTGTCTTTTACTATAATGATAGCTGCTGTATGTATTTCTTGTGTAAATTATTCTGCACCAACATATTACACAGAAATGCTTTATAAATTAGCAGCAAACTGGAAAGGTTGATGCAGCGTTTGTCAAATAGCTATTCATCTGTGCCTATGAGGAATGGCTATACAGCAGAAAATATTAAGAAAGAAGCTTTTAACAGTATCTTCATGTATTTTTGTTTACCATAGCTGTTGTAGGATATAGTTTGACCTAACATGCGCTCACTGTGTCATGCATGTAATTTAACTCTCATTATGAGACATAATCAAGAGAAGACACGTAGAATAAATAAAAGTGAATGTGCGTGTGAATGTATGTTCCCAGTGGACAGCGGAGAAGAAATGGCTCGCTCTCTTCCTACAACGGTCCCAGAATCACCCAGCTCCCACCAGCCTCGAACCCCCAGAACGCCTCGCACACCTGGACGCCAGGACCCCAGCAAGACGCCACGGTTCTACCCCGTCATGAAGGAGAGTGGTACCTTTGATGGACAGGTGAGCTTTTTCCCCCCCTTTTTTCCCTAAGAGATTTTGCCCAGTTTTTCAGGGTAAAAGTTACAAGTATGCTTTGATTGTATGGCACACTTACTGTCTAAATCTTTAAAGGAGCAGCCTCTGACTGCATTGCAAAGGTGCAAACTGGTTGTATCGCAAGGCATTATTTATTCTTCAGAAAGCCGAAAAGTGAGGAACCACAGATGTTTAAGGGTGTAAAGAAAAGGGGTGTCGTTTTTTTTTTTACTTCCTTTTCTCTTTATTGCTTAATCCTATTTCTAAGGCTTGACAGCAACTGTTAAGTTTATTTGATGTTTTGAAGAATTCTTTGAGATTTCAGTCCTGTGAAAACTGCTGGAATCACATTATTGATGATGCTAAGTCCACCTGTCTTGAATATGAACTGCTTTTGTTTTCCCTGTTATGCATTACGCAGGTTTAGAAACACCTTTTCAGATGGCGTACCTGCTTCAGTAGAAGTTTAAATTACTGGAACACATTACCTGCCTGTTATCTGTGTTTAGGAAAGCTCCCACTGTTTAGAAAGGATAAGTTGCTTTTGCAAAGACCTTTCACCACTGCGTATTCACTTCCTAAGTGTATTAGGTTAAGCTCATTCAATCCAGATTACAAATAAAAGCCTACAGTTTTTTTATACTATGATTACATGTTTGGTCATCTCTTCCAAAAGTATATGACTGAAGTATATTAGGACCTTCTGCACCATGAAAGTTTCATTTTTAAACCACTGATGTCCGTTCCAGACGCCAAGAAAGAAGAAAACCCGCCATAGTGCGAACCCTCCTCATGAGGCCCACATTGGTTGGGTGATGGACTCCCGTGAACACCGACCGCGCTCTGCATCCATCAGGTCTGACTGTACTAATACAGCCTTTCAAGTGATTTTTTTGTGCAGTGAAGTATTAAGGGTAGTAAAGCCACACGGATGGAGTTGCGTGCAACTATCAAAAACCGTAGCCCTTGGAGATCAACTTTTTAAATTATTTAAAGCAGCACAACTCAACTTGAACTCCTCTCCCAAAACGAAACAAAAAAATGTTTTTAGACATAGTTTGACTTAAAACAAGACAAATCGTACTTACAACGCATCTTAAGTCCATGCCATTAACTATATTAGGACTGTAAGATTCAACCAGACCTGTTGGCAGGTGTTCAAGAGAGAAACCCACAATCAGACGAGCCGCTTCTCCACATCTTTTCATTCCTTTATCATTGATGTGTCTCAAACTGCAATTTTGGAAACATGAAGAAACATCCACAACTAAAGTAGACTACCAATATTTGTAAGCAAATTTACAGAAACACAAGCAACTCAAACTGGCTTATAAAAATCCCACACGGCTACCATGGTAACAGTGTTTACTATGTGGAGTTAGCCAGACGCCAACTATAAGATGGAAGATAGCCTTTCTGCTATTGGAGCTAGTTTAATTTTCCAGATATTACTGAGCTCAACACCTCTCCCCATCAAAAAAATGATACCAACATGCTGTTACATGTAGACCTGCCTTTGTTGGGATTGAGTGGATTCAGATTGGATGGATGGATTCATTTTCAAGCCCCAAACATAACTTTATTTGTGACAGAGTGTGATTTCGCTGACCTTGTCAATCAAACATGTTTTTGTTTTTTTCTTCCCACCACTCAACAGCAGCTCCAATGCTTCTCCATCAGAAGGAGCACCGCTGTCAGGAAGCTACGGCTGCACTCCCCAGTCTCTGCCCAAATTCTGGCATCCTTCCCACGAGCTACTTAAGGACAACGGCTTCACTCAGCAGGGATATCACAAGTATCGCCGACGGTGCCTTAACGGTACAGAAAATAACCTGGACGAACAGCACTGCTAAATGCCCTGATCTCTTTTACCATGAGATGCTTTCTGCCTCAAGAAAATGATTTCTACGTCTATTTTTGTCATATGTGCATTAACAAAACATTAAAGTCTTTTTTGATTTTTATCTCTTTTTTTTTCCGCTGTCTCCAGAGAGGAAACGGTTGGGGATCGGCATGTCTCAGGAGATGAATACAATGTTCAGGTTCTGGTCCTTCTTCCTCAGGGACAACTTCAACAGGAAGATGTATGAGGAATTCAAACAGTTAGCACTAGAAGATGCCAAAGAAAATTACAGGTAAGCAAGACTTGGGTGCTGATTTACATGCAAATAAGTCTGTCCCATCATGCTAAATTATACTGAACTGTTTACAAAGCAGTTTGTGGGAGAAATCAGCCCTGAAGCAACACTGTATTTGGTCCATTTGTGATACTTATCCACAAAATTCACACAGTGAAAGTCTTAATCCACATAAAAAATCTTGGATGACCTAATTTGGGTTTGTTTCTCACGGACTGATGACAGTTCTTACTGACAGCTAAGATGACAACTTAGTCCTATGTATTTTAACTGTTATTAAATATTAATGAATGGTATTGAAAATGCAAAACACTGCAAAATAGCAGCATAAGTTGAAATTATTACACATGCACATTTTTCATTGTACTATACTAATGTGGAAGAATTTCACTAAACAACATGCATTTGGTCCGAAACTAGTGAATTACTGGATTAATTTAGTCCGTAAAATGTTTGAACTGCTGTAAAGGTGAAATTACTACTTTTATGTATTTATTTAGAGCCATAAAGCTCTTTGACTTTGTGCTGAATCTGCAGATGGATTGTCTTGACCTTGTTGACAATATTCTGTCACTAAGCATTTAGAAAATTACATAAACTTCCTTATAGAAGGCTTCACTAATTGGGAGGCTGCTAATTTCTCAGAGTCCATCTGCAGAGCTGCAGTGTGTGACTGTCACCCAACAATGAAGGCTGCACCTGTGTGATGTGTGTCTGCCAGAGGCACCGTGACACACCTGCTGAAACCATTCTTGTCTAAATAAGTGGCTGGCTCAATCACGTTGAAGTGAGAGGGTTTTATGAAGTAACAAACCGCTCAACTGCTCATACTGCAGCTCACATGGATTTCATAATCCAGGAACTGGTCTGTCTGGTTCTTCTGTCAGCTAAATCAGCCATTCATCCTCTGTGAAATGAATTATTTTCTGTTGTGAAATGCTGTTCGCATGTGGGAAAATGGCTAATTAAAGATAGGGAGTCTTAAGTTATGTTACATGACATAAAGTCCATCTAAATATACTGGTGTCAAAAAGCCAGATTTGAAGCAGTGTGTTGTTTATTTACTAATCTCATTTACACATTTGTTTTGCCTTCTGCAGGTACGGACTGGAGTGTCTCTTCAGATACTACAGCTACGGTTTGGAGAAGAGATTCAGGTTAGATCTCTTCAAGGATTTCCAAGAGGAGACTCTCAGAGACTTTGAGAAAGGTAATGAGGGCAAGAAGTTAACCGTGATGTTTCACACTTCTCATGACGGGTGCAGCTGGTCATCCTCATTAGTGGCCTGGAGACGCGTTTACAGCTTCAATCACAGTTATGCTAGTCATGCTGAGGCAGAAAGAAGAATTGAAACAATAATATTGTTTTGATAGTATGTTTTAGCATTTGTCACTGTTTTGCATCATCTGTTCTATTCTATTCTGTTCAATGATTCTATTCTACCCCACCAGTACTAATGATCCATCTTCAGATTCACTACTGGATTTCTAAAATGCATTTTTATAGATTCATTACCAGTTATATCCATTAGATCACCTATATGTTGGATTGTGTAAAGTTATTTAATCACCAATATCCCTGTATTCAGACTTGCATCTCTGAGTTCTCCACCCAAGCAGTTTCCCATTAGGTTATTTATTTATAAATTGTGTTGTGGGGGACATTTTTGTCCTTTTACGTTCAAGAGGGTTTGTTAAACAGAATTATCTGTGAAGTTGAGGTGGAAACTGAAGGAAAAAGAAAAAAATTCCTCCTCTAAGCTGAATGGTGTTACTGTGTAAAAACAGGCAAAAATAGGATTAAAGTCATTTCTCAACTCGTTTCAACACTGTGTGTGACTCAGTTAAGCAGAGTGAAGGGCTGCCAGTAAACACTGGGCCACCTATTTCCAGTTGACATATTTCTTGTTAAGTTGAAAGTTTCTGACCCTGACCGTCTCAAAGCAGAGACTGATCTGTCATTGACAAAAATAGATTAAACTTAAGCTATTTTAATTACAGAATCTGTTTCTACTTTTGCAGTTTAAAAAGAAAAAAGCCCCATTTGCAGTATGTCTAAAACATAGTTCCTATATCTACAAAGAACGGGACCTTGATGTTTACATTTTTTATTTTTGAAAATGAAGATATTCTGTTGGCATTGGTGACTGTAAATCCTCAGTGAGGAAAGGAAAGCCTTGCATAAAACACTCACTGCTGCCAGTTATTATGCGGTTTATTCTCAAGTTTATATTTGACAGTCTTTTATTTTTCTGTTGTTAAAGTGACATATTTAAATTAGTTACTTGCTATCCTTTGTAATGCTTTAAATTCTGGTCTGATTGTGTTTCCAGGTAACAGGTTTCAACTGTAGTCATCAGCAGGCAGTCAAATAAATAAAATTTTCTATAATATCTAGTTGTTACATTTCTGTATCTGATAATTAGTTGTATGTTCAGTTGTTTGGGCAAAAACTTGTGCGTTACCCTTCAAAAGACACCAAAAATCAAGTCTTCTTCACACAGTTTCATTCGAGTGTGAATTATGGAGGTGTTCCTGCTGAATTTCACTGGATTTGCAAAGAGATCATTTGAACCAGAAGAAACTGGGAATTTTATTTAACTGCTCTGTTCTGTCCTCCCCTTCCACCAGGTCAGCTGTATGGACTGGAGAAGTTCTGGGCCTTCCTGAAGTATTCAAAGATAAAGAACCAGCCCATTGACCCAAAACTACAGGAGCACCTCTCTCAGTTCAAGAACCTGGAGGACTTCAGGGTGGTGGTGGGTGTCAGTGGGATAAATTTGTACCAGTTGACTGATTATTAGCATAATTAGTCGGATCCTCTTGTTGATTTATTGGTAAGTAAAATGCAGTCAGACAACATGGTTTGTTTTAATGTGATGACCTGTGTGTCTTCAGCCACCAATAGGAGAGGAGGGAGGCAGGAGGAGACGCCACTCGTCCTCGGCTGGGGACGAAGGGAGGCGTCGACGACATCCTTCCAACACTACCTCAAAGCCCACGCATGCCACCAAATCCTCCAACACGGCCCCTCAGCCTGCCGCAGCCTCCTCAGCCGCCACCACACAGACCACGCCCAGTGACAAAACCCAGAAAGTGGCGGTGGTGGCGGCTCCAGCTTCCCATAGGAAGAAGGCTGACGTCAGAGTGGGGAAGAAGGAAAGTGATGCACCAAAAAAATAAGTGATGCTCCTTAATCCTGGCGAGGGTTTGAATAGAAGAGATCTGGAGCGAAGCAGCGGCAGAAGCTCTCAGCTCTGCCTTTTCAGAGGCGAACTGTTTGGTATGAAGAGAGACTGAGCATGGTTGATTTAATTAGATTGTTTTCATCAGAGCATTTCATTTTCAAGCAAGCATAGGCAGTGAGATTGAATCTGTTTGCCTAACAGCTCATAACGTTTACAAAACCCCAAAAAAAAGAAAAAAAATGCATTCCCTGCATTTTGCCTTTTATCTCTCAGATGCCAAACTCTTCAAGTACATTGGTCGCTGTAAACCGCTTTTATCTGTAAAGAGCTGTTGAACTCTGATTCTAGTTTGCCAAGATAAGAGATACCGCAGATCGTCTTGTGTGCCTTAATCCGTTTCATCATGACATCAGAAGTTTGTTCAGCAACAGCATTGTCCAGTTTCTGCTTTTTGAAGTCTTCCTAATGAATTCTTTGGGATTGGAACATGTTCAAAAATGACACCTGATGCAGGATTTTAATTCTCTAAACATCTTCCATTCTCATCGTGACAATCAGCTGGAAAGCTGCAGTCATAAATTTGTGAAGGACTGACCCCGAGGCTGCTCCTCTCTGACAGATGTCTCAGTCTGACTGCCACACATGGCAGCTAAACTTTAATGTTGGTTTTTAATTAAAAAATTTTAAAAAAAAACCTGCAAAAATTATGGCAATTTTTTTTTCTGGGAAGCCTTAAGTCCCTTTCTACACCAGACGAAGTTTAATTTATTCTTTTATTTTTATCTTTACATTTATTTGATTGATAGCATAGTCTTAGGCAATCATTGCAGTTTTAAATGGATTTTCTTATTGAATTTGATAATGAATGAAATGTTTTTGCTGGAATTATGGGTGTGACTAGCCTAAAACTACAGTATATTTTAGCTTGAAGTTTACTTCATATTATGTTTGAGGCTTGGTGCTCTAGAGCACTTTATTCATTAATTTTACTTTTCTTCAGTGGACTTGAGAGGTTTTAGAATTGAATAAAAAGGAAAAAAAATGTAAATACTATAAAAAATCATTTGCTATTCAATTACTCATTTTGATTTTAAGAAGTGATTTGTTTTATCAAAAGTGTGTTTTTGGGTGTTTTAGTTTGAAGCTATGCATGTTGATGAATTGTAAAATGAAAAAAAAAATATAAAATAATAGCTGATTGTATGAAGCTGTGTTTGCGTGGTCTGTTTTACGTTTTCAAATGAATTATACTTTCCTGCCTGTCAGTATTTTTGATTTGTTGTCGTGAGTGCAAGTCATCAAGCCTGATCAGCCAGTTTTTGTCTCCAACAGTTGACATGAATCACCAGTCCAAACTAAAGTAAACCACCTTCTAATCATCTCATCTGACTCAAGATTATCTTTCTTCAGTCAGCTACAGTTTTTCAGAAATTATCCCTGCAAAGGCTGCTAAAAGTAAAAGTTTGTGGAACTGGAATACAAAGATGGACAGTGACGCAAAACTCCAAAATGCAACCAAGTGGGGACCCCCTTTTGCAATTCCTCATCATTACAAAACATGAAATGACAGATTAATAAAACACGTTTGATTGAATAGTTTTATGAAGTAATACATCACCCCCCACACACACACACACAAAAAGCACCAATAATGCACCCCTCAGCTTCACAGATGTTCACAGCTGCCTCCATGTTTCTCTGATAAATATCAGCTCTTATTGTTCCATTATTATGTGGCAACAAAAATATATTTTGATGAACCACCTCAAACTTTAATTTTGGCACACATTCTCCACAGCACTGTTCTGCTAAGCTTATCTAAAACCTTCATTTATTTCTATCCAGGGTTTTATGCATTTTTTTCTTGTACTGTTGATGGAAGAATGGCACATTACCAAGTAAAGTAATGTCTGGATTCTGTTGTAGCCAATCCATCTGAGAAAACGATCTCTCATGCTCTCTGAACCACTGTTTCACAACGTGAGTCAGTCCCAGCTCTGGATACGCCCATGCTTTAATGGAAGAAAAAAAAAAAGCATATTCTGATAGTCATCTGGCTTCAATTTTGGACCCAGTAGAGTTGCTGAACCTAGATCTGACCATCTGAAGCAACTCAACTAATCACTGAGTATAATGGATAGATAACTTACTGCTAGGACTTAAATTGACCATATGACCTTTTCCTATTGCTCGAGAGTCCGATCTTAATGACCCCCCCCCCTTTTTTTTTTTAAATATATATAAATACTTATTTCAGTTTTTTGTTTTCCCCCTGATGTGGCTTTATCAAGGATGCACAGGTCCTCAGTCCCAATACCTGGAGTTTATAGTATGGAGATACTTTCCCTATTAAACATTGACATTAGTTCTTTAATTACACTAAATAAATAGAAAAATAATTGATCTCCCACCAGGATAATTCAACTTTTTTTTTTTTTTTTTTTAGAGAAACATTTCTTCCATGATGATGATGTTTCACTGCTATCCTTCCTGGTTTTAATAATGCCTTGGGCAGATCTTAACCAACTGTTAATATTTTCAGCAATTTCTTTCTTCTTTTTTTTGCTTGACCTATTCTGAAGCAGTAATTTGTTTTTCCCTGACCAATGGATGTGACCTCTGACATGTTTCAGAAATGAGAAGCTCCCCATTGCAGCAGCCACAGTCAAATAACCTGCCAGTTCAAGCCAAGCCAACGTTATTTATGACCAAAGTGCTAAAAATATATATAAAATACGCTTAGAATAAAATTATATTTTAATAAAATACAAGTTAAAAAACAAAAAACACAAGGTTCAACCATATTAATCACCGGATTACTATTTCAGTGGCAGAAGGTTCTCATCTGTCATACAATTCATAACCAACATATACGTTTTGATAACTTCAAATGTCTTTACTTCTTAATGAAGTTATTTTAACATCATACTTTGTCATCTCAGTTTCCTTGTGTTTTGGTTGTCACTTTTAACCATTTTGTGGTAACTTACCTTTTCTGGTCATTTACTTACAATTTGAGTTAACTTGTTTTAGTTGTTTTGTGTACGTGTATGTGTTGTAGCAGTTCAATGACTTGTGACAGTTTGTGTCATGTTAGGTACTTTAATATGATATATTTTATTTTATTTTATTTTATTTTATTTTATTTTAGAGTACTGTTCTTAAACTCTCCATGAATCTTTGGACCTTCGGGACAGTCCCCGGAATGACCGTTTACTTATGTGCATGGTCGTCTATCTTTCTAGGTCAACAAAACGCGACGCTGAATGTTTATTCAACTAGTTCACTGCGTTTCACGACCGGACTTGAACGCACCATCTGGGCAGGGGCGGGTAGGCGCTAACAGTGCAGCATGGCGGACGATGGAGACAGTTCGAGCGGTCCAGTTGACACAAGCGGCGGGCAGGGGGCGGCGGAAGAGTCAGACGTGTTCAGCTTAGGCGGGATGTTGCTGAATATCACCGTTTTGGTTCTGGTAGTGGCGATCTGTCTGGCGGCGTACCGGCGGTGGGGCAGGCGGCTCGTCTCCGGCGCGGCCCATGGCGACGGGGCCTTGGCGCTCCCCAAGATGAGGAGACGGGACTTCACTCTGGAGCAGCTGCGGGAGTACGACGGACTCCAGAACCCGCGGATCCTCATGGCCGTTAACATGAAAGTTTTCGACGTGACCAGCGTCAAAGATTTCTACGGCAAAGGTGAGTGGTGAGCGTTTTGGGCGTAGGGAGCCAGCGGGGTGACACGTCGCCGCCTGCGGTGAGCCGTCCCGGACCAACATTTGGGCGCTAACCGCCGTAGTTCTCCGGCTTTGTGCTTTTCAATGGGATGCTAGCCGCTAGCCATCTAGCGTGGCTTTTGAGGTCACCACTGGTGCAGCGGTGAGGGTTTAAAAAAAAGGAAACACTCCTAAAGTACACTCTTACGTAAAGTAAAGTTATGACACTCTTTGGTCGAAGTCGCACAGTTTTGACAAAAGTGCGAGGTTTCACAGTCACTTGTGTTAGCAATAGCCCGTTAGCCTGTGTAACTGTCTGGTCTGGAGCTGTTGCTTGTTTACACCACACGCGCAATTTACTTCTTTTTAAATTTACTTTACCAACATATTTCATATATCACATGTCTTGTTTTTTTGTTATTAGTTGAGAAGCTGGGACAGAGTGCTGCTCAGCAGCTCGTCTTGCTCGGTAAAGTCATCCATCAAGTCTGATTTAAACTATAATTATTCAGACACATTTCCAGCAGTCTCATGTGTCAGCCAGCCAAGCAGGCCTGAATTTGTCCACCTCACCAGCCTGTGATTCTGTTTCAAAGCCACATTGGGTCACATCTTAAACTGTAGCACACGTTCACGCCGCCCAAAGACATGATGATGATTGAAAAAATTAGTTTTCTGCTTCATTATGTTGTTTTTCGGACAAGATGACGCAATTGTTACACGTTTTAACATTTTCACAGTCCAACGATTTAAACCAAAATGAAGAAAAGAGACTTGAATCCTACAAGTTTGTGGTGAGAATCGCTTTTTCTGTCATTTGCAGCTCAATATGTAAGTTGGTCCATACGACGTAATTTCTACATTGATGTTAATACCACAGAGAAACTCCCAAGAATGCATAGAAAGGATAACTGTACGCACAAAACTCACTCAGTAATCCAAATCCATAAAACCCCATCCAATTAACCAAAATTTTAAGAAAAAATACCAACAGACACAAAAAAATATTGGGTTCTTTTATTGCTAATTTTATAATTGCATTATTCTCCAGACTTATTTGCAGCTGACAATCTGAATTATTAAAGATAACATTTAAATTAGCTCAAATGTTTTCAGAAATAGAAGCATTAGCATGTTGTCTTGCTGAACTAGTACTCTGTGGAGGTGGTAATTTTATCTGTAAAGTGCTTGCTCTTATTTGTGCAAGGTTAGAGCGTATCTAATCTTGCCAGGGATGACTCTTTAACAGACCTGTTCTTGCTGGATTTAGTTTTTTTCATTCTGACTTTGGTTGGACTATTTAAAAAAGAAAAGAAAAAAAACTTGTGGGCCAGCAGAGTTTTCACATGTTGGTAAGATGATGCAAGTGTTGGTAATAAAATAATAATAAAAAAAAAACACTAAAACACAAAGGCTTTCATCCATTGGCAAAAATTTACAGTGTTATATCTCAGGAGTGCCTTTGTGCAGATAATAAAGACTGATATAAATCAGATAACCTAAATCGTTTAGGCACAGTATCCTTTGTAATATACAGTGCAAGATCAGACACATAAGACCATAAAGTCGCCTTAACTGTTTGTGTCTTTTGAATGATGCTCTTTAAATGTGATGCATATGTTTTATACTGTCTGTCATGTCATTTGCATTAAACATAGCAGTTATCAATATATTTCTGTTTAAATAGTCAAACATAGTCATTTAGACTACTTATTACATTCACATGCGAGTTCAGAATCCAAAGACATTCAATTTAATCTCATATGTGAAGCAGAAAAGCAGCGTTTACTGGTGAATGGCAGGTTTTACTTTGTTTGAAAGTGGGAATTAAAGCACGTGATCTTTGGGTGATGGAGTGATTTATTATTGACAAACCACTGCAGATCAAGTTAAGCTCTTATTCAGCTTTTAGCATCATTAAATGCACTCCAATAGTTTCCAGACTCATGGATGTTTGTTTGTTTGTTTGTTTGTTTTTATTTAATGACACTATTGATTTCATATTAATTATCTTCCAGCTCTAGTAAAAGCATCATACGAAAATAGAGAAACTGCTTAGTCAGAGTCTGCAGTATGTTTTCAGGAAAAAGACATGTCTGATTTTTACTGGAGCCAGATGTTGCCTGAAGAGCAAAGTCGCGAATATCAACAGTCTTGGAAGGTTTTAAATGTGAAGTAGCAGCTGTGGTCACAAGATGTAGGGTGACCTTTATCGCCAAAGGTTAACTTGTTGCCTTACCACATCTGTATTCGTAATGTGACCACTCTCATTTTTTTTCTTCATTTGACCCCGTATGAAATCTTAAAGGGGGATTTTAATTAAAGAAATTCCATTCTTTTAGCTTTCCCCTTGCTGACTGTTGTGTTTTTCTCCTCAGATGGCCCTTACGGGATTTTCGCAGGCCGAGATGCTTCGAGGGGCCTGGCCACCTTCTGCCTGGAGAAAGACACGCTGAGGGACGAGTACGATGACTTGTCAGACCTTAATGCTGTACAGATGGAGAGCGTCAGGGAGTGGGAGATGCAGTTCATGGGTAGGCTTTCAAAGAGGTGCTCACAAATAATTTGCCATAGAGCCTCTGCTTACCACTTCACGTGTCTTTTAAAGTCTGCGTATTTACTCAGGCGAAACTGAAGATCCAGTAAACAAGTGCAGGACAGTGCCGAGTGAGTTATAATCTACAGATTCTTGTTTTTAGAGGGATATTTCTGTTTTTCTTTGTTGTGTGAAGTACTTGCGAGTATTACATGTTTTACCTGTAGTTGTAGACAGTTGTCCCAGTGATCTCAGTTTGGAGAATCAGGGAGGAATCTAGCTGGGGAGCCCGGCTAATAGGTCCTCAGGATGAGGATCATAAAAGAGGAAACATTCACTCTTTTCATGTCTGGTTATGGAAACAGAAAATGGGCACACAGGGAGACAAACGGATCAAGACCTTACCTTGACTCACCGTGAACAAAGTTATTTCAGTACTATTATAGTTATAAAACTAGTAATATATACTATACTATTATGCTGATCCTACATATTCTGTCATAGTTATTATACAGAATATTAAAGCAAAATACTAATATAGTATAATGCATCACCATTCAGTTTAAATGGACTGTTTAATTAAATAAGTTATGCCATTATGTCAAGACTAAAAAATGTGTTCCATCATAACTTTAATAAAAATCTGCAAAAACTCAGTCAAATGAAAATGTTTCTCAGTTCAGCTGCATAATGACTCCAGTCAATCATCTTTCTAAAGTTCTACACTGTTGTCATGGATATGATGTAGGTATGAATCAAATGGGCTGTTTGGTAGTGTGGAAGCTTCTGTTGTTCAGATTAATCTGGAAAAGAAACAGAAGAATAACCTCTGACTGAACATCATAAAAACAAACAGTTTACTGGTGACTGAGATAAAACAAACTTAAAACAGAAGTGCATTAAACCCAGACTAAAATACCTCCTCCCACCATAGCTGCTAAAAAACAGTCACAACTGGGATACACTTAAACTGTAAGGGAACAAAGGCCTTCTTCATTTCATGATTGTCATAATCCAAGGATTACCCTGTGCTAAATCTACATGCAGTGCAGTTTAGCTCATTACAAACTGCAGTTTTTAAACTTTCCTCAAATCTTGTGTATTAGAGTCTAATTTTGGATCACAACCTGTAATCCCACTTTTCTGCTTACTTCAATATTACGTGTTGGCTGAACGTCCAGCCTTGTGCTGGCTTTTAGTTTTCTGGGCATATTTCTTCTTTTAATAAGTGAACGAGTGGCGCTGAGCCAAATGCTGAGTTGATTAACCCTTCAGCAGGAAACTGGTTGCTGTTGAAGTTTGAGACCTGCCCTGCTCTTCTGTGAACTGAGCATCTTTAGTGTTGTAATCTGTGTTTCTGAATAGTTGTGAATTATAACAATCATGTTTTTATTGTTAGTTAAAAGTTAGTCATGCCACTTAGGAACTTTTCCCTGTAGTTAAGTCGCTGAAAAGTATTTTTTGGTCCTTCTCTTGTTGCCTCTTCTCTGATTACTTTGAGTCTCACCTCTTCCATGATGTCAACTTTTAAAAGTAAATTTTATTTAATTTATTGTGTATATATAGCAAGATGACAGCTGAAGTCATTTAAGGTAACCTTTCCTATAGAACAGGTCAAGTCAAAATTTGTTCATATAGCACATTTAAAACAAGGAATTGACAATACAACGTTGTTGTTGCCATCAATAAATATTAAACAGTAAACCTGAAGGAATAAAAAAACTAGTAAGTAACAACATTAATAAAATAAGTAAAACAGTGTATGATTAAAACCATGACCTCTAAGACTAAAAGCCAATGAAAAAAAATGTTCTAAAGAAAACTTTAAAATGCTCAAGTGTGTTAGTAGTTCTAATATTAAAAGGTGTATACCTTGTTGTTTTATTAAACAAACAAAATGTCCATATTTGATTTAATTTCAAATCTTTATTTGCATGATGTCAGGATGTCATTTCTTTCTCCATGGTTTACAGTCGTCCTCTGTTCTTTGCCAGGCCAGGAAATATATTTACTCATACTGACCAATATCTTTGTTTTTTAATTTTTTTTTTTTTTCTTCTTCCAATACTACCAGTCTGAGAGCGTCAGGAAAACAGAAGAAACCAGACAGAAGCTCAGCATTTACCTACCATTTAAAGCAAAATACAACGGTTCTTTAGAATATTCAAAACAGATTTTCCAGTAAGTTCGTCTATAACACATTCAGAAGCATCTCAAATGTTTGTGGATGTAGCACAAAACCAAACACAGTAAACAGGTGAATCTGTCAAGTATCAACAAATAGGTAAGACAAGATTAGAAAAATATAGCAAGAAGTGCAATACTTTACATTCCTCAGTGCTTCTGGAGATGTGACCACCAAAAGTAAACATGAATAAGTCCATGTGTTTTCTACTTGATCATCATCTGTTGTAATGATGCAGATTAGCTAGTTTGACCTTTAAAGTTTCTGAAGATATATGGAAAAACAAAGAACGTAAGAGGTAGTTGCAAAGTATTTAATGTATTTGAGCTCAGTTTCCAGCTTCCTGCAGCATTTTTGCATAAAGCTGTAGCTCAGTCCATCACTTTATTTACATGCCTGAATCCAACTTTCTCGCTGGTGTCTTTCGCTTGACCAAACCAAATGGCATGTGTAATAGCTTTATTCTTTTAGAACGCTTTTCATGCGTCGTTAAAGACGACACTGCTCGTTGCTGATGCTGCGTTGGTCGTGTAGCTTCAGCGCTGGTGGCAGGACTACTCGGACTGCTTTTGCCAAACTTCACGTCGCTTTCATCATAACCAAACCATTGTGGCACAGCTGATGTCATAACCCTTTTTTGTCAACAATGACATTAGGTTTAGATGATAACTCCAAGTCTTGTCCAACTTCACTTTCTCTTCCCTTGGCTCCTCTTTCCATCACTGCGCTCCTGACTAGCTTCACCTTCCACGTCAGTTCACAAACAGAAGCGTCGCAGGAAACGGTGGACTCTAACTGGCGGTTGTTGTGGTAATTTCTGCCATGTACCATCGAGAAAATATCTCCAGAGCTGATCTTATCACAATCAGTGAACCACCTTTCAGATGGCCTGTTTTTTTTTGTTTGTTTGTTTTTTTTTGTTTTTAAATAGACACAGAATGAGAATTATTGATCGTGTCCTGCAGCAACGACAGTAACGGCTCCCAGTGAGACACTGGTCTTTAAAACTAAAAATGACGATTCAATTATTTGATGATGGTTTGGCTTTCAAAGTGTCAGATGAGCAGCAGAAAAGTATAGTATGCAAAGAACAGTGCCATAAAGGGCGATAGAAAGTTAAACTACAGACTCACTGAGCGCTTCTGTGGCGTGCTGCGGCTGATGTCTGGGGGTTTAAAGCTAAGTTTCTTTCCCCATTTGTTTGGTGTGTTGCATGTGGGAATCGGTAATTAAAAATTGCTTGAATGATTGATGTGTCGTCTGCCACAAGTACCAGACTGCTGCCTGGAAAAAAGATTTTTATACTTAATGAAGCAGAGTGATGTGTAAATTGTAATTAAACTATTTAGTGCTGAGACACTCTCATATCCACACTGATACAATGACTCTTCAATCAATCAGTCAATCAACATTTATGAACATAACAGCTTGCAATAATCAGCCAGCACACAAAGTGCTTTACATCAAATGACCAAAGCAACAGAACAGCTAAACAAGGGGAAAAAAAACACAAATAAAATCAGGTTATATATCATAAAATGATATAAAATCAGCTTCAAAACATAAAACCTTAACTTAAAATCAAAAAAATCAGAGTAAAAAAATCACTGATCAAAAATGTGTCATAGTGCTTACTGATATTAAATGCCACTCTAAACAAAGAGGTATTAAGTCTTGATTGAAAAGTTTCCATGTTGGTGAAGTTCATTCCAGGACTTGGGACCAACAACAGCAAAAGCACCGTTGCCCCAAAGCTTTGTAGCGCAGCCTTGGTAAGACCTGATGACTCGACCCTAAAGCCCTCGTACGGTAGCAACAGATGAGCAGCTCAGGAAGCTGGGGTCAGGCAAGGTCATGCGAAGCCTTAAAAACAAACATTTCAACTTGACCATTAACCAGTGGAAGGACTGAAGTATTGCATCATTGATTGAGCTTTTGTCCAATTCAGTTAAATTCAATTTATTTATATAGCTCCTATTTACGACAAGTCATCTCTAGGCGCTCTAGAAACCCAGAGCTTGACCAATCAAATGGCGTATTTAGAATTCATTTATATGGCTTTGATAGACTACAATCCAGAAACATCATGTTAATTTATATAAAGATAAAATAAAACGCATATAATTATTTTATAGTTATATACTAATATACTTTAAGTATACTAGCATAATAGTCTATATACATGTATATAAAGTATACTATATAACAGTATATATAAGTTTACATAGTATATACCCCAGCGCTGTTAACGTAGGGGAAGTACTGATTAGTCTCTTGTGAAACTGTATTGTGATTTTCTATAGCTCAGATGAGTGCTATATGTTCAAAGTGATATTATATAAAACAAAAAAGTCACCAGTTCTCAGTTTCTGAAAGAATTAGAAAATATTCTATTTCTCGCTACTACCTCATATTGCTTTCCAACGCCTTGTTTAACTATCTACTACGATGAACCTAGCTCACTGAGCTACCGTGGAGATCATGGCAGAGGTGAGAAAGGTGAAGAAAGTGGAGGCAGAAGAGAAAGTAGAAGACTGAGCAAGAAAAAGATGGGTCATAAAAGTGACTCCATCCATAGAGAGACTCACTGAGTTGTATGAAGTTTTAATCTTCAATGTTGTACTTGCTTTCAGAAAAATATGATTATGTTGGGAGGTTGCTGAAGCCTGGCGATGAGCCGTCGGAGTACACAGACGAGGAGGACATCAAGGACCACCTGAAACACGACTGAGCTGTTCATTCACACCAACCAAAGCCAGAAGCCCCAAGCAGCTGCGACAGACCGCACAGACTCTCCCAGACCTTCTGCTCCTTCTCTTCACTCCCCTAAACTATTCACCCCCACCAAATCTGTCTGGTGCTGCAGCTGTTTCGAAGGGCAGGACTCGAGTCTCAGCAGCTAGACCTCCCTCCCCCTCTCTTCATCCTACGAAGATTACCACCAACAGAAAGCGATCGGGACCTTTGATGAGGAGCTTTTTTAATGACAGATACCATGTCTGGGGGCGGAGATGGCGAATGCCATTAGATGTTTTTGAATCAAAATCTTAAAATATCTTAGTCTGTTGACCAGGTGGGGAAAGTGTGGTCACTGCAGAGCGTTGGGTAGAGGTTGGTCGGGATTAGTCAGTGAAAACACGTTGGCCGTTGGCCTGCAATGATCAGTGGACTGGGTTGGGGAAACGGATTCTTCTCTTTTTATCTTTGGTTTAGTCACATTGCAACTGAAACTGCTTCAGCTTTGGACAACTTATCAATCAGTCAATCAGTCATTTCTGTTTTTGTTCAGATCATTCCCACCCACCCCTGTTTAGAGGGCAGTGCTGTGGCCTAACCAAAGGCAATTGGCGGACATTGCATTTTCTTGTTGTGTTTGTAGTGTATGCACTACTAGTTTTCTCTGTTTGTCACCATGTGATTGTATTGTTGAGCAGCATTGAGGGAGGGTGTTTGGGAGGAAAGGTTTTGTTGTGTTTTTTTGTTTTTGTTTTTTGTTTTTTTCCTGTTTTGGTTTTGTTTTGCTCCCCCTCCCCTTTTCAGATGGGGTTGTGGGAGGCAGAGGTCCTTGCCATGCGATGCCCATTTTGAATCTCATCAGATGGACTAAATCACTGATTGGGAAAACAAAGGGAAGGTGATAGGGCAGTCCTAATCAATCGACACAATTGTTTACATGCCTCAAAGCCAGCTGCAAGTCTGTAGATTCCCCAGAAAATGGTCCAAGTATTAACTGTGCCTTATTTTGTTTGTTGTATCAGTGCTGACCGGTCTAACAGAGTGAGTGGAGGGAGAGAAGGTGTTTTGTTTTTGTTTTTTTAAATGTTTCTTTTTTCTTCTATAGATTCGGTCCCCAGACTTTAAAGAAGGCATATGTTGTCAGTCGACCACGCACAGACTGTAATGTTTCCCCACTTTACAAACTTTGTAAATAGACCCGATGAAGTACTCAGTGTTACTGCCATATTTATGTAGTGGATGAACTCCATATACGTATGATGCTATGTCGTATTGGCCAAACCCCCCATTGTTTGTGTATCTCCCCCTCCCCCCCTCCCTTTCCTTCAGTTCTTTTTAAATGTGAATGAATTTCCAAAAGTAAAATAAAAAGGTGCGTTGCAAAGTGCTACAGGGCGGGACCGGGAGCTGTTCTTGCAAATTTTGTTCGTAGACATTGCTTATCCTGTAAATATATCTATCATTTTATTAAAGCATGTGCAACAACAAAGTGAGCTATGGCAAAAATTCCACCACATCCTGTATTTAAATGTTGGGTGTGAGTGTGTGTGTGTGTGTGTGAGCGCGCGTATGTGTGTCTGTGTGACAGAGGCAGGAAGGGATTTGTTCATGCATAATAAATCAGTTTGGTTAATAATGGAAGATGTCTGGAATTTATTTGCTTTTCAAGATTATGTGATTGGGGCTCCACCAGGAAACGGCTGGGGAATAAGATATAATATATGTTGATTAAAGGACTCTGAGAAGTTAAATATGAGAGAACAGGAAGCCAACTGATCACCTCAATAATATTTAATTGACCATTGATCTCAGAGTTTTTTTGGGTTTTTTTTAAGTTGATTTTAGTGTGCAATGCCTAAACTTGTGAACTAAGATGCATTGATCACATTTTTCTTTGTTTCTGATTTCTAGTTTTCTTTAAGGTCTGACCTTATGCTGATTACTTGTAATCGATTGCATACATTGGCTTTAATCAATGAAAGGTAGGCACAGCAGATTGCACTCTATTATATTTATTGCCTTTGTTAACATCCCAGCAGTGACGTTGGCCTGTGATCTATAGTTTGCTCAGTTCACACGTCGCACAAACTGTTTCCTTTGCTACTTTTCACTTGAAGTGAAAAATACTTCCTAGTAACTGCATCTTCATTATAGATTTACTGATTTGAAAACCAAAAGGATTTCTCTGTATATTAAACCTAAAGCAGAGGTGTGAAACTCAATTTCATCCTGGGCTACATCATCACCATGGTAACTGTTAAAGAGCCATTTACTTTACTTTCTCAGTCAACGTTGATATCAGATTTCCCTTTAGTTCCTGGACTCAATAAAAAAAAAAAAATATATGTATATATATAAATCTCAAATTTCACAAAATGAGCAACTTATCAAAACAGGTTTTTGTAGCAATATCACATTTTTATTGTATAAATTGCAATTTTCTTTTTTTTTTTTAAAAAAAGATGTAAAATTCGTAAATCATGCAGTATCACGTCTTTGTCATAAAGAACAGAACTGTCATTAAAATACACAGACTTCTGCAGTCATCTCAGACGTCTCTGCTGGGACTTCACTTCCTCTTAACTAAGGCTTCTCCTAAAATGGTCACAAGCACTCATACACAAACATCTACACCTGGATCCTGCTTCTTCCTGCTTATTGACCAATAGTAGAGGAGCTGGACCAAGAAGGGCAGCCCTCCTCATTTGCATAATGAGGCAGAAA
>JBAMYA010000015.1:14538542-14554782 GCA_037176975.1 Arrhamphus sclerolepis
CAAGGATTGTGCATAACCATGCTAATCAACAATGTAGATGGGTACAGACAAATTATTGAGTGTTGGTCCTGTATCTCAGCAGTGCATGTCTGTGACCAGATGGAAGCAACTTAAAATGTGAAAAGAGAGGGTGTGTGCAGTTGGCTAGAATAGCCTTAGCCTTTCTGGGTACACTGGCTGTCTTTGAAAGTTCATCTAACTGTATTCCTGAAATCTTATTGCACAGCTTCACAGTGTTGTCCATCCTTTTCTTATTGAAACTCACAGTCCTCCAAACATGTATTCATTTTATGACTATCTATAATTCATATGTGTGCCTCCTTTCACTTATTTTTTTTTATCTAACACATGTTCTTTTATTAGAAAAATATATATTTTAACAGTTGATTATATTTGCAACATAACCTTGTCAGTAATCTATGAGGGTAAAAAATAAAATGATGCAAAACAAAAAACGCTCATTAAATTGTAATCGAGGTAGCTTGTTAAATTAATTGTGATATTGATTTGAGGTCGCCCGCCCTAATAGCGACAGTACTACTTGTTTTCATAACAATAGTATTAGATTTTAGTCAGGTTTTTATGAAAAATCACAACTGTTTTGTGTTAATTTTGTTGTTAAAATTGCGACATTTGCAAGACTGCAATGTTTAGTGTAAAATCAAGGTTTTAGTTGTAAAATTACATTTTGCTGTAAAATTCAAAATTTTACAACATTTTTGAATTGGAGATTTTGTAGGAAAAATATCCCAAAACTGCTCTTTTCCCACATAAAATGACTTTCTCATAAAATTGTAAATTTCTTATAACTGCAGTTTACTCTAAAATCAAGAAAGTTGTAATTTAAAAAACAAAAGTGATATATATATATATATATATATATTTTTTTTTTTTGCAATATCTCAACTTTGTTGTAAAGAGCACACTTCTACTTAACATCTCAAATTTAGAAAAAATGTAACGACATAAAATTATGCCTTGAATTTTGTACAACTGGAGCTTTGTTCTATAATCACAACATTTAGTCATGAAATCACAAATATTACAAAATTGTTGCATTTTTGACAAAACATTGCCACTTTATGTATTTGTTTTGGTTGTAAAATTACAAATTTCATGCTAAAACGTCTGAATGACGCTGGTGTTGCTATAAGGTCGGGCTGTGCGGTTAATCAGAGCCGAAATTCAGTACCAATAATTGACCTTATCTTGTTTGTCAATGATTTCAATTATTTCTCTTCTTTAAAGTATTCATTTTATTGATCATATATCAAACTGTGTGCTTATTGTCACTTATTTTCAAATCAAATATATCTGATGTTTTATTATTAATATTCCAGTCCTAGTAGTTAATTATATTTGCAGCAAAAACCTTGTCAGTGATCTATGAGCCAAAAAAATAAAATGATGCAAAAATAATTGCTCATTAATTGTAATCAAGGTAACTTGTTCAATTAATCATACTTTACTATTTACTCATACTTTAATATATCAAAAACAGATATTGTATGACGTTTTGAAGCAACTCGGATCAATATCAGAAAAGTATTGATTTTCATTACCTAGCCTAGTTTTTCTTTTTGCAACTTTGAACCAACGGTTTAATACCTTTCACTGTTCTTTTGAAAACTTAATTTATAGATAATGGTGTAATTTTGCACAGTTTAAATGTTTCTAAAGCTTTGTTTACGCAGCATCTTGAGCCGTTGTCAGTATGACATTTTAGTTGGTATGCAGTTCTCATTTTTTCCCCCCTGTTAATTCAAGATAAATTATATAATAATGTCTGTCTCATTTTTTATTTAAAAAATACAATAATTAACTGACTTAACCTTTTTTTTTTTTTTTTTTAAATGGGGGTTCTCATGTCCAGATGTTGGATGTTTTCTTTTCACATTTGTGTATCTTTTTATATCTCGTTGCTTCTCATCAATCCCTTGTGTCTTATTTGTCAAGATTCCTGACGCTCCACAGTCGGGCAACAATGAAGAGGAGCAGGCATCCCAGCAGCAGCGATGACTCGGATGATGCAAGTAAGCAAAATATTGTTTCTGCTGACTCATTGATCCCAGTTCCAAATAAAGAAATGAGGCTGGTCCAGTGTGGCTATGTTAACATTGGCAAGTAGTAACGTATATTTGCATGAAGCAAATTATTCTAAACTTTGATCTGGTATTTAAAAATGTTTATTTTTCTAAGTCTTAAAAGCACCTTAATGGCAGTTGTGCTCTCTCTCTTTTTTTAAAAATAGGTTTTGGGGCTTGTCCAAGTTAATTTCTTCTTGTTTGCTTCAATTGTCTCTTGTTATTATCATAATGATCAAGTCTAAACTTAATGTTTAGGATTGAAACAGAAAGAAAGAAAGGGAAAGAAGCGCAGTAAAGGGACAAAGAAGCAACAAAAGAAGACCTGCAGTGTGACAGACAGGAGACAGAATAGGGACAGGAAGTGCTTTTGGACCTTTAAGGATGTCCTGGCAGGTCAGGTGGACACATCTGATCTCAGTAAACAATTTGAGAGATATTTTGTCATTTCTTTGTATTTAGTTTCTAGTTTTCACATCCGTCTTGTGTTTTCAGGGGTCGGTTGGTTGTTGATTATGAAAAATCTTATGCACAAACACAGGCTTTTCTAAGACAGTTTTAATGTTTTTACCCTTCATTTCATTTGATGTTAAACAAAAAAAGCTTGCTGACAACTACTTACAGCAGACAGGACAGACAGTGAAATGGTTCATTTGATGTGATTAGCAAAGTTGCTTGTGTGTAACATGAGCAAATCAAATGATCTTGGATGGTTTTTCAGCTGAGGGAAGGTGAAACTGTAACTCGTATGAAAATGAAATTGAAAAAAAAGAGTAACTGATATCGTTATGACTACTCAAGGAGAGCAGTTTCTTAACTGTCCATCTTGGTTAAAAAAAACAAGGAGCTTTTATTGAAGTTGTTCTTATGAGTAGCAACTCATACTGAGGAACAGAGAAGAAATGCTGAGATCCATTAACCCCACTGATTTTTCTCCTTCAGGTAATTCTACCTGCTGGTCTCAGCATTCATCACAACACAGGAGGGGGACTGGCCAGAAGCCCTCCGAGGTACGTCTGCTGCTGTTTAGAATTTGGTGAATGAGTGTGGGTGAAAGACGATGTACTGTATGTTTCTGTCGGTACCCAGTGATTTGTTGTTTTTGGTCTGGAATCCTTGAGGTATAAAAACTTGTTTCAGATCATTTATGAAAATGTCATTTTAGCAGGCCGTGCATTAAAGCAGTTGTTACCTACGAAGATTCAAAGACCATAGTGAACCCTTGAAATATTTCTTCTTTTATCTGCTTTCTTCTGTTATCTATTTGACAACATGTTGTCTTTTCCCTTCAAGTCACTGTACACACCCTTTGACCAGAAAGCCAATTAAATTAAAGCAAAACAGTGACTCATGCCAAGAACACATGTTGATTGGCTGCTTCTTTGCTTTTGCCTGAAAACATGGCTGTTGTTTTAATTTCATTGCTATGCAACCAACAGCATACAGAATCACATTGGGAAAAACCCATATACTTTAAGTTAGGTCTTACATGCCGTAAATGTCTTTCAGTTTTCTGGTGTGGACGGGGGGGGGGCTTTTCATCTAGGGGACTGGTGGCAGTTTCATACATTGTTTACTTATTACAAACATCTGAAGAGAAGATGTTGGCACTTAGAGTCTTGAGTTTTTCCATCTTTTTCCGCATCTCTAACTATATTCTGATAGACGACTGTTGCAGAGAAGACTTCTTACCAGCTCCTAACAGTTATAAAATGTTCATTCACAAACCCTCCCATCCATTATCTATAATTGATTCATACTGTTTGGTGTCACTGAGGGCTGATGTCTGTTCACATCTGTGGGGTACACTAACAGGTGGAAAATCCATCGCAGGGCCACAAATGCACAAAACTGTTCATTGAGTTTGTAAATGTAGCAAACTGTGCCACTAACTATTCTTGTTATGTGTGGTAGGTTTTTAGGACAGATTTGATCACAGCCATGAAATTGCACGACTCATATCAGCTGAACCCTGAGGACTACTACGTCCTTGCTGACCAGTGGAGGCAGGAGTGGGAAAAGGGGGTCCAGGTTCCCGTCAGCCTCCAGTCCATCCCACAGCCTGTTACCAGGTAGGGCAAGCAAATTTGAATTAGAACCAAAGTAAAAGGTGCTTTAATCCCCCAGTTTCTATTGAGTGAGGAGCACCAACACACTAATGTAACAACAGCGCTTTCATAGTCATTACAATATCTCAGACTGATGTTAGATGAATGATATTTGTTAAGACATGTTTGGATGTCAGTAGTTTATATCATACGATACAATGCTTTATTCCTTGTCTATAGAATTGATGGAAGGATGGATCAGGTTGGTGGAAGATGAGTGACAAATTTATGTTTGTTGTGCAGAGTATTGGTAGAGAAAGGAAAGGAGGTCATGTTCGTCAGGCCAAAGAAGCTGATCCGCACATCAGGCACAGAGGCGCTCGGCTACGTGGACATCCGGACCCTCGCAGAGGGGATGTGTCGCTACGACCTGAGTGAAGAAGACGTGGCCTGGCTACAGATCATAAACGCCGAGTTTGCAGAGATGGGTGAGTCACTGATCACGTGTTTGGACTGTGGCTGATTGTTTTAGTTAATCTGCTGTTCAATTTTACTTTTTTTTGTTTGTTTTTAATTTGTGATAACTTAAGTCAGCTCAACTTCGTTGTCATGTCTGCAGTATGTAAAAGACAAGAGAGTTTAAAAAAGACTACCTCAGAAGCAAATTTACAAAAACGAACACAAGTAATAAACATTCCAGTAGCTACTGAAAAACCATTTATTTGTACACAAACATCAGACATGATCTCTGTAGAAAATATCAACCACAACCAACTTTCATCTGTTGAGAGTGTAGACATCACCCACCAGCACTCAATGGATTTGGGATGACGCCTTAAAACTATACAGAGCACAAACTTAACAAGTTACTGACAGTTGAAATAGTTTCAGTTAACCATACACAGATTGAGGTCTTTTAGTCTTTTTCTGATTTACTGTTCACAGTCCATTTTTCCGTGAGCTGTATTTGCTGCTGCGACATGTTCATAAGCAGCTCCTGTTAACGTTATTCACACGTCTCCAGAGGAATGACAACAGTATTAAATGCTGTCATTACTAGCAGATTTTTGAAGATGTGGCCATATTAATGTTTGGCCAAGGCATTTTTAACAATGAACAAAAACAAATGCATACTTTTGTCAAAATAATTTGAAACATGTAAGCTCAAACGTTCCCATTTAACGTAGAAAGATCTGAACTTTAGAATTATGGTCACAAAAACATGTTAAGGCTGCTGCTTTGACCTGTAAGTCTTTGGCTCAAATGTGTGTTACAAACAGGCTCTTATTTTTTTATTTTTTTACCCAGCTGGAGTTGCTTTGACCACATCATTGTTGATTTACATGCTGGTCACAGAATAAACCTCATAGTTAAAGATATAATTAAGCTTTTTGTGGCTGTTGTGTTGAAAAAAGGTCAACTGTCCACTGTTATGAAAAGTTTGGGTTTGTTTCTTGGAACTTTTTAACAGTATTAAACAATATTTTGTATCTTTAGAGAGCCGGATGGTCAGTGTGTAAAACCACTAACATGTTTTTATCTCAAGGGCATCTGAACAAATAAACCAGTGTTATTATTCTTGCATTCTTCATTTTCTTCAGTAAATCTCTTCTGCACTACAGCTGAATGGTTTAAACAAATAACTAACCAAACTCCAGGGTTAGCAAAAATTTATATGTACATATATACATGTTTTACAAATGTATTTACAAAAAGTAAACAGTTGTAACAAACCTTTACCCCTCTGTGCTTCCAGCCATGCCACAACTGGACGAGATCACACTGGAGCGGGTCATGGAGGAGTTTGAGCGCTGCTGCCATGAGAACATGACGCACGCGGTGGAAACGGAGGAGGGCCTGGGAATTGAGTACGACGAAGATGTGGTTTGTGATGTTTGCCTGTCGCCAGACGGCGAGGACAACAATGAGATGGTGTTCTGCGATAAGTGTAACATCTGCGTTCACCAGGTCAGAGGTTAACACACACACACACACACATATGAGCTTAAATAAGAAGAGACTTGAGTGATAGAAAACACCAACAAAAAAAATCAGGCAGAATGGTTTTAGTAATCATGATGTGGTGCTAACGGTCAACTCTGATACGAGACTGAATCAATATTTTGTTTTCCTAACATTAGCTGAAATCACAGCTCGCAGTATGATCATCAGTTGGAGTAAAATAAGTTAATATGGCACTTTCTATTAGTTTGTAATACTGTTTTTAAGTAAAACCGATGAATGTTGAAAGTAAAATGAAAATGATGCATCTTACAGTTTAAATCAGCTCTTACTTACTTTCCTTTCATTTGTTTGTGCTATCTGGATGTTTTTAATTCTCAACAGGCTTGTTATGGCATCCAGAAAGTCCCAAAGGGTAGCTGGTTGTGCCGGATCTGTGCACTCGGCATCCTCCCAAAGTGCCAGTTGTGTCCCAAGAAGGGCGGAGCCATGAAGCCAACCCGGAGTGGAACCAAGTGGGTCCATGTTAGCTGTGCCTTGTGGATTCCAGAGGTGAACATCACTCTTACTGTACTTACTGAACCTCTGTTTACTCTGTGTAGTAACATGATCCAGTAGTTGGCAGCAATCAAAAGCATCTGTTCTATCTCTTATGTGTGATAAATGTGTTTTGCAGGTGAGCATCGGGAATCCAGAGAAGATGGAGCCAATCACCAATGTGTCCCACATTCCCAGCAACAGATGGGCTCTGATCTGCTGCTTGTGCAAAGAGAAGACGGGGGCCTGTATACAGGTATCGATCAATCAATCACACTTTATCTAAATAGCACTTTTTGTACAATAAAATGCAGCACATAGTGCTTTACAAGGTAAAACCAGTCGTCCCCCTTCTCCTCCACCAGTCCTCCCTATCAATGATAAAACATGATCAAAGATAAAAAATAATAATAACATTGATAACATAGCTGGGGACGGAAGGACCAGAGCAGGAGCACTATCACAGTCTCACAGATGGCAGCCTGGGTCGGGGAATGGCTGCCAGGTGGGGGGGCTCTCCTAGGCATCCTACACCACTGATGAAGGATGCATGTATGGACCCCACCACAACCCTGGGGAGAGAGGACCCCCAGCCAGTGCTGCAGCAACCAGATAACCAGCAGGCTGTTGTGGTGGTGATGAGTTGTGGGCAGAGAGGAGATCCAGAGCTGCATCTCTTCATCCCAGTTCCAGTGGGAACACCAGAGGGGTACTGTGCTTTTTGGTACGCTGGGCGAATTGGTGTGGTGGTAGTGGAGGCTGACCAGAGCCACAGGATGATGGTGGAGCCAAGTGAGAGGGTTGGGACTCACCCGCTACAGGCAGGGGAGGGACGTCCCACACAGGAAGGATGTCAAACTTATTCTCCAGCTTGATGTTAAAGGTCCGGGGCCCAGGAGGACCTCTGCACTCTCCTGCCATGGCTACCAACCACAGTCCAGGGAGCTTGGTCAGATGGTGTAGAGCTAATCAGTACCTTTGGTTTAGCTGCAAGTCGTGTCCAGGTGTCATCACAGGCAGGGAGAGGGTCTGCAGCGAGGGAGCCTGGAGACACCATCGGTCCTGGTGGAGACACTGCCTCAGTAATTTCAAGGAAAGAAGCGTTCAATTTTCAGTCCATCAGCTGCTGGTTCGACACTGAGGCTGCAGAAATGACGAAAGTTATTTAAAAAATTGTTAAAAGTGGATTAAAAAGGCAGTAACCTCCTGACAGCGTCTGACATGCACAGTCTTGGCATGTAGGTAAAGCCACTGCTCACATTTCACCAAGTTATTTAATGAGACGCGAAAAAGCCCAGCGTGACCCAGTATGTGGTGGTATATATTTTTTATGTCATCTTTTGGCTGGCGGTGATTAATGTTGCAAAGCGCTCAAAGCAGCAGAGTGGAAGAAGCCTGGCGGCAGCTGGCTGGGACACGTGAATGTCTTCGTAGTTGTTTTGGTTAGATTTTACAGTAAACATTAAGTTTATTCGGTTTATGAGAATGACAGTAAAAGTAGTCAATATGGAGATTTAGCAGAAATATTAAATAAAGGTACAGTGCAGGTTGCAGTCAAGGGAGACAGGAAGAGAGCACGTGCTGCACGTGCGCTCTCTCTCTGTAGCCTCAGGTTCTCAGTCCAGTAAAGCTGTGATTTCAGGCAACTCTTTCTACTCTCATACCATTCACACTGGGGGGTCAGGATGTATTCATTTACAAACTACACTGCGGTTTATCTTAACGCAGTTGTAAGATTAGAGACACCTGTTGTTATTAAAGTGTATTTCAGTAGGTGTTGAATATCTGAAAGAACTGGTGATGCAGCATTGATATTCAAGTCTTCAGTAACTATTGAAGCCAAAGCTGAGTCAAACTGCTTCTGTTTACCTTCCAGACTACAACGTCTCAGCTCTGTCGTCATCACATTAAGACCTCTCAGAGACGCTCCACGGCGTGATTTCTAAGCTAACAAAGTGGCATTTTATAGTTAAAAATGGGCTGAACAAGAAAGTTATTCTCTATATTGCTGTTGGTTAAGTCTGGATGAAACAAGCAAAGTATTTGTTGTACTAACATTTCAGTACATTGATTGTGATAGCTGTAAAGATGACCAGCACCATACTGGACATGTGATAGAATGAGGGAAGGAAAGAAATTTGCTTGATGTTTTAAAACTTATTTTTAAACATGCTCTGTTGTCTTTTCTTACGTAGTGCTCAGCGAAAAACTGCCGGATAGCTTTCCACGTAACCTGTGGCCTCCAAGCCAACCTGGAAATGAACACCATCCTCACAGACGACGACGAGGTGAAGTTCAAGTCCTACTGCCCCAAACACTCCGGGCTCGAAGGTGACGAGTCCAAGCACAGAGACTCGGGAGATGAGGAGGAGAAGGAGGGTGCCAGGGACAAAAAGGGAAGGAGGAGGGGCAGGGTGAAAGGGGAGGAAGACGCTGTTTCGTATCCTTCATCTTCCTACGTCGGCCCTCAGTTCACTGACAAACCATCCAGTGATCAGGAGGGACTCAGCTGCCGCGAGCAGGAGAATAGAGTTAACCTCCGTAAGCTGAAGCTGCAGGAGATGGAGGAAGAGTTCTACCAGTTTGTGGATGTGGAGGACGTGGCCGGTAATCTGAAGCTGCCACCGGAGGTGGTCGACTTCGTTTACCAATACTGGAAACTGAAACGCAAAGCCAACTTTAACCAGCCGCTCGTCACGCCCAAGAAGGACGAAGAGGAGAGCCTGGCGCGACGCGAGCAGGAGGTGTTGCTGAGACGCCTGCAGCTATTCACCCACCTCCGACAGGACCTGGAGAGGGTAGGTTTCCACTTCTCCTGGATTAAGATTCAGAGAAGCACTGAGCTCAGCAGAGGCAGGAAGACCAGAACATGACGAGGAGGAGGAGGAGGAAGTGGCAGTCTGTTGGCCAGAGGAAGTCTTGAAACAGATCTTTAATAAACTGACAAACCACAAAATGTTTGTGTGTAGATCAGACTTAAGAGAAGAGATTTAGATGCTCTGTGAGCCGGAGGGAGAAGTTAGTGAATAAAACTGAAACATTAGGCAGCTTCCCCTCCAAAACCAAACACACACATGTTTAGAGTTAAACTTCATTTTATTAACTTGTACAGCTGCTCAAGTGTCAAAGTAGGATTTTTATTTATTTATTTTTTAAAGCATTTAATCCTCAGATTTTCCAGTGTTCATAGAAAATGAAATAATAGATTTTTCTGTTCACATAATACAAACAAATGTGGAGAATAAAAGTTACACAAATTAAACATAAACATGAAACTACAGATGGTAAAGTTAATTTATTATCGAAGTTAAATACGTTTAGATTAAAAAAAATGGTTTAAAAAGGAAAAACGTGTGCAGCTGGTTGGCAGCACTTAGAAAAATTGATGAATGGAATAAAAATGTGTGTGTGTGTATATATACACAAACAGAGACATATATATATGTGTGTGTATGTATATAAATAGTAGATAGTTGAAGTTTTAAAAGTGAAAGTCTCCCGGGAGTTTATGATGTATATGGGTGCATCTTACTGTAATACTGTCAGTTTTGTTTTTAACATTATGAACAAATTTCCTTGTTTTCATGTTCACATATTGTTCTGTGAGAACACAATATCCTGCCTTCCAGTGTTTCTAATCTTTCTAATTACATCTAAGATGTGTGTGTTTGTGAAACTTGTGCTATTAGAACTTTCGTTTCACTATAAAAATTCCTGTTTAAAAAAAAACAAACCTCAAGCCAAACTGAGGAGATGACATCATCACACCCTCCACTGATGCGATGCTTGTGCAATAATAGAACGCATCATAAACGTTTACTTATCTGAGATTCCCGTCGTTCATACTGCTTCAGTTTAGCCTTTAATCTGTCAGGTTTGGCCTCTGAAGAATTAGATTTACAGCTCTGCTCCTTGTAGAAGATGAACTGAGAGTCGATCTTTGCTTCTCAGGTGCGTAACCTGACGTACATGGTGACCCGGCGGGAGAAGATGAAGCGCTCGCTGTGGAGAGTCCAGGAGCAGATCTTCCAGCACCAGGTCCGACTGCTCGACCACGAGCTGCTCAGTGGTGAGTCAACAAAACTTTGATATTGATTTTCACTCAAGAAACATGTAACTGAAGCTCCGCAGAGTACCAGTACCAGTTTTGAAGGAATCAAAACTATTTGAATCAGGGCAGATTTTTTTTTTTTTTTTGAAGATCTGCTGCCCTCTAGTGAGTCGAGTTCCCTCATTGGACTACAGTAACACTGAAATACAGTAGAGGGCCATTTCTGAATATCCCCGTCCCAGGCTTTGTACTGAAGCTTCACTTTCCTTCTGTGTTACAGGCACTCCTTCAGCAATGTCTAGCTCCTCCTGGAGCCTCCCTGAACTGAAAACCAAACGCGAGTCACTGAAGCAGGAAAGGAAAAGAAGCAGCGAAAGAAAAAGCCTGCCTGACTCATCGCACACTCACAAAGACAATCAGAAGAAGCCACTGGAGTTGAAGGACAACAGAAGCTCTCGAATCAAAGACGCCCTGCCCTCAGAGGCAGCAGGCGCTGCCAAAATCCAAACCTCTAGCGTGAGCCAGGAGATGTCGCTCCCAAAGCTTCAGAAGCCAGAAGTAATTCAGGAAACTACTGCTGTTAAGCTGCACAAGCCCGAGACTAGGAAAGGCCCAAAACGGGAGGTCTCAGGACCCGAACACGAAGCACTAGTGAAACGGAAACATGAGCATGAGCAGGAGGAGAGAGGCAGGAAGAGGAGGAGCGAGGTCACAGAAAGCTTCACCAACCAGGTGAAGAACAAGTTTGGGTCAAAACACCTGGAGAAAACAGTTTCCATCAGGCTGGTGGATATCAGGAACTCTGACTCAGATGAATACTTCATAGATGAAGGACTCGCCAAAAGAAATTCCGTCTCCCTGGACATGACACACAAGTTGAACAAAACGAGCGTTGTTTCAGACATCTCCACGGCCTCCAAAACCAACGGGTGTCTGAGGAAAGGCTCCAACAACTTCCACTCAGCTAATGGACCCGTGGCTGGACATCTGAAAAACTGGGGGAAATTCCGAATCCCCAAACGGAGAGAAAAGCCTCTGAGCGTGACTTTGAAGGAGCACGAGGAGGTGGAGCGACGCAAGCCCCTGCTCAGACCTCTGTCCAACACGCCAGAGCCGTCGTACCCCAGAACACGACTCCGCACAGGAACAGAGAACGACGGATACACGTCCGACTCTAAAGCGGGCGAAGGCGAGCTGGAGCCCTGCTTGAAACGGTGCCACTCCCACGAGCTGAGAGGCGACTCGTCTCTGGGGCGTCGCTACGGGTCTGACATCATCCGCCGAGGCGTGCTGGCCTCCTGATGGCGGGGTAAAACTTAGCAAAACAAGATGCACTGTGTTAGTCAGGAATAAAAGATGACAGTTGCTCTTTGTACCTTTATTTTTCTCTAGAAATCATAAAATGGCTAGATTAAAAACAGAGCTGATATTTATTTTTTATTGTAAGATAATGTAAAACCAGGATATATTTTTCTTTATTTTGAGCTATTTTTCTTTTTTTTCCCCTCCCCTCAAAGTAGAGTAAAGATGTCAAGTTGCCACTTAAACCCACGCTCAGATATTTACAAGCAAAAGCATCAACTAGGGAAAGGTTGTGACTGTTGCTTGGGACCATAAGCTTGCAATGTAACTTGTGTTTTGATAGTGTTAGTCGGCCGTGAGTCAGTTGCACTTCGCTGAAAAAGCTCAACCAGATAATCCAGAGCCTGGCAGCAAATAGGACTCAGTAGGTCTCTTTTTTAAAATTTTTATTTAAATCAAGCTTCATTGGATGTGAACAGCCAAAAACAGAAAACTGCCCTTTTATTTATCCTCATCAGGCTGAAGTTGTGAAACATTGTGAAGTTGGAAATGACAAAAAGGAGTCGACGATGAATTTTACTTGTCATCAGCACTTAAGTGTAATTGAACTGCGATCGTATCCATCATGTGCCTAACTTTTATTTGAAGCGTTTGCACTACGAGAGGACGGCACAGGTGTGAGGTATGAGAAGTTATTTTTACACTGAAAAAAGAAAAAGAAAAAAAACTTGCATTTTGTACCCTCAGCTGCTGCTGTACTACTGTTATGCAAAATGTACTACTTTTTTTTTCTTGGGTCATTGTCTTAAAGAGGAATAAAACCCTGAAGACTGAAGTTCATGTGACTTTTTAAGTTGCCTTTCTGGAACAGTAAAGTGGTCAAATCACAAGTACATGAAGGCTAAATGATTAACGGCACAGTGAGATAGAAATCAGTAGGTTTCAGATGGGGCGTTTGCTTTGATGTCTTGGGAAAACAAACCACTGAAGTTGATGAGCTCAGCACTTCATAGAGATAAAACGGTTATAATTCACAAATTGGTGGTTGCAGTTTTTTTTTTTTTTCTCCAAACACTACATATTTACATATTTTTATACCAGATATTTGGACAACAAAGCTTGAATTCATGTGTGAAAGACAATTCAAAGTAAAAAACAAAAAAACAAAAAACCCTAACAGTTTGACAATGTCATGCAGTTCAAATTTGACCTCAGTCTAAAATGTAAATCAACATGGTTAAACATTTGGGGAACTGGGTTTTAAAATTTCCAGCTTTAGTTTAAAATTAAAGGAAAAAAAAAAACTTACATAGCTGTACACAAAAAAAGGTATTGTCAGATTGATGTTTAACCACTTTATTGCATGAGTCACCTGATGTGAGATCCTGCACAAGTGTTTCAGCACTGCATTTATAAAAAAAAAAAACCCAAAAACAACGCATATTTACAATAGATGCATTACTATTACCACTTATACATTATGTACAAAATTAGTCTCTGGTTTGCTATGACAGTAGTTACAAAATGAAATCCCTACACGCACATGACACTTCAGTTCTACAGGGAATTACAGTGCTTACAAAAATAACTGGCTGGACTACATTCACTCAACACAAGGTTAGGATGAAGAAACGTTACGCAGAAAATCAAAAATCAACATTTGATGTGCTGCCATTGAAGACATGTCCCCATAACATAAAAAAAAAAAAAAAAAATTGTTCCTAAAACATCCCCACTAAAGTGGAAGTACAAACCCTCAAACCTATAACAAATATAGAAGTGAAGCCTTGTAGTTTCTCAAAAACACTAATGAAGCCAAAAGAATTGTTAACGTCTCTTCAAAAAGTCTTGAACATGCTTAAATCTGACTACCAATAACAAAACTTAAGGAGAAATCGGGCATCTCAAAAGTAATAATTAAAAACAACCTGCCAGCCATGTTTGTCCTCCCCACTAATGTGCACGTCATCATCAGAAACTGGTTTTAAAGCTCCTGCTCGGCTCGCCGCCAGACTCAGCTTAGTGTATTTAACAGCTCCACTGTACTTCTGTACAGACCTCAACTTAATGATTAAAGGACAAAACTTCAGAGCTGTTGATTCATGACTAAACAGTTACACGATGAAGACTGGAACGTTGACGTGAACATTTATAGAAGTCAGGATCACTAGCACAGATGCAGCTAATCAGCACCACACTTGCGCCAACAGACGCCGTCATGAAACGCCTGCAGGCCGTCTTTAGCTGCTTGGGAACGTGTGCAGCTGATGGATGTGATTTCACGCTGATCTTAAGGCCACACACACACGTAAAGAAATCTCTTCTCTCAGCACATCCAGCTGAGCGACGGCACAGACCTGCTTCTCAAGTTGCCCAGCAGGCTCATTTCTTCTCAAAGACTACTGACAACAAGCCAGGCCACTGTTGAAGTACCAAACTATGATCAGAGTGCATCTTTGATTCTGTGGATTGAACATGTCAAGTCTTAAAAATTCTCGCCAGTCACACCAAAACATCTTCAGATTCCAGACAGCACAGTACTGATTAAAAATCTACAAAGTTGGATGTTAGTAAACCCATTGAATTGTGAACAGAACTTGGAGAACAATCAGGAAACTCTCACACCTTCACTGGCGTGGTTTTATCATCCAGCAGAGCAGGAAGCACTGGTAACGTATTAGCCTCCCAGTAGTGTTTTTGTGCGAGACCATTGAGTTCTCACTAATACGTTCTGTAATCCTTTATACTCTAGATACGATTTGCATGGTCGTTATTCAGCACCTTTTTTATGTGTGTGTGTACATATATACATATACACACACACACATATGTATATGTAAAGAAAAGGAAAAACTGGGCTAAAACAAGTCTGTAAAATAGCAAATATGTCTACAGTTAAATGTGATCTATGGCTACGCAAACAAGTAGAGGTCAGAAGCCTATCCATAGTGTCTTGCATTAAAAATTAAATCTGGCATATATACAAACTATATATATATATATATATATTTATGTAAAAAAAAAAAAACAAAAAAAAAAAAAAATGCTTTTGGCAACCTGTTGGATATCTTAAACTATTCCAGTAACCAGAATTTTGGTATTTGATATACACATTTAGATATAACTATAAAACTCTGCTGTTCAACATGATCCAAGTGGATGAGGAGAGTCTGCTGAGATTCAAGTTGACAGATGGCAACGCGATGTATCGCTACTGCTGGATCCGTTCCTCCACAGAAACCAACTGTTTTTGTTCTATCAGATAATCAAAACAAAGGTGACGAAACAAAAATGCAGTTTGTGTGGTGGAATGATGCGTCAGAATCCAGCAGTAAGCTTCCTGGCATGTGCGTGTTCTGCTGATTTGTGCTACACCAGATTGTTTGCTCAGTGCAGATTAGTAAAACAATAACCTGAAAATGTTGGAAGAGAAAAAACATGAGCCACACATGAATGCGAGATCAGCAGCGTTCCCTGATGATGAAGGTGTACAGTGCCTCGGTTCCTGCGATCTTGAAAGCATTTCATCATAGATTGATAGGAAGGTTTCTGAGGGTGGTTTGGTCTTTTGGCTCACTGAAAATGTCGGTTCAGGCCTCCGCTGCTTTCCTCTTGGAGCCTTTTGTTTTGGCCTCGCCTGCCTCCGTTTTCTTGGAGCCTTTCTGACAACCAACGATACCACCTGTAGTGGCCTCGGTCACACCTGTCTCTGTGCTGAGATCCCGGGCCTGGTTGTCGGGTCCCTCCAGCTCATCGTGCTCCGTACAGCACAACTGTCCTGTGGGTGGCCAGGGACGTAGCGCCCCCTCCTGGTGAGCCTTGCAGAAGGAGTTGGGGCAAAGCTGACAGAAGGCCTCTGAGTTTTTCCCACAGACGTCACAGTGGTGCCAGGGGCAGTCCCAGCGGCCTGCGGTGAGAGAACCAAAGACATGAACCAAGTTATTATTTTATCCCTGATTAAGCTCCTCACTGACACATATCTTCACGTCTCTGCCCAATCTGGTAGAATTCAGTCAGACTCTTAACTGGTGTTTATAGATGGCACCATATCACCCCAGTTTCTCATATGTATGTATGTATGTATATATGTGTGTGTGTCTTCCACACACACACACACACACACACATACATATATATACACACACACACACACACATACATACATATATATACATATATATATATATATGTACACACACATACACATATATACATACACACACACACCCTTTTTAACCCCTTATTCCTAAACTCGC